>CM075806.1:91629844-92147344 GCA_037975025.1 Excoecaria agallocha
GCCAAGAAGATAGCAAATGATGCGTTTAACAGCCGCCATATGTAAATGACGTGGGGAAATCATAAACTGGCTCACCAAATTGACAGCGTAAGATATGTCTGGCCGAGTGATTGTCAAGTATATCAAACTTCCAATAAGACGCCTGTAGAGAGTTGGATCGGGGAGAAGCTCACCTTCATCTTTACGCAATTTGACATTAATCTCCATGGGAGTTTGAGTAGATGTAGACTTATGTAAACCAGCCATGTCAATAATATCATTAATATACCGATGTTGATTAACAAAGAGTCCTTTGTTGCTCCGGTAAATTTGAAGACCCAAAAACTAAGAAAGAGAACCAAGGTCTTTCATGTGGAAAGTCGCATGTAGGGAGTCTTTTAGTTTTTGAATATCTGCAACGTCAGTACCTGTAATTAAGATATCATCTACATAGATAAGAACAGTGACAATACCAGCTGGAGTCTTCCGTAAGAACAATGAATGATCATATTGACTTTGTACAAAGGAGAATTGCATTAGAGTATGCCTTAGTTTGTCAAACCAAGCACGTGGTGCTTGTTTCAGGCCATATAGAGAGCGCTTCAGGTGGCAAACATGATTGATTGGCGTTGCCAAACCCGGAGGAGATGTCATATAAATAGCTTCTTTAAGATCGCCATGTAGAAATGCATTTTTGACATCCATTTGATGGAGTACCTATCCTTGAGAAGCTGCTATAGCTAAAATGGTACGAACTGTTGTCATCTTTGCCACTGGAGCAAAAGTTTCATCATAATCAATCCCATATTCCTACCTATTTCCAAGAGCCACCAAGCGAGCCTTACATCTTTCAACTAACCCATCAGAGTTGTATTTGATAGAGAAGACCCATTTCCAACCAATGGGTGTTATAGACGGTCGACATGGTATAATTTTCCAATTATGATTAACATGTAATGCAGCAAGTTCTTCTTTAACAGCTTGTTGCCAACACTCATATTTCATTGCATCAGAATATGATTTTGGAATAACAAGAGAAGTGGTGGTTGCAGAGAGAGATTTGTGAATACCGAACCGAGTAGGAGAGTAGGCGTACCTATCTGGAGGTTTGGAAATTCGGGTTGATCTCCTCAACTATGGTTGCTGTAAGTCAGATGAAGAAGATGACGTTGGAGCTTGTTGTATTGAATCAGTGACTGGAGCTGCTGGAGCCGGTGAAACAGGGGACACTGGTGAAGGATCCTCAGGGCAAAGATCATGCCTATTTTGGGTTGTGTTATTCATATCTGGGGACAATGGAGTTATAGGAGCTGAACAAGTAGATGTGAAAGTGTCGTACTCATTGGAAAAAAATGGGTAACAAGCAATGGGAAGGAAGCTGAACAGTAGCAGCATAAGAAGGGAAAAAATACTAATGATCAAAGAAAATGACATTACGGGAGACTCTAACCTTATTGGTGGAGGGATCAAAACACATGAATCCTTTTTGTTGAGGTGTATAACCGGAAAAGCGCACTTCACAGATTGAGGAGAGAGTTTATGAGGAGGGATAAAAACAAAACAAACACAACCAAAGGGGTGTAAATGAGTATATGTAGGTTGGCGGCCATGTAACAAAAAATATGGGGTTTGGTGATCAATAGTGGGCAAAGGTAGTTAATTTATGAGGTGTATAGCAGTAGTCAAGGCTTCAATCCAAAATTTTGTAGGGACAGATGAATGGATAAGCAAAGAACGTACCATATCGAGAAGATGACGATTTTTGCGCTCAGCTAATCCATTTTGTTGAGGGGTATAAGGACAAGAACGTTGTGAAAGAATCCCCTTCTCCTGCAAGAATTCTTGGAATGGTTTTAGCATGTATTCTCCTCCAGAATCGGAACGAAAAATTTTTATTCTTTTGGAAAATTGAGTTTCAACCAAGGCAAAAAATTTTCGAAAGGCATCATAGACTTTAGATTTGCGGCGTAAAAAGTATATCCAGGTAAAGCGACTATAATCATCTATAAAGGTGATAAAGTATTTGTATTGGGCATGAGAAATAACAGGAGAGATACCCCAAACATCACTGTGAATTAGCTAAAAACATTGAGAGGAATCATTTTCACGAGTAGGGAAGGGAGAGTCTTGCTTTTACCCATTTTACAACTAGAACAAACAGATGTAACTTCTTGAAAAGGAAATTGTATTTTATTTCCTAATACACCAGACTTTAACATGTATGAGAGAATTATGTCATTAGGATGTCCTAGTTTTGCATGCCAAAGTTTGAGATCAGGTTTAATAGAATGAGAAAGAAACAAAAACGCAGAGGTAGGCTTGATTGATCTCATGATTTGAAAAGGAAAGAGCTTGCCCATTTTAGGTCCCTCAGCTATTGTCTTCCCCGATTCCAGCTCTTGCACAATGCAACCAGAAGGAGAAAAAATCACTTTGCAGTTATTTTCAACCATTTGTCCAATAGACAATAAGTTAGTAGATAATCCAGGAGTAATAAAAACATGTTTCATGGATGGGAAAGGAGAAATATCCCCAGTTGTAGTAATAGGAATAAGATTACCATTGGCAGTTTCAATTTTCAAGTCTCCATCATATTTTTTTACATTAAAAAGACGATCAGCAATAGGAGTCATGTGATTTGAAGTTGCTGAATCAAAAAACCAATGCGAAGAGAGGGATGATAGTTTACCAGTAAGGCCCAAAGCAGAAAGAGCAGATATGATCATTTGTTGGACACTCTCTTGAGTAATTGAAGAGGCCGGTTGTTGGGATAGAATACTGCTTGTTGAAGATTCAGCACCTGTATTAATGGTTGAAGTATGTAATGCACTTGGATTACGATTCTTTGGTCTCTTTCTGCATTCAGAAATAATATGTCCCTTGGTTTTGCAGTAGTTGCAAAATTTTTGAGAACATTGATTTGCAATGTGGCCAAATTCCTTGCAACTGTAACATTGGGTGTTACTCAAGTTTCTGAATCTTTTCTCGTGAACAGCATATATTACATCAAGAACATTAGATTTCCCTTGTTGTTCCAGAGTAGCATGTGTCAAGTGGCGTTGCTCTTCCCCAAGAAGTTCGTTCAGGCATGTGTCCAAGGAAGGAGAAGGTTGTCGTAACAGGAGATTAGAATGCACAGATTCAAATTCTGATCTGAGTTTCATCAAGAACTGATCCCTTTGTCTCGTCTGATGGAGGAGCTGAACTGTTTCTAAAGAGGCTGCTGGAAGTGAAGCATAAACAATATTAGTATACTCATTCCATAAAGTAATAAAACCTGTATAATAATCCTGGATTGACAGATTCCCTTGGCTATAAGTAGAAATCTCATATTCCAATTAAAATCGTAGAGCTGAGTTATTCTGATCATATACTTTTTTAAGGTATTCCCACATGGCTTTGGCTGTTTTATAAGGTCGCAGATTAACAACAACGGAGGGATCCATTGTCTGCAACAATAAGCTCTTGACACAAGCATACTTGGCTGCCATTCAGTAGCGTTAGTCTGATCCGCAAGCATGGTTCTGTACCATCAATAAAACCCCACAATTTTCTTCCTTGAATATAAATTTGGAATTGAAATTCCCAGGCATAATAGTTTTTTCCGGTGAACTTAATGCAAGAAATATCAGATTTTTTCATGAGAGGACAACAAGAAAAAACAGAAAAAAAAATTCAAGAAGTTTTGATAATCCCCAAGACACAAGATGAACACTAAAAAAAAAATCAGCAATAAACCCCAAGTGGCTCTGATTCCATGACAAAACAGAAGTTGATAAAATAATCTTCAAGAATTACCTTCATCGTCTCTAATTGCTGTACAATATAAAGAAATTCTCCGCAACTGAAGATGCCGAGATTTACTCAATAACATCCCTAAAATACAGCTAAAATATTTCTTTGAAAACGGAAACTACACATAATCAGTTAGGATAAATATTTACAAAATCAAACCAGCTAAATATTAGTTGTTAAGTGTTAGTTGTCGTTGACTGAGTACCCATAAGTTGGTGTATGTATGTGTGTGTGTACACACACACGCATACATACAACCATTTAAAAAAATATAAAAACCTTTGCTACAAACAAATAATTAAGGTGATAATATGACTAAGTGTAGGTATAAATATCCGTGACCGATATAAAATAAAAAAAATAAAAAGAAACAGCACAAAAAATAAATATACAAAACTTCTAAGGCTTTATGGTAAACTTAGATACTAAAAATATTTCAAGATAACGTTCGAATTATCTTGAATAATGTTTCGAATTTAATTCTTATTCCGTACATATAACGTATATTGATAGAAAAAGTATTCTCAATATTAGTTCAATACTATTCTAATTTTGAATTAATTGGTTCCGCAAATCTAAAAAAATTTGAATTGAATACAGGAAAGTAATTAAAAAAACATTTCAATATATAAGAAATTCATAATTTGTAATCTTATTTATAATAAGTTAAAGATACCACAACTTTTTTTTCATTAAAAAAAAAAAAGAAAGAAAGAAGATATGATAATTTTTGTAACACTCAAAGTTGATTTCAAATTTGGCAATTGTATTAAAGAGAAAAATAGATTTCAAAGTTAGTAATAATATCTCCAAAGAAAAATAAAGTTCTTTATACTATAATAGCGTAATTTGCAAGCGTGTTTTTACTTTTTATCCTACGTTTTCTGAAAGATAAAGCTTACAAGTTACAAGCTATGTGTCTTTATTGTAAAAATAATAATAATTGTTTAACGGAAATTTCATTCAGCTGTATAATTCAAAATTGACTCATGGATAAATTAACCAACACCCACTAATCAAAATCTCCACCTTTCTCATGACTCATAACTTTGTATAATCAGAAGAGCAGACACTTGTTTAATTAAAATAAATGATATGGTCCACAGTTTCTGATAGATTTTGATATGGCAAAAACACATGGTACAGCATATCAAACAACCATATTTTCAGATTTTGTTTGTTTTCTTATGTATTATACAGATCAGTGCAAATAATTTAATTATACGAAATGAAATGCATGCATGTTTGCCGTACCCCATTCATTGTTTTTATTAATTTAATCCAGCAGTGCATGATCCAATCAAAATCTCGATTTTATTATTTTGTGCGGAGGAGATGTTTGGTGATTATGCATAGATTTATAATCTATATATATATATATATGTGGCTCTAGGCACCTGCAGCCGGTCAAACTTTTACAATTTTCAAAAACCAGGAGCCTTGTATCACTTGCATGGGAAGAAATTAAGGCCCACAGAATAAATTCATAAATGATATTTGCTGTTTTAGTTGGTATTCTATGTAGTCAAAAAACAATGACAAAAAAAAAAAAAAAGGAAAAGGAAATATTTGGAGAAGTTGATATAAATGTACATGGAAATTGGAAGAGATATGGTTTTATGATTTGATCTTATAGTTAGAAAAATAATAATAATTGATTTGATCTTATAAGCGGGAAACGCGGAAATGATCCCATCCGGGAAGACAGAGCCATTATTCTTATTATTATAGTAATTTTTTTTATGAATTATAAATGTGACCAGAAAATAATACTACTATACCAGCAGGAGCGAATACAATTTGATTTTCTGTCATGATTAAATTGAACCAGAATAATAAAAAATTAAAATTTGGTAAAATATTATAAATAAAAATTAAATAAAACTTTAATACTAATGGAGCCAAATCAAAATTTTCTTATATCATTAATTGAATTTGAACATGGTTAAGAATTTAAGGAATTTTATTTTACTTTTCATTTATTAATAGAAGTGAATTGATAATTGAAATTCATATTAAATTGAATCAATTATCTAAGCCAAACAGGGCTGAGCTTTACGTATCAAAATCTTGTTATGCAACTTTGATATATTAATTTATTTTTATTTACTGCACTCTGACAATGGTCCCTGTATAGATGTTTCTTGGATCCAATCAATATATATATAGATGAGCGTATGCAAGCGCAATGGGATTAATTCTCAATTTAAATTTTTAAATAGTTTGGTTATATAAAAATATGAAAATAGACATGATAAATTTAGTATTACAAATCTTAGAAGTTGATGTATTTTTGTGTAGTTGTATTACAGAATGAAATTGGAAGGCGGAGAACGAAATATAAGGGACATGTTAATAGCATTACGGTAAATTCATAAGTAGGAGGGAGTTGGAAATAACTGTCAAATCTGAAATGATTCAGAATAGCATAGAATCTTGGTTTCTTACAAAAGTTAATCTCTCCTATAATTTTGTCAACAGCTGAATTATGAATTATCATTTATATATAAAATTCAATCTCCTTAATTTAATCATTTCCAAAACATCATAATTTTGTGATCGAAAGCATAGGATCTGCTACAGGAACTATTCTACTCTAAAACATATATGTATATTGAGAAAATTACAAAAGATCTGAAATACAAGAATTGAGGGAAATCTTGGCTGTGATTTGAGGCTGATCGGTCTGTCCAAATTTAAAGATTAGATAGTTTTTTTTTTGGGGGCCCACCTTCAACACCACACGACAATTTATCTTCGTCGTTTTATCATGTGGATTGTCTTCTTTTTGTCCCTCGTATAAATCTTTTTCAATTTCCTCTTTCTATCTTCACGTATCCAACTAAAAGACAATGCATGTAATTGGGCTTTTTAAGGCCCAACCGAATCGGGTTTATTGGGTCTCTACAAACTAGGAAGTTAGTCCATCGGCCATCGCCACAAAATTTCTTAATTATGCAAACTCTCTCATTTTCAATGCATTGCCATTTATTGATGGAACAAAGTGTCTTCTGTTCTGACTTTTCCTTTTTATATCTTTTTCATCTACTCCTTTTTATTAGTAGTAATTGAATGCATGTGTACATTTAATTTGTACGATTAGTGTAGATAATCAGACAATTTAAATATACGCATAAATACACTATTAAATTTCTTTTTATTATATGATGTAAAAAAAAAGGCAAAAAGAATAAAAATAAAATAGTCTTGTTTTTGGCACCAATAAATGTTCAAATTTTGTTTGTGTCATATTATGCTACAAGTGTATAAACTAGATTGATTATTTGTCCATTTGAAAAAAAAAATTGATAAAAAGTTAAAAATGATTGTACCCCAAAATAATATGACAGCGGAAGAAGTTACCACTAACAAAGCATAGGTTTTATAAATTAGCTCTTAAAACTTCAACCTCTATCAAATTCTTTGAACTCGATATGTTGATTTGACTCATCCTGAATCGATCCTGTCACAAGTGCTATGTTATAATAATGAAAATATATGTATAAATGTTCCTATTTGATTGCTTAGTGTGAAGTTTATCAAATAATAATTTAATAAATAAAGGTTGAGTTGAAGTCAAAATTTAACGGCACCCTAGTTAAATGAATTCTTCGCAAAAATACGGAAGTTGACAATGTCAGTTCAATGTATTAACAACTCAATCCATAAGCTTTCTAATTCCTATCATTTCGATGCTTCACTATCACGCATATGTGGAATATTCTCAATCTATCTGAAATAAAAATTAATTTTTACGAATAAGTTTTAAATTGCTATTTGCTACAATTGGAAGAGTAATTAAAAAAAAAGAAATATAAAAATTATCAAAGGAAAAATTGGAGGAGCGTTTTTTAAAATGAGAAATGCTTAGAAGGGTACTAGAACTAGAACTAGAACCACAAATGACTGATACAATTATAATTTTTATAAACCCCCTAAAACTACAAATTATATACACACAGATCATAGATAATACTAATTTCCCCTAATTCTATTACTATACCCAAATCATCCCAATCCCTATTTCTAAATTAAATAATTGATTATCTACGCTCTCGCACTGGTGCACTCATAGACTTTCAGTCTCGTGCTACCCTCCGATTGCATTTCTTCAACGCTCCACCTTAAAACGGCTTCTGTAGGTACATGAACATATCTTGGAGCGGCGACATTTGATTATTCCCTTGGAACTGCGACCCAAACGCATTCTCCATGGTGGCATCTATGTAATTATAGGGGAAATCCCCGGCATTTACGTTCCCCCAATCCTTCCACTTTGGCTCACTCTGCACCTCGCACGTGAACTCCGGTGACACCACATGCTCCGAGCAGCTCGAGTCCGTGTGCAACTTGGGGACTGAATCCGAATTCTCAAAGTACACATAATCATTTCCAGTCCCCGTTCCTGACGACGGAGCAGGCGGCGGTAACGCCATTATCTCCGGCTTCTTATCCTCGATTTCATCCATCGAGTTGGATTTCCGATTGCTCGTGATTTGTAGCCCTTGTTTCTCAATTGTACCCTTCTTATTGTATATACGGCACAGCACCCAATCGTCCAACTGCAAGTCAAATCCAGACCGTTGATTCAGTCAATGCTGTTTATTTAGCATGTACAATAATCGGGAATCATATATTAGCAAGAAAGAACAAAAAAAATCAAAATTATCTAATTTTAAAAAAAATTGATGAGATAAGAACAAATGCTAGTTTTTTCCCCCTAAGAAAAGTAATCATTGCTTAATGGGGCAAAGGTTATCAGTCAAAATCACGAATTAATCAAATTTAATTCGTTCCTCATGGTGGGTTAATTATCAGATAAATGCAGCCACTTGTTTTATTTCTGTGGGTCCCAATTTTACCACCGCCACTGATCCAACGCACCGTCCCAAGGTTTGTAATTTGGTCCCAATATTTGAAGAAAATGATACTTGACAGTCCAAATTTCCGAAGGAGACCAAAATAGTAATTCGGCATCAAAGGGCCGATTTGGAATAATAATGTTGTGGACTGTCGAATATGCCCCTAACTTCTATTGAAATTATTGGTTTGAAATGGCGAATATACCCTTAAGCTATTCTTCTTGCGAATCGATCGATCCACATCGGCTAACCGGTACTCGTGCATAATCCAGTTAGTTTTTTCCCCTTTTGGAGCTTTTCCGGCGTAAAAAACCAAAGCTTTCTTGATTCCAACTGGCTTCGGCTGCCCAATTGGTTTGTCAGCTCCGGTTGCCTTCCAGTAGCCTCTCCCGGCAGCCCGGTTTGGCCGAGATCCGTTCGGATACTTCCTATCCCTTGGTGAAAAGAAGTACCACTCTTTCTCTCCATACAGGGCCATGCCTGCAATTAACACAAAAATTACTTCCAAGATCAAAAATGTTATATAAAAAAATATATATCTAGATTCAAAAGAAAAGAAAAACAAAATACCTGGGAGATCCCACGGATCATACTTGTAGAGATCAATTTCGGCGATTATCGGAACAGCAATGTTCTGAGAAGCACATCTCCGGCAAAGATAGTGCATCACAAGCTCCTCATCGGTCGGATGGAATCTGAATCCGGGTGGTAACTCTAACGCGGCTGTTGCTGCCATTTTTAATGACTTATGTCACCCTTCTTGATTTCTCTTCTGAAAAACCTCTCTCTTCGTTGAATTTCCCCTCTGTGCAGCACTGCTGTGACGGCGCTTGAAACTTAGAACATAAGGGAAAGCCATGAATTTATAGAAAAAAAAAAGGAACCACATCACATAGAGATAGCAGGCGTGATTTCTAGAATACACGTGGGTGATAACGTTTCCCTTTTCCGGATTTATTTTTTTTAATTTTTTCATGACAGCAGCCGATACACGTGGCGGATTCTCAAGTGGGGTTGCGTGCGTGTCGATAGCCCACATGGAGGTGATTTTGTCATTGCTTACGACAAACATTTTGGACTGGGGTGAGGAAAATACTATACACTCAGAATAACCACAAACCAGTCGGTTCCCAGCAGAAAATATTGAACATATCATTTTTCTTTGACAAAAAAATAAAAATTAATAATAATTAAAGTAGAGGACCGTCCTATGGATCCGTGTGGGACCGGCGTGGTTTTTTGCTCGAGTTTTATTGTAGTGAGCCGACAGTTAAACGGTGGATGAGGTGTACACGTCAGAGAGGGAAGAGCCACGTGCGGTGGCGATGTTTGTCTGAGTGTGTGATTTGGCGAGAAGAGAGGGAGAGAGTGGGCAAGGATCGAGTGTAATTAGGTTTACCATGAAAATAAAATTTAGAAATAGAAGGTAGGAGTCCTTATCTAGCTAATAAAGGTGAGAGTAGAAATTAACGGCGGTGACTTTATAAGTTTTAGCGAAAAGAAGATGCTAAGCTGGACAGATAGATATTAGGAGTATACTTGATTTAGATAAATCGCGTTTTTATAATTCAAAACTATGCTATTGAGTACGAGGTAATAATGAGAATGGCTAAAGTTTTAATAACGTACGTAGATGAATGAAAGTTCCAAATTTAGCGGCAGCAACACTGAGCAGATCGAAGCAGATGCCGTATTTTTTTGTAAATTCAAAGTATTTTCAATGAAATATTGGTATTGTACTTTTGACCGCCGGATATAAATATCGCACATGTTTGAAGATGATGGTAAAAATATTTCTCATAGATAACTCCTATTCTCAAGGAGGAATTGCGACTAGAGATTGCGTTATGGTGGGGTCATGTTTTCATTCCCCTATCCAAGATTATTTGTTTTCACCAAGATTACTGTCTCCCTTCTAATTAAAGGGAATACTACTAAATTAAAAAGATGATTAATATTTGCCGATCACAAGGCGTATTAACCAATTATGAATATACGTCTAATATTAATTTATTGTTATACATGCAACAAGCTAGTTGTAATGTCAATAATAAAAATGGAACTATTGCAACCGAGGCTATTATGCATTGAGACCAATAAAAAAGAAAGTGGAACTATCTTTTTTTTCTCTTGAATAAAAAAGAGAGTATATAATTCTCTACTTTTAAATATATTTTCATTATGATTTTTAAAATAAGAATCTGATTTAGAACAAATGAGTTCAACAAAAATTATGAAATTCATTTTCAATTATAAATTTTTGTTTTGAGAATTTAAAAAAAAATAGCCCCCAAAAAAAACATCACAAAGATAAATATTGATTTCAATATATAAAAAAGTGTCTAAATCAAATTCTCGTTATTCTTTATAAAAAAAATTAATCTATTTTGGCTTTACAAACAAATTACACAAAGCTAAAAAAGAACATAAAAACATTTGTTGGACTAAAAACATCCACCCTTCCCCTATTAATTTTATCTCTCTCCACCTTAATTTTTCATTTCTCATTCTCTTATTTCTCTCTCTTCTCCATCTATATTTATTTTATGTCTTCTTCCTCCTTGCTATTTAGGGATTTTTTTTTTATTTTGGCATTTTTTTTTTGAAAAAAAATTAGAAAGATGAGTAATAATAAAATTATTTAGGTTATTAGGGTATCATAAAACAGCAACCTAGGATGTCGTTTTCCCGACAAGTGGCATTGAAAAAGGCAAGAGAACCTGCTGTTTTCCATTGTGGAGAAACAACGTAATTTGGGCTTTCAAAATGGTGTGGTTTCACTCAAAGTAAAATGACATCGTTTTACGGTGCAGGATGTGCCGGATTCAGCGAATCATTGAAGTAAGACCTATGGTCAAAAAATGGCATCCACTCCTATCGTTTTTTGAATAATTTTTTTTAATTTAAAGCTGCAGGGAGCATGAAAGTTACTGTATATCGCATGACACACAGTAATTTCCGTGCCCTGCAACAGAGACATGAGTTTTGAAATGCAAAGTACATTTTTGTTTTTGCAAAATCTAAGCATAAATTGGCCTAATTTGATTTTTTTCCTCCCCTACTTAGTTGCTACTCTCCCTTATTCTTAGAGTTGCCTCCCCTCATTTGCTTTCTTGACTAATTCTAAAAATTTCAATATTTTATTGCATTTAAATTTGAGTAGTTTAGTGGTTGTAGAAATTAATTTAGTAAAATTCTGAAGGCCAATGTAAGTTATATGTTTATAGTAAATATAATTTTTTAATTTAGAATTTTTAACTTATGGCTTAATTTATATTTTTGATGTGTAGGTGTTATTAACATAACAATTTTGATCATTATTTTCAAAGATAATTGACTACAAATTTGATTTGATTTGATTTGATTTTAATTATTGGAATGAAAATAAAAAAAATTATTTGTAGTTGGTCAAAAAATTGTTGTATAATTTTTTATGACGATAAAATTATAATTAAGTAAATTGTCATAATTATTTAATTGAAACATTTATTAACTTAAAATCATCACACAAATAATGGAGGAATTAGAAAAATTCAATTTGTTTGTATATTGTTGTATTTTAATTATATTTGATAAATTTTATGTTTATTTTTATATTTTTATAATATTATTATGTGGAAGTTTATGCATGAAAAGTAAATTTATAATAAAACAATAGTTTGAAAATAGTCTATTTAATAAAATAATGTAAATTAATTTAAGTTAAAAAATTATAATAAAAAATGAAACATAAATTATTATCAATTTATTTAAATAACAATTATTTTTATTTATTTTGCAATTTAGATGGTGCAAATATATTTGGTTCTGAGATGTATGAGAGGTGACATTATGAGGGAACATGTCAAGCAAAAATGGAATGATTTATACTGCTGCAAAATTGAAAATGACATGACAATTACCGATCATATTATAAAAATTAATAAAAAAATTATAATATATTATTATGTACGGATATCCCATGAAAGAAAGAGAGATGGTGGAAGCTATATAGATGATAGTGCCTTTGGTTTTTTCTCAATTTCTTCTACCATTGTCATTAAAATTTAGATTACCTTTTTAAGATAAAAAAAAAAAAACAATTTGATTTGTTTTGTTTTTATAATAACATGATATTGATGATATATTTATAAAATAATGAAATTTTAATTTTAATTTTATTTTCATTCTAAGCATGCAAAATAATATGAAATTAAATTTAAATACATTTTTTAATTTTAATATTGTGAAAAAATTATAAATCATCAAGAATTGGATTTTATATAAATTAATTTATAATTGAATTTCGCATCTTGAATTTAATTTAGTTTGCTAAATGTATTATAGGTAGACATGTTCATCTTCGACTTTAAATCAGATTGCATTTATATAAGCTTTATTCATCAAATGATAAAACTCAAGTTTAGATCGACTCCAAACAATATATGGTGCCTAGGGATGCTCACGGGACGGGGCGGGGGTGGGGAAGGGGTTCCCACTTCCCGCCCCATGCAATGTCGGGGAATCCCCGTCCCCGCCCCCGACTGGCACACGGGGAAAAAAACTCCCCCATCCCCGCCCCGCAGTGTTCCCCATTCCCCGCAGGGATCCCCATCCCCGACCCGACCCGAATTAAATATACCATATAATTTTTTTAATTCACATAAAATTCAAATTCAAATTTTAATAATTAATAACTTAAAATTAAAAATACTTCATACCATTCAAATACAAATATTTATAAACATCCCATACAATTCAAATTATAAAATAATATTCGTGGATTAACAATTAATAACTTCACTTCCATTCCGTCGAATATCAACTAATCAAACATAACGAATTACTTCTATATTTATATATAAATTGAAAGTAAATTGAAATTGATGATAACAATTATTATTATATGTAAATTCCCTACTGGTAGAGCAAATGTAGTTTTCTTTAGTTGATTGTCATGATAAAAATTATATTCATAAATATGTAAATGACTAATTCACTACTTGTGCCATCCAGTTGATGAAAATCACCTAATTCACTATTGTCATCACCTGCTTCTTGCTGCTTTATTTATGGATTCCTTGCACCTTTGATTGCCAAGTCATCAAAACAGATTCATTTCTCCAAGGAGGAGGAGTCATGTAATCTGAATCCCCCAATTGATTATATGGTATATTTAGTACCATCTAACCATTATTATAATTCAGTACTTGAATGTGGTATTGCGTTGTGCCTGATACACTCCAAACACTCAAATCATCTAAACATTTACAATTGTTGCCTGCATTTTTGCCCCCTTAGAAAGACACAGGTTCAAGAAACTGGTTAAAAAGATTAAGACAGACTGAAAATTTCAGAGTCAAGTACAACAAGCATTAGCCAAAATTTCCATTATTCAATCATGAATGTCACTTGATCTTCAATGCTCTAAACACAAACTGTTCCCATATAAATTCACAAATGGGATAATAAAATACATGATTTGCTCCAAGTTGCAATCTAATAGTGAAACTTCATTTTTTTCGTGTTTTATGCTCTGTTCCATGGTTTGCCTTATTCATGGAGATAATTGATGATGTTTTAAAGCTAACAAGTGAAGCATATGCATTGAATGGGTTCCAAAAGGAGAAACATAACTACTTTTCAAAGAACCACATTTGATAAGTATTGAGTAGTTCAGATAGAAGTTCTAATACAATTTTTAACACCATCATCACCAAAATGACTACACATGTGTAGTTAAAAACATCATGCAAGTGGAGATCAAGAATTGATCAAAAAGATACAAAGGCACCTTAAAGTAATTTCAAAGAAGCAGTTAGCATAGTGGAAACGACAACAATTAAGCTTTGTCAAGAGGTAAAATTGCACGTTATTCAAAATAGTCAGTGTTGCTTGATCTAAAAGCTTCATCTCCAATCAACTAAAAATCAGGAAAAGTTGGGACTAATGTCAATACAATCATAGGTGTTACTGGCTCCTTCGAATTCCATATAAACCCATTACTCAAAATGAAATTCAGCAATAGATACAAGCAAAAAATCAAACAAAATAACATCTGGTTGGATAAAATACAAAGCATAAAGCAGCAATTCAAAAAAAATAACACAACTTATATAAAAAAGCAGAGTTTTGTTATGCTAACCCCCTCATACTGCAGGAGACTCCTTGAAGTTCTGACTCCATTGAAAATGACGTCAAAGCACCATAATCACTCGCAGCCTTCATTAGTAACTCTGAAAATTATTTCTGCACAACAATTATTTTAAAACACTTGCAGGAAATCGTTCTTTGGCACCCATATCAACACAAGAATAAAGAGAAAACACCAATTAGAGAAAAGAGTCACAAATCAAAACAAAAGCACCACAATCAGTCATCATCCACACCTTAAGAGAAAGATCAAAGAAGAAAATCATGAGTTTACTATACATGCAAGGCACTAAAACAAAAAAATCAACCATAAGAAAAAAAATGGAGAAGGCAATATCAGAAATACCTACAGATCCAGTGAGGAAGCTGTCCAAATGCCTAAGATGGTTGAATCAAAACTTCAGATCTAGTGTAAAAGATGCGGTGAGGATTGAGAAAGATGCGGTAAAGACTGAAGAAGGCAATATCAGACAAACAAAACAACAATGACTTCAAAAAGACCTCTGCGTGTAAAAGAAAGCAAAACAAAGAGGGGAAAAATAAAAATAAAAAAGGCTGGAAAAAATCACAGAGAATGAGAACAAGAACGAGTATCAAGCTAAGATAATTGTTTGTAAAATTAAAACAACAAAACCAACCAAGATAACTATCCACAAAATGACAGTTCATCAAGACTGAAGCTAGAAGATTTAATACAAAAAAAAAGATAATGAAAATTAAAAGTCAAAAATTACCTGGAGAACTACGGTGAGGACTGAGGAAGAGGGATTTCTTTGTGCGTGTATGTGTGTGAGAGAGATGGAGTGGAGATCATTGTGTCTGCGAGAGGAAGAAAATGAGAGACAACGGGGAAGGAAATGAAATGTTAAGGTTCAATTTTGGAATTTATATTGAATGGCAAGAGACGTAAATAATTATAACATTAGGATAATAAGGTAATTTCAAATGATCTTTGCGGAGCGGAGACCTGCCTCCCCGCCCCGAAATTCATCCCGGGGATTTTTTTCCCCTGTCCCCGTCCCCACGGGGAAAAAATTTAGGGATTTCCCACCGGGGTCGGAGAATCCCCGCCCCGTGACCATCTCTAATGGTGCCTTGTTCAAGAATGGCCCTAAAAATATATAGAAATCCTAATTCTGGCTCAATTATATAGACTCATATATTCCTCAAATATTTGATAAGTTTATTAACACATTGTTTGTTATGAAGTGAAAGATATATGTCACGATAAATCATGAAAAGTAATGATGAATACCTCTTGAGGAGCAGATTCATAAATGTCGAGATCGTTCGCTTTTTAAGTCATCGATCTAGTTCTCATCCACGCCGCACAAGCCTCGGGATGAAAACTTTGAGTCATGAACTAAAAATCCTAACAAAAAAGAGACAAAAGATGTGAAAACAAATAGGCAAAGTTTTGATATGGGAGGTTTTCTTGCATTCCCAAAATGCAGAATTTTAGCCCTTATATAGGGCTTCAATTAAGGTAACATAAATTTTATTAATTAGTATGAATTAAATTGGTAGTTACAAAAATTAAGTAAAGGAAATAATAAATTTCATTAATATGTCAATTACCCAATTTCCTAATTAAGAAAAATTTCAATATGAATCTAATTCCATGTATATTATTTCCTGTTTTGATATATTTTCATTTATATCGGAGTCAATTTCTCATCTCATGAGTCATAACCGTATTCCAAACTCTTTCATCTTCCACTCGCATGTAACAAAATAATTTTCAATCATTCTGTAATGTCCTTAACGAAACAGTTCTCTCCGATATGGACTTAACCAATTTGCCCGAATTTGTTTTTCACAGATAACCAATCTTATGCAAACACAAGTCATCGAAAGTTTGGGCGGCATAATAGCTACCCACTTAAAGACCTCCTGAAAAATCCAACAATAACACGGCTTCCAAGAGGTATAATAATTTATCATAAATAACATATTCATACCATTCCATTATTCGCATGCCAATTATATTCATCTACTGACATAACCATAATTATTATTCCAATAAAAATTCAAAATGCAGTCAAGTCTATTACCATTAGCTGAGTATATACATACCAAAAATACCTAAAAGTCTAGACAATATTTTTCTTTAAGCTCCACTATGTACTATACTCCAGCTTCTCTTCAGAACCTACACGCAGTAAAAACTACATGCTGAGCAATAGATATGCTCAGTGGTGACTATCAATTCTAAAATTTTCAAATTAAGCATAATTATCATATTTATGTTAATTTTTATGTTAACTTGTCACAAGATACTTTTAATCATTTAACAGTCTTTTAGTTCATTATCAACATTTTTGGCAGACTTTTTATTTTGGTTCTAAACATATTCAATTTACTTCAGAACACTTTTTTTTGTAATTTCAATTGCAAAAGTTATGTTTCTTTTCTTACATTTACTATCGCTCTTACTTGACTTCACTTTGACTTTTCTTTTTTTTTCAATTTCTTATTTAATCAAATTAATACATATATTAGTTTTTTGGTGATTTATATTATTATTTGCCACTATAATGGCAAATTTTCTATTCAATATTTGCTTTTTTCATTAGTCACAATTTACCCTTTTATTAGCAAACCTATAATTTTGCTGTTTATTCATTTATATCACTTTACCCTTTTTGATTTATTTTTCAAAAGACACTCATTAACACTTTAATATTTTTTTCCATAATATTATTATTTAGCAACTTTACAATTAAGTTTTTGTTTCCTTATTTCATTATAAAATGGTACTGTTTAATTTACTTATTGCAAGAATCGTCATTTTTACTTATTATTTGCAAAACAATCATTTTTGAATTTTTAATTACAATTTTAGCTTTATTTTACAAATTTTTATTTTCAAAACAATAATTGGTATACAATATATCAATTGGCCCTTGTTATAACTATTTTATGTAAAATTTCATTTTTGACTTTATTTATTGCGAAATGACTAATTTATTTTTAATAAACTTATTTTTAGTTTTGAAGCTAATAGTTGATGTATATTATATCAATTTACACTTGTTTGGTCATTTTTATAGAAAATTACATTTTAGTCTCTGTTGGGCAAACAATTTCATTTTTAAACACTTTAGCTATCAAATGACTATTTTACCCTTTTATAAGCATTTCTTAGTAAATTTTTTCATCGTTTTCACTTTTTAAAAAAATTACTATTTTGCCTCTGAATTTATATTTTCTTTCACTTTAGTCCTTTTTTACTTTTAATCATCAATTTTCATTATCTTTTAAATTTTTAGCACTATACTTTCTTTATGCTCCTAGTGCAATATGACAGGAATCTCAAATAGGATATACGAGACATGAACCCAAAGGCCCCACTGATAGAGAAATGACCCCCAAGGAGCCCTTTCTTCAAAAAGTACTACACTAATACTTTCACTTTTATACTGAAACTATGGAGATCAGAGATCCTACCCATAGCAAAGCAAGTCACCATGACTTGTACCGCGATATAAGGCGTCCCTATGGCTAGCCAATTATATCCTAAATAAGAATATCAGTATCTGACTATTGTTAAGAGCAAAAACAATTAATTAATTTTCAAAATAATTTTCACACTTCAATAATTTTTAATTTCTTTTATTTTCTTTAAACAATATATCTTTGTCAATCGCACTATTTTTAGTGCTATTGACAATACAATAACTTTTTCTTTTCAATTTTTTTTCTTTCCAATCACTTTTGCTTGAATTATTTTACAATAATTCACTATAACATTTATTATTCTTCCGATTTTTAACTAATTATTTTCTCAATTTTTTCATATTTTGTGAATTATGTTAAGAAAATTCATTTTTTCTTTTTTGACACTTATTGAATTATTTTTTTATAATTTAAAATTTTACTTTTACAGTCATTTTATTTACTTTTTGACTTTTAGCTAATCTCTTACTTTTTCGATCTGAATTTGCGATTATTTAGAATTTGGAGTACTTTTATATGGGTTGTAAATTATTTATAATAATTCATTATTTTTATTCGAACTATGAATTATTTTGTAATAATTCAATACGGTTACTTAACTTACTATACTTTTTATTTTTCTTAAATTCGTCATTTGACTTTTTCATTTTCTTTATAGGGAATATAAATTAATTTACATTAATTTACTAACTTTTGCTTGTTATTGAATTATTTTTCAATAATTCAATATTTTCACTTAAGCATATTCAATATTTATTTCCAAAAATATTCTCATAAATCACATAAATTCTATAAAAATTTATGTGAACAATATTCTTCGATTATTATCATTTTTACTCATTTTATGAATTATTTCACCATAATTCATCATTTACATTATATACTTATACTTGTCCTTAGCTTCAAAATTCTTAAATAAATTTCATAAATTTTTTAAAAAATTCATGGACATTATATTTTATGTTTTACCTTACTTTATGGCTTAATTTCATCAAATTGCTTATTGTACATATTCTTTTTCTTTATCAAATGATTTCGGCCCTTAAGAAATTTTTCTTTAAAAGTTTATTTCAATTTAATTAAGCTTAAATTTAACCTTAATTAAGGTTCAATTGCGTTATTTTAAGGGTAATTTCAATATACATATATTTTTTCAATTTTTTCTTAATTACATATTCAATAAATATTCCAAAAATATTCTTATAATCTCTATAAATTCTGCAAAATTTTGTACATGCATTATTTCACATATATTATTAAATTAAGGCTTAATTTCATTAAAATACTTGACATACAATTTTTTCCTCATGAATGTCGGCCACCACCATAAAATTTTTTATAAATTTTTTCATTCAAATTAAACATTCTAACACACTTAATTAAGATCTAATTACACTATTAAACAATCAATTTTAATTTTAATCAATTACATTAAATTTTTCCTTAATAAACCCTAAGGAAAATCATTAAATTAAATAAAAATTACTAAGATTTAGTAGTCACTAACCTTCCTCCATGCATAAACTTCCCTTGAGCTTCATTTTATTCACTTGAAAGCATGAAAAACATACTCCATCAAAATCATCCTCACTTGGCCAAAATTTTTATCTCATTTTTCACCAAGATAAACATAAATTTAGCTCAAAACAACCATAAAAATATACTCTAGGCACCTAAATTTAGCTATAGGTGCCTTAAAATCAAATTAAAACCCAAGAAATCACTTACCTATTTTTAACCTTCATGCCTTAAATCCTTGTTTTTTCTAGCTTTTCTTCCTTCAATCTCTAGTTTGAGTTTGGATCCAACAACTAGAGAAGATGGAGATCATTTTTGGTGTTTGGATCAAAGGGAAAAGATGAAGAATTTTGAGAGAAAGAAGAAGAAATGGAGGTCGGCCAAGAAGAAGAAGAGCTGCTGGAACCAACATGAAAAATCTGAAAAAATTGAGAGATTTTCTTCCCTTTTATAGTCTCTCAAGTGGTCTTGGGCGTGGGCTTTGCTTAATGGACCTTAATTAATTAATCAAGTCAATTAACTACCTAATAGCAAATTTTAATTCATTTCTTTCACTTTTTAATTTTAAATCAATTCAAAAATAATTCCATAATTTTTATCACCCCGAAAATAGGTTGCACGCAAATTTTTGACTCAATAAAAGTCCATTTTTGGTCTGGTTCAATTAAATCGATCCGATCCAAAAATACCGATATTACAGAAAAATATACTTTTTGTAGCCAAAATAATCTACATATTATTTTAGGCTTAACTGTAATTTTTGGTAATTTTTAAAATTCATTTACTATTTTTAAATATTTATACAAAGTTGAATCAATTTTTCAATAATCATCAAACATTCATACTCAAATACTATATTTGATACATGCAATCAATGTATCACCTTTAATAGAGATATCTATATATGCATATGAATTTAATATTATGCTTTATATGTAACTATATAATCTTAAGTAGTCATATACTAAGGCAATCGCATGTAAGAGCATAGCATTTTAACATCAGTTTCTCATGATATCATAAAAGCATAAACATACCACTATATCTACTCCATTAAATATAATGATATTCCTAGTTGTTATTCAAGTGCCGAACACGAATTTATCAACGGAAGTAGATGTTTAACATTTATACCAATAATTTGCCACTATACTACTTACATTATTACTTATTTTGTATCATAACATTATAATTCTCACTTATAATCTATTTTATTGTGGGGATCAATAATTTACTTAAATAATAACTATTCAATATATTTGTTTTCAATAGGATATCAGAGAGAATTCTTACTAAATGGTATGGTTGAATTTTATGAACACAAGTTCAGACAATACTATATCAATAATTATGGTAACCATACTTCCCAAGCTTTACAAATTATGTCATAATCAATCTTGTTCAATAGGATATCAGAGAGAATTCTTACTAAATGATATGGTTAAATTTTATGAACACAAGTTCAGACAATACTATATCAATAATTATGGTAACCATACTTTTCAAGCTCTACAAATTATGTCATAATCAACCTTGTTCATCCTTACATTGGCTTACTAAAATCCTTATATTTTTATATCATTAGGTTTATTCATCAAGCTTAAGTAATTATGGAAATCATATTGCTTATGATATTTTCTAAACCATTTCAAAACAAGTTCACATTCCGGAATTAAACCTCCATCATCTAACACTAACATACCTTTAAACATTCTTAAATAAGTCTAATATTAATAATCCATCAAATCTCAACCTATTTTAGAAATTCCAATTGAAATTCAATTATAATTTGCATCTTAAGCCCATTATCAAAAACAAATAGCCCCTTAATCTATTAATAATTTTAGCATGTAACTAAAATTTACCAACCAAATACGTACCTATGAACTTATTTCGGAGATTCATTCCAAGAATTAATCAAGACAGCATTACAAGCTTCAAGGCTAAAATGAATTATTTTATTTATATTGCAGTAAGCTTCACCCTCAATTCCATTAAAACTAATTGAAACTTCAATCTTATTAACCAACACAATTCATTGTTCTTTAGTTATACTATAAACACTTGAAGACAAATAAATCTCAAATGCTATCATGCATACTCCATCTTAATTAAATCAATTCAATTTAAAAATTACACATACAAAAGCAAATTTTCTCACTGTCATATTGAATCATTTGCTTTGGCTCTACCATTACCCAACTCAACCCAGGGAATTTGCATGCGAGATTAAACATCCTGTCACTACTTTAATTTCAATAAACTTATCTAAATCCCATATCATAAGTTTTAATTGAAATTCTACTAAATTCACATCTTAAGTTCACTGTCAAATAATGGTTTCAAGATCTGTCAATGACTCTTACATACCATTAATATTTATTAATAATCCTCATGATCATATAACACCACTAAATCAATGACTCAATTGGACAAATTTATAACTTTTTCAGTTTCAGTGGTCCGTTCCTTTTTCATCTCCAGTATTTATTTTTTTTTTGTTATCCATTTGTAAGCCTTGAAATCAACTCATATCAATTTCACAATTTACCTTTAATTAAACTTAATTCCCATACTCTATCAATTCACACATACACTTAGTGTCAATATGGGCACTTACAGTCATAAAATTTTTATTTCATTTCCAAGCTAATAATTATACTGCAAAATATAATTCAGGTGGACAAAATCTAGTGATGGGTACTTAGTTCTTTGTATAATCTCAGTAATGCAAAACTTAATTTTCCTGACCATAATCTCATAAAAATTAACCAAACCTTGCTTCAATCTTATACATGAAATCAAAATTTTAACATAGTTTCCATACCTATTAGTGAAAATTGACTTCGAATCTGCATATTTCTGTCCTCGTCGGAGCTTCGCTGGAGACTCGCCGGAAAGACACCGAAGCTGTCCACTTGAAGATCCATGCCCGGTGATTCCATGGTGGGTGGTCACGCGCTCCATCGACGTCAATTTTGATCGAGATCTAAAAAAAACCATCGATCAATCCTTATCTCCGATCTACCTTCCACCGGCAAGAGAGGAGGAACGAAGGGCGTCGGAGAAGTGCCTGGCTCTCGGGATCTCATCGGTACCATCGGCCCCCTCATCCATCGTCAAAAATTGCAGGAAAGAAGAAAGAGAGGAGGCCACTGTGGTAAAAGGAACCGGGAGAAACGATGCCATTAACAGGGACGACGGAGCTTGCAGGGGTGACTGGAGGTGGCAGCGGTGCGACGATCCGAACCTCACCGACATTGTGAGCAACGGCGGCCAGCACCGCCTCCCCTTCCCGATCGTGGTCTGCTCCACCTACTTCCATCCTTTTTTTTAACTTCTTCCTCTCTTATCTTTTAAACCACCCACCTACCCCTACTTTTTAAATCCTAACTTTTATTCATTTTCAAAAACACCCCACAAATACTAATTACCCTTACAATTTATACCAAATAATTCATAATTAATTTAAAATTATCACATGCCCTCACTATTCCAATATTAAATTCACACATTTAATCAATCTAAATCAAATAATAATACATTGAGTTATGAAATTTCAACTAGGGCCATTTTTGGAACCTTACAAACAAAATATGATACATTTAACATATCATCGAATCATTCTTAATCCTATTTTGGATCTTAATCTAAAGCATACAATCTCATGCGTTTCTTTATCTTGCACGTTAACAAGACTTATCTTGTAATTTCTGAAAGATGATACTTTTATTTTGACCAGGTTTCCAAAATTCACTTTGTGTTCAAAAATTACCTCATATTAGACTTTTTTAACTTATTAACAAACCTAATGTAAACACCCATATAAGTAGGTTACTTCTCTATCCGATATGCTCTATCTTATAACAGTAAATGTTCATATATAAACATTTACATTCACGTATTGCCAATAATAAACTCAATTATTCTTGTTCACAAATAATAATATCAAGACATTACAGTATAAATCAAATCCTGAGACCTAACATGTCTCTCAAACACATCTTTTGATACATATTTAGTCATACATAGAAATATACCGAAAGTTCATTTCTCCTCATATAACAATATCTTTAGTGTATTGATATTTAATATCGATATAGTTTATCCTACTATGAAATTTCAAATCTTTAATGTAAGCTATCTATGATTGAATATTACTATAGACTATCATAGGTTCCTTTAAAGTAGTTACATTTAGCTGGTCCATAAACCGTTTTAATCAAACTGCCTCTTGTATTGCAGCTTAGAAAACAAAAAATTCTTCTTCTATTGTTGAAAGGGCTACACAGATCTTTTTCTTGCTACTCCATGAAATGGCATCCTACCTTAGTAAGAAAATATAACCTGATGTGGATTTTCTCTCATCCACATCTCCTTCCCAATCAGCATCCATATATCATTTCAAATGCAAATTCTTTCTTTGAAAATAAAGAGAATAATATGCGGGTACTTTTGAGGTATCCAAGTATCCTTTTTACTACCTTCCAATGTGTTTCGTCTAGGTTAGATTGATACCTATTTACCATGTCCATAACATAACATATATCAAGTATGGTACACAATATTGCATACATCAGACTTCCCATGATACTGGCATACAGAACATTCTTCATACGTTCTATCTGCTTTTTTATCTTATGATACATGCTTTTGCTAAGAGACTGATGCTTAGCAATGGAATTGTCTATAGGCTTACAATTTTGCATATTAAATCGTTCAATAACTTTGTTAATATTGAAATAGTGACAATAATCTTCTTGAGCGATCCCTTGAAATCTTAACTCTAAGAATATAATCTGCTTGATTCATATCTTTCATTTCAAAGTTAGATGACAACCAATTTTTTATAAGATTTACGTATTCTTTGTCATTTTCTACTATAAGTATGTCATCTACATACGATATTAAAATGACAAACTTATTTTTTGAACTTTTGAAATAAACACATTGATCTTCATCAATCATGTTAAACTCATTTGACATGATTGCTTTATGAAATCCCAAATATCATTGTCTTGAAGACTGTTTTAGGTCATAAATTGATCTCATTAATCAGCAAATCTTATGTTCGCTGCTTTTTTTAATAAAATCTACAGGCTGCTCCATGTAGATTTTTTCTTTTAATCCTCCACTGAGGAAAGCATTTTTTACATCCATTTGATGTAATTCCAGGTTCAAATTAGCCACTAAGGTTAGAATTAACCTTACTGACGTAAATCTAAAAATAGGTGAAAAATCTTCTTATAGTCAATTCTTTCTTATTATGTAAATTCCTTAAAGACTAGCCGAGCCTTGTATCTTTCGATACTGCCATAAGTTTTTCGCTTTATTTTGAGAATTCACTTGTTCCCAACAACAAATTTTCTAATTAAGAAAAATTTCAATATGAAACAAATTTCATGTATATTATTTTCAATTTTGATATATTTTCGTTTATATCGGGTATAGTTTTTCATTTCGTGAGTTATGAATGTATCTTAAACTCTTTCATGAAGTTTCAAATGATGGGAAAAAAATTAATTGTAAATTTATAACATAAACCAATTTCAAATTATTCAAATTACAAAAAAGAAAAAGAAATATTTATTGTATTCTGAATTACAATACACATATAAAATGTCTAATTAAAAAATAAATTTTATAATAATAAGTTCATAATATTTTTAACGACAGTCAATATTAAAATTAAATTAATGTAAGAAATTTGCAGGTCATGTCGGACTAAAGTCCAAATTTTACATGAAAAACTAAAGTTCTCCTAAAATAAGCGGATCTTTTATTGCCTTCGGATCGAATTAAACTTACATGCAAAAAGCTATGTCGAAATCTGTAAAAACTGTACACGACTTGGACAGATGCCCATGAACAAATTTAGCTGTAGGTAATACAAATAAATAGTTTATTGAATCTCAATTATTATTATTATTATTATTAAGCAGTGGTGAGATCAACTAACTGATAATCACTAAAAAAAATTGCAGGACACAAACGAATTATCTTTGCAACGATTAATGCATGTAGAGACATATCAACTTAATTTTATAATTTATTTGAAAATTTTAATTTTAATAATAACCTATTTAGTATCTATATTTTTTCAATATTGAAAGTAACAAACACAAATTTATATTATTTTAAAAATTGAGTGTGTGACACTAACCGCATTAATATAGCATTTGAATTACTGTAATGAGCACTTGTATCCTTAACTAAAATTAAATATTACAAAAATTAATTTTCTTATTATTTTAAATATCTTTTTGTTAATTTACATATTATGCAATGTTATACAAATACGATAGCCAGTCAAAAATTTTAATTTTCTAAAAATAACATAGCTATATTTTTTTATTATATATTTAACAGTTACTTAATAGAAGTATTAAAATTAATTAAATCAATTTCAAATTTTTGTATATGTACTTAATATTCTGAATTTAAGTTCGTTTTATACATATACTGTGATCAATATGATTTGTGAATTTTGGGCATTCAAGTAACTTCAACAAGTCAATGTAATAGAAAAACAATTAAAAACATTGAAGCAGTGAAATTTTATTTTATTTTATTTTGTTTTGTTTGTGGATTTTATTAAACAATTGTAAAATCCCAATGCCTGCACGGCCACATCAATCTTTCTAGTTCCAGTCTCGAATATAAATATCATAAAAACGACACAACATTTACCAACTTTTTCTGGTAGGTCTTGTGAATATCAACGTGGATAAGGATTAAGGATCGATGGAGAGGAAGCTACTAGGCAAGCGCGCTGAAACCGCCAAATCACACTACCTCCACGCCCTCTTTCCCCTTTTCCACGTCAGTCCACAAATTATTTGTCTTTATAATAATAAAATGAAGAAAAAAAAAAAACCTAGAGTGAACTTCTAAATCCCCGACCTGTACATGTCCAATCCTTTTTTCGGTGGCTGGATCCTCGCCCCTACTGTAACTAATAGCGTGACCCTATAGATTCCAGGCCAATCAAATCGCGCCACGAACTTAATCTGCACATCACCCGTGACATGCGTGGTACATTAGATTGTTGATTGACACGTGTGTTTAATATTAGGGTGAGTGACCTATGCTAGTCGCAATGAGTGACCTAATCAAGTCTCCCTGTAACCAAGGTCCCCTCTTGTCTGATGACGTGGCATTCCTTGATTGGAGAGAAGTTGAGATTAATGAGGTCAAATCAATGAAAAGGAATAAGCCCGAATCCGTGGACCCACATGTTGATCAACGGTAAAAGATAAGCATTCAATAGGGAGATGGTCAATGCATAAACGGTTAGGAACTCAAGATCTAACAATGATTGATGTTCTCATTCATTGCTTTCTCCCAATTTCAAAGGAACTAGGGGAGGTTTTTTTTACATTGTTCTCAAATTGAGCGATTCGCATATATTTTTGAAAAAAAATTAATTTTTCATTTAATTAATATATTTTCAAGGGATTAGATTCACTTATAATTATTAAATTTATGATTTATTTTATAACAATAATATTTTTTTACTAAAATTTACAAATATATATAACAAAATTATTTTAATTGATTTTCTGTAAAAAAATACCAGAAAATTCAACTGACATATCTGGTCATCACAATATGCACACATGACATCTAACGTGCTATCACGTCAATATGATACGTGTCATATTTATCACATTAACACGCATATAGATAGAAAATAGTGTTTGAAATTGTCATATATCATGCTAACGTGATGCCACGTTAAATGCCATATATGAATGTTGTAGTGACTGGATATACCAGCTGAACTTTTCGGTATTTTCTTTTCATAAACCGATCAAAGTAATTTTATTGTATATATTCGTAAATTTCAATGATTTTTATATAAAAAAAAATTATTATTATTCTAAAATTTATCAAAATTTCAATAATCATAGGTGAAACTAACCCTATCTTCAAGCTATTTAGCCATGTATTTAAATGAAGGGTGGTTATTATTTTTAGGCTCAACTTTTTAAAGGATAACTTTTTAAGTTTTACTCATTAATTAGACTCTTATTTGTTGAAAAACAAAAAATAGCAGATATTCTCTACTATATATTTATATGTGATATTCATTTTTGGCTAAACTGAATACAATTCATTTCAATTTTATTTTTTCTCCAATTTGTATTCACTTTGTCCAAATTAAATAATTGTATTCACTTTTACCTAAAAAATAAAATGTATTCATTTTTACTAAACTAAATATATTGTATTTATTATTATCCAAACTGAATACGCTGCATTTAATTATCCAAATTGAACTCAAATTCAATCTTATTATAATTGAAATTCAATTTATAAACTTAATTTCAATTGAATTTAATCCAATTAAATTTAAGCATGTTTGAAAAGACCCTCATCATCTTTAATTATTAGTTTACATAGAAATTAGTTTTGAGTTATAGCTATCAAATTTCATTTGCAAAACAATCTTTTGTCCTAATTTTCAATTTCAATGCGTAATCAATGATAGGATAACATTATATTTATTTATTTCGTATAATTTTTATAAATTAAATTTAAGTAAATATTTCACTCGTTTCAAAAATATAATAAGCGTAAAATAAAACCGAATAGAAAAGAATTTTTCAAAACTCTTACTTCATTTTCACCTACTGTTGAAGCTGAATTTGATGCATTGTCGGCTTCTTTCTCGTCAACATGGCTGGATTTTGTTGATGGGGCTGTGTTTTCTCGTATGGAAAGTGGTGGTTTCGTGCTATCTAATTAAAATAGGATTAAAAGAATTAAATCCAATTGAAATTAAGTTTATAAACTCAATTTCAATTAAAATATGATTGAATTTGAGCTTAATTTGGATAATTGAAAATGTGAATATAGTGTAGTTAGTTTGATGGAAATAATCAATATTAAAATAAGTAAATAAAATAAATTAATGGCAAATTTGATGGAAATAATCAATATAAAAATAAGTAAATAAAATAAATTTAAAATTTATAAAAGTAATAAAAAATTATTTTTTAAAAGAAGGGGTGTCATTCAAATAAAATAAGATTGAATTTGAGTTTAATTTAGATAATTGAACGCATTTTATTCAGTTTGGATAAAAGTAAATACAATATATTTATATTAGTAAAAATAAATTTAACTTTTTTGGACAAAAGTGAATAAAGTGTATAAATTTGGGTAAAAGTAAATTGAATGCATTTAATTTGGCAAAAAATGAATGCAGTGTATTTGCTTCATGGCTTTTTTATTCTTTTATGTATATTAAAATGATTATTAATTTTTTAATTTATTAAAATGTACTTTAAAATAATTATAATATTACTTCTTCTCTTTAATAAAAATAAAAAATAGCATAAATAAAAATGTTAATGAAGATATTAACGTGATATTGATATTAATAAAAAAATTAAAATATAAATAATTCTTATTATTTTGATTTTATAAAATTTCAATAAAATCATAAATTGATATCAATATAATACATTTGGCAGTTGTATTATACAACTAACTCAGATGTTGTATTATATATGTCAAAATGGTTCATACTACTTGATCCAAATTACTTCTACTGCTAAAAAAAATAATTGTTTTTGACAAATTATTAATAGAATGTGTATTATATATGTCCTATGCATCCAATTACTGGTAGGGATTGTAAATCATTAAGTGGGTTCATGTTTTTTAAATTCATTAAAACATACTAGTGGATAGAGGTGGCAAATGAACGGGTTGGATGGGTTTGGGTTGGGTCATTAATGGATGGGTCATTAATGGATTGGGTCATTAATGGGTCAAAAATATGGGTCATTAATGGGTTGGGTCATTAATGGGTCAAAAATATGGGTCATTAATGGGTTGGATTGATTTGGGTCGACCCATGGGTTTGGATTAATTTTAAATGTTTATTTTTAAAAACATATCCAATCGTAAACGTATTGAAAATTTTTATTTAATATTTCATCATGTTAAATTAAATTATTAGAATATACTATATTGCATAACAGTTGATCATTAGAAAGAGTAATATTTTTATTGTTATTATGTATATATATAATGGGATCTTTAAATTATTTATTTGAAATACGATTATTTTTTGTATCAATTTTTTCTTTTTCTTTTTTTTTGTCCATTCTTAATATTAAAATAAATTATTTAAAATATATTTTTCGTATTATTGACTCGCTACCTTTTTCGTATTTTTGACTTTTGGAAGCCTATTTGACCTCAAATTCACTTCAAATTTCAACCTTATGCTCACCTTGACTATTCCTTTCAAATGGTCAAATAAAATATTTTTGACTTTCGGGTGTCATTTCGGGTCCGAAAAATACTATTCACTGTCGGAAAGTACTATTTAGGGCTGGTCCGGTGTTGATGTCATTAAATTATTTATTTAAAATACGATTATTTTTTGTATCAATTTTTTCTTTTTTTTTGTCCATTCTTAATATTAAAGTAAATTATTTAAAATATATTTTTCGTATTATTGACTCGCTACCTTTTTCGTATTTTTGACTTTTGGAAGCCTATTTGACCTCAAATTCACTTCAAATTTCAACCCTATGCTCACCTTGACTATTCCTTTCAAATGGTCCAATAAAATATTTTTGACTTTCGGGTGTCCTTTCAGGCCCGAAAAATATTATTCACTGTCGGAAAGTACTATTTAGGGCTGGTCCGGTGTTGATGTCATTATATATCCAATGGATCAAGATTTTTGAATCTTGAAAACACCCATTGAATTAATACTCAATGACCCAATGAGTTGAAAAGTGTGATGGGTCAATTTTGGGTTGACCCAATGGGTATTGGGTTGGATTGAAAAATAAAATGGGTCAATTTTGGGTTGACCCAATGGGTATTTATATGGATTGGGTTGGGTTTGGGTCAATTTTTTTGGGTAAATTTGGGTCGACCCATGGGTTTGGGTCAATTTTGCCAGGTCTACTAGTGGATTTACCTACTGTGAAGCAACGTATATTTTCTTGACAAATACCTTAGCAAATATATGATTTTTATTTATACATTACACACTTAATTGATAAGTCAAAATAAAATATTTTGAACAGCCAATAATACTTCTCTTATTCGTTTTAATAAGAAATAATGAAAGAAAATAATTAAAACTACGAATATATATTTATTCAAAAATTAAATCAGTGTTCAGTATATACGAATGCTGAAAAAAGAAAAAAAATTGAATAGAACAATTTTTTTTTATTTTATTTGCTTCCTTTTTTATGATTTTAAATATGAAATTTTAAAGATTTAAATAATAATTTAAAGGAAAAAAAAAAACTCAAGAGTTAAAGGATTCAAAATCTACAATTCAATAAAAAATTATTACTGCAACTTGAGCAGCATATAAAAAAAGAAATACAAACCAAAGTATAAATACTAAATACTGAATACTGTACAAACTGAACGCCCAAATCAAAACTTAAAAAGAAGAACGAATTGAACTCAAATTATCCACATTTATATAAATGTGTAATTCAGAGACTCATGTTTTTTTTTAATACAGAAACCCAATTAATTAAATAAAAACTTTAGAATTTATTTTCCTATTTTGTTTTATTTTAGCACAGCTAAGAACAAGAGATGTAGATATGGCAATCAAAATCAAATGCCAGCTAAACAGAAATTGATTTGTAAGTCAATACTCGTAAAAAATGCGGATATTATGCCTTTTTGATACAAATTAGCATATGCATAATCTTTTTGAGATTATTACTTTCTCAATAAATTTTCTATCTCATTATTTATCTATAATTGTGCCTGTATTATTTAATTCAAATCAATTAAAATTCTTATGCTAGAGAGTTAAATTCATTTTCTTTTTCATCTAACAGTTGTATAAATTGGCATTTAAAAGGAAAAGAGCTAACAAAATTAATTATTATATGTGCATTGTTATTCTAGATGCTAGATTTGAATTAAACTTAAACATGTATGTAGCTAAAATTTAATAGGATATACTGTTAAATGAACATTGGTATATTATAGAATATTTGTAAGCTAATTTTGCATAGTGCATATTTAAATTATTCAAGATTAAGAAAATTACCAGTATTTTCGTTTGTAATATAACCAAATTTTCTAAAAATAGAGAATGGGATGCATATTATAATAAATTTACAAATTTATTTATTTAAAGAACAATTATCGAGTCAATTATCGACCCTAAAATGACAGTTCAAGTTTATTATAAATTTAATAAATTTTTATAAATAATAAAAACATTAAAAATTTTGATTGAATATATTATTTTGAATAGATTGTGTTCACTTTGGAAAAACTGAACACAAAGTATGTACTATGGGCAAAACTGAATATAGGATATTCACATTTGGCCAAGTGAATACAATGTTGGAGTATATCTCATGTTACTGTAGCCGTATGTCTATTTACGTATACCCTTTTCACTCTTTCTTCTTCTTTTTTTTTTTAATTATTTTTGTAATATATATAATATTATTTTTATTGATGCATTTGGTGTTCTGTTCTAAAATTTATACAACAAGCTTATGCCATTTCTAATATTAATTTGTCAACGGTGAATTTAAGCATTAAGCTTTTGATTATGGAATTCTAAGTTTAATGACGGGAAGCCAAAAACGTATATATAGTTTTAGATAAATTAAATTTTCTAATGGTATATAATTAAAATTTTTTCAATATATATTGCTGGGTTGGGTTCAATTTACTTATAGATTGACTTTTCTGAAATTGAGAACTTATTATCATTTTCGAAACAAAATGTTAGAAATTGGATTTTTTTCTTTGTTTTATCACACTAATCATTTGGATTATCGATAAATTTATCAATTAGCCAAAATTAAAGGTATTATATTTACTTTTTATATAAACTGAATAAAATGTATCCACATTCAATTTGACATTTAGATCTAATAATTGCAATTACTTTGCCTAAAATCAATGCATTGCATTTATTTTTATCCAAACTGAATACACTGTTTTTTTTTTTGCTAAAATTAAATGCATTATATTTACTTTTTATCCAAACTAAATAAATTATATCCACGTTCAAGTTGACATGACTTAATTACTTTTTTATAAGCCCAATGTTGAGGTTAAGATGGCTTTCGAATTGGCTTGACATAGCTTCAAATATTTTACTTTTATAAATATTAGTTTTGTCCTAAATAAAATTAGAAAATGCACATTTATATTATTATCCCTATTTGAGCTACTTAAATTGAGCTAAGAATCATTTTCCTTTTATAATAACTTTGAAAACACAGTGAAAAAAAATTGCTCTGATCATTCTTAAATTCCGGAGCAGAGTTTAATTAATATATCTTGGATGTCAATAATTGGTAGGGTGTGCAGAATCGAACAGGAACCGAGAACTAAAATGAGCCGAATGAATTTTGATATGTTTGATTCAGTTATTTTGATTTTCGATTCATTCGGTTTTGGATCAAAATAAAAAATCGATTTAATCGGTTCAATTTTTGAAATTAAAAAACCGAATGAACCAAACTGATTGAAGTTTTCAAATATATATATATATATATATATATATATATATATATATATATATATATTATGTTTAACAGTAAATGCAGCCACTTTTCCTTTCTTTTCTGCTCTTCTTCTTTAATTTTTTGTTCCAATTTTTTCTCTCTCTCATTCAATCACAACAAATATGCAAAACTGAAGTCATCCAATATCCATTAAATCCCTCCTTTCGTGCAAGTATAAAATGGACATCATCAAGCCATCAACACTCCCATAAAAAAGCCATTAAATTAAAAATACATATGGTCCACAATTATAAGGCCTGGAGATCAAACCACCAATACCCACATCAAATTTCTCTTTCTTGACTTCATATTTTTTTGTCAATCTATTAAATTTTAATGAAATCCCAAATTTTCTTTTTAAGAAAAAAAATTAAAAAAGAAAAAGCAATTTGGATAAATGGAAAAAGCTAGATGGAAAACATACTCTTCCAATAATCGATTCACAATCTTCATGCTCCGATCCATCACTTTTATCTCCCAAAATTTTAACCATTTTCACTTCTTTTTTCTATTTTTCTTTTGGTTATTTTTTTCGTTATCTGTTGTGCTCACCCTCATCGCTCCCCTGAAAGCCTCCGTCGCATCCACTCTTTGCAGCTCCCACCTTCCATTTTTGAAGTAGGATCTAAGAAAAGAGAGATATGAAATTTAGAAAGAAGAAAAGGGTAGATCTTGAGATGGAGGAAGAAGAAGAGAGAGGAGTAGGAAAACATCTTCCAGATTATTTTAATAGGTGAATCTGACCCATAATCGGATAGATCAAATCAAACCGATCAAAATTAATTCGATCTATTCGATTTCGGTTCAGATTTTTTTTTATTATGAAATTTGATTTTCGATTTATTTTGTTTGATCTAAAACTAAATTGAACCGACCATTTGCACAACCCTAATAACTGGTGCAGATAATTTACTCTTTAGTATTAGATAATTTACTATTAAATTTTACTCTTTTCATCTCATTTTAAAATATAATTTTTTATTTTTTATAAAAATAAAAAAACTAATTAAAATACCTCAATTTCATATAAAAATTATAGTTATTAATAAAAATTTCATTTAATTATACTTAAAAATAGAGAACGATAAGATCAAAAAATATTTAATAAAGTACATAATCATACATATGTAAATTTATTACTCAAATTTCAAACATTATATTTAAAGTTAAAATAAAATAAAAATAAAAAAAAATAATTTTTTAAAATGGATGGGAAGGAATAATATATATATCGTACGAGTTTTTTTGGAACTATATATATATATATATATATATATATATATATATATATATATATATATATATATATATATATATAACCATATGTTCCTATAAAACTCCCCTTCTATTTAAATTTGTTTAGTTTTAAAAGAAATATTTTGAATTCAAGTAAGTAATCTTTTAAAAATTAATTTAACTAAACAAAAATATTTATAATGATTCAGTTATTATCCATAGTCTCCCCAAAATCAAGATAAACTTAATAAGAGACTGCAATCTTTCAAAATAAGTCAAACAAAAATCAAAGTACAATTAAACAACCATACTCCCTCTGTTGAACATTTTTCTAATAATGTTTTTTTTTAAATTACAGAAATGGGATTTGTCAGACATGTATCATCGAATTGGTATTTTTTATGAAATTGCTGCCAGGTGTAGCGGTTTCGTACTGCAGGATCCATTGGACAAGACAGACATTTTGTACGAAAACTGTTGCACAGTGCAACGGTTTTAAAGTCGCCATCAAACTTGAAATCGCTGCCTATCATAACAGTTTTGGGTACGAAACGATGGAATGTGACATGGTAATCACGCAGCGAAAAAACAACAAAAACGATCATACATACCAAACAATTCCATGACGTAGCGGTTTCGTACTGCAGGATCCATTGGACAAGACAGACATTTTGTACGAAAACTGTTGCACAGTGCAACGGTTTTAAAGTCGCCATCAAACTTGAAATCGCTGCCTATCATAACAGTTTTGGGTACGAAACGATGGAATGTGACATGGTATGAACATGGTAATCACGCAGCGAAAAAACAACAAAAACGATCATACATACCAAACAATTCCATGACAAGAATTGAAGCATGCAATTTTAGGGTTTTAAAACTTACAACTTTGGATGCCTTTTAAAACTTGAGTTTGGTGATGACCAGCAATCGAGATGACTTTATCCACCTTAGATCTTGATCACCAATGCCAAGTAATAGCCTTTTACGCCACTCCCTCTATTCTCACACACACAATTGCACCGACGGCTTAAAATAGAGGTTGCTAGCTCTCTTTTAATGTATTGTGTAATGGCTATGGTTTGAAGCTACAAAATTTAATTTTGTACTTCTCTTAGGTTGCTATTACTACCCAATATCACAAGAGAATGAGGAACAATCCTTTCTCCTTGTGAAAATTGGCCAAAAGAATATTATGAGAGAGAGAGAAGAATTCACGCCAAGACCTAGAAAAAGGGTTTCACGTTTTTTCTCTTAGGTCTCCTTAGGGTTTTATTTCTTTTATATATATCCTTATCTTTTGGCAAGTATTTGATTTGAACTTTACTATCTCAAGATAATTAATTCAATCTCAATCACTTCCTAAAATAAGTAATATATATTGATTTAAACTCCTTTGAATTTAAAATTCAAATTTGAAATAAACCACAAGACATTTAATTAAATAAAATCACTTAATAAAGATAATGAGCATGTGCCGAAATTCCTTGATTTTCATCTTGGAATTTCGGTCACTCCTTATATTATTTAAATGATTTAATTTAATTTAAATTCTTTTAGGCTTTAATACTCAATTAACTTAATTAATACAAGATAATTAATTAATTGAAATTAAACCTTGTGGGCTGAATTTTTCTCTCTCATGGGCCAAGGTCCAATAGCATTTATGATGCCCATTACATACATTAATTTGACTTTAAATAAAAGCCCAAATTAATGCCCAATACTTTATTTAAATATTTTAAGCCCAATGCTTTGTGTGCGATCCTATAGGTCCATTTAATGTTAGCAATGAACTAATGAATTAATTCAAAGGCTATATATATTCTCTAGCAAGATAATATAGCATTCCAAATTAAATGAAAATGCATATGGCATTTAGTGACCTAATGCAATTTTGCATAGTCCCTTACCCATAAATATTAGAATTAATATAAGGCATGGAACCAGTCATCCTTATATATTTTAATTCTTTTCTTGATATTCCAGTGACACTGAACTCTCAGATAAATAATGATTACTCATTATTTCATCTCGGTATGGCCATACACTTCTTAGTTCACTAATCAAGTAGCTGGTGATATTTTCTCTCTTATCGAGAGGGGTAATCCCTTCACTTCTCTCATGCTCTCTAACATGAATCAATGCATACCCAATCATACCCGTACTTGTCACTCTGTTACGAGCACGTTAGGTGTATGTCAAAGCACACATTAATTCATAAAGAGTTTCATAGAGATTTTAGGTCTAAGAACTCCGATACAAAACTTGCATATGAGAAACACTTATGACTTGTACCATTTAGTGTTCTTATGAGCGGATCGAATCCAGATACCATGTTCTTTAACATGTATCTATGATCTCTGATTGACACTCTTGTCCTAATGATCCGTAAGACAGAACTCATAATATCAGAGAGAGCATACTAGTCTTAATTCATTGTTATTCCCATAACAATGACTGACTAGGGATATTTAGAATGATGTCTCATTTGTTTCAAGGTCTTACAACCATGTGCCTCACACATGATAACTTAAATCGAAATAACATTCTTGGATAGTTCTATCAATTGATATGCACATGAATACAATGGATAAAACAAATGCCTCATTTTATTAATTAAAGTGTTTTATTACAATGCATTGGGGCTAGGGCTTACACTAACATGAAAGTGATGTTGAAACAGCTCTAACAGGCAGTGATTTCAGATCTGACAGTGACACTGAAACAGTTGCACTGTGCAAAAATATCCGTGAAAATTCAATTTCTCCATCATTCTTTCGTTGAAAAATCATTGCCTATCATAACGGTTTCAGGTACGGAAGTGACTTTGAAACTACTATAACAAGCAGCGATTTCAGATCCGAAAATGACACTGAAATCGTTGTACTGTACAATGATATCCGTGAAAATTCAATTTCTCCATCATTCTTTCGTTGAAAATTTTGTACGTGGATGCCTATATAAACACTTATTTCATAATGCATAATTCTATATAAATTACAATACATTCTTTAACATATTGAGTTTTGATTGGTTTTGCATTTTACTTCACTTGACAATATTTCTTTCACACATCAATAATATTTCTTCAATTTTGGCACGCAATATTGGCAAAATTTTATATTTATTTGTTTGTGATTTTATACGTTTCACTACAAGAAAATATCAAAATAGCATGAAAAAATAGCAATAGAATTATTTTCGTTACTAATTTAGCAACGAAATTTAATTAGCAACGAATAAAGTTAGTTGAATTTTTTTATTTTTAGCAACTGAATAAAAAATGGTGGTATTCCGTTGCTAAAAATGGGAAAAAATTTTAGCGCCAAAATATAACAACGAAAAATAGCAATGAAAATCTATAATTGTTGCTAAATACGGTGCCATTAGATGGCGAAAAAATTTGAAATGAAATTTAGCAACAGAAAATAAATTATGTTGCTAAAATAGCAACGAAAATATATTCCGTTGCTATTTTGCAATTGAAATGTGTTAAGATAGGTTATTTAGCAACAAAATATAATTTATGTTGCTAAATTAGCAACGAAATTAAATTCCGTTGCTAAATAACCTACCTTAAAATAGCAATCGAATATAAATTCCGTTGCTAATTTAGCAACCAAAGTAATATTCAGTTGCTAATTTAGCAACGAAAATGGAATTCCGTTGCTAAATTTGTATTAGTAACTAAAATTAAATTTTGTTGCTAAATTTGGAATATTTAATACAGTATCTAATTTATCTTAGCAATGGACTGGTTTTTTCGTTGCTAAAATAGCAACGAAATGTGTTTTTCGTTGCTATTTTAGCAATATAATTTAATTTCCGTTGGTAAATTCAATGTTATCCTAGGTATAAATAACTTCCCCTTTTTCCCTTTGTTCCTAATTTTTCCTCCTCCTCCCCTTGGCACGCTGTTCTCCTTCTCTTCCACCTCTGCCATTCACTTCTCTTCTCCCTCCTCTCTCGTTGCCCTTTCCCTCATTTCAAAAATCTTTTTCCGATAATGGACCCTAACCTTTCTTCATCGCCCCGTGTACACTCTTTTAAGAACCCATCTCTCCGCTTTTGATGCTAAAAACGATAGTGAGTACTAACAAAATTGACACCCATAATGCTGATTATGCCTTCATTAACTCTATCAAAGGAAGTATTGTAGAGAGAAGAGCTGGGAAATACAGTTTTAAAGCATAGAGGATTAACATCGAGTGATTTCAGACTACCCATCCTCCATGGATCCATTCTTTGGAATCCCAAATGCAAAATCCCTCTCTTTAATTTCCATTGCTTCGTTAGGGTTTCTTCGCATTCACAGGTACCTTACACATTTATTTCTATCAAACTCTGCTTTGTATTTTGATTTTAATTATTAAATTCTTACATTTTTCCTATTACCAAATTTAAGGTACGATATCAAGGACCCAAACCCAGAAGAAATTTGGTGGTAGACTGGGTTTTGAACAATGATGACACTAGCAATTCTAATATATGGGTGCCCTCTTCCAAGTACTATTTTTTGGTAGGTTCTTCTCTTTAGGCCAATAGAGAATATATGTGCTTTTACTTGAAAACTTATGAGTTTTGTTTAAGCCGAAAGATCAAATTGAATAATATATGGTTCTGAAGATTTAAACTATAACGTGTTATGATCTGAAGGTCTATTGTGTTCTGAGGTGGAGTGTTACTTTCTATTCTCTATTTGTAGGTTGCCTGTTATTTCCATTCCAAGTACAAGTCCGGCCAGTCTAGCACCTACAAGAAGAATGGTTTGTTACTGCTTTAACCCTTTTTAGTATTTTAACTTTCAGTTCTTGTGACATTTTATATATGTATATATATTCATTAATTGGGATTGCATGCTTTTAGCTGGATGGGAATTTATCAAAATGATTGCAATCCTTATTTGATATTCATGTTATCCTTGTGCATTTTACATTTTATAGTTTTTAGCAGTAATTATTTTTGGTCTGAACCTGAATATAAATATACATATGTATTGTATTTTTATATGGTTGCTTTATTCTAGATTTTTCATAGGTTTGTTTTTGCAACCTTTTTGATGCATCTCCAAAACAATGGCATTCTTATCGGATGTGCTATTATGGGTGGGACATATTGCATCATAAGAAAGTTGAAGGGATAAGGATGAAGCACCAAAAAATCTGCTCCTTTTCCCTTTTATATGGGTGTGAGTGGGTTGGGCTTTGGTTTTACCAGAAGCCCACTCACTTAAGCTCATTTCTCATTTTTAGGCCCAATAAGCCATTTTTATGTGATTCTTTCACTTTACAAATCCAAATCAATTCAAATTTGATCCCATCATTCTTATCATACCCAAAATAGATTGTACACAAAATTTTAACTCAATCGGAGTCCATTTATGATATAATTCGATTAGATTGATTCGATTCAATAATTATCGGTGTCATTGAAAAATTAACTTTTTACAGCCAAAAGATTCTACATATTATTTTAGGAAAATCTAAAATTTTTGGTAATTTTTAGAACTTATTTTCTATTTTTAAGGGATCGATCAAACTTAAGTCAAACTAATTAACATTTGAACCGAACTGCTTCCTTTTTTCATATTTTTTACTTTTATAAGCTTATTTGATATTGATTTTACTCCAAATTTCAATCTCAAACTAACCATGATTAATATTTTTTGATGGCGAAGTAAAATATTTTTCACCTCTAGTTGTATTTTTTACCTCGAAAGTACTATTCACTATCGAAAAATACTATTCATGGCTGATCTGATATTGAAGCTATTACATGTACAGTATTAGGAACAAGCTGATGGGGATAAACAATTGACTGTCTGTCAATATTACCAACAATGCCTAATATACTCTCTAATGCCAAACAGATAGATTAGGGGTCGGAGGAACTTAGATAAGGGAGTGGTGACCCCTTAGGCTAATTACTCTGACAGCTAAATTCGACCGACGTTGGCTCCATACCGTCATGATGTGTTAAATGCTGAAAACTATCAAAATGGGTAAGTGTTCAGTCTTTAACATATAAGATGAACCAACATCGACGTGCACTATTCGTTCGGTAGAATCAACCTTCATGCAAATAAATAAAATTTTTAAAAATCATCAATAATGTTTACATATATAAATAATAATATTAAGTTATACCAATACACCGATAGAAGCTCCAATCATGGTTATCCACTATCTGGTGTATGATGTAAACCATTGCATATACTATGACCTTGGATATAATGGTGCACGAAGAGGAGGACCCATAATAATATGATTATGTCGATGATTCCACTCATAAATAAAACTTAAAAATTTTACTTCTCAATTTTGATCAGTATGCCCCCTTAAGTCGATCGTGTACACCGAATCATCGTAATGTAGGGGGAGTGGGATCGATTGGTCTATTCCAAATTGCCTTAGACATCGATTGGACTGGTGCCACTCGATAATATGGAAACATATGAGTGGCATAACTAATGTCAAAATGGCATTTTCATTTATACAAAAATGTTGCAATAAGTGAAACACATTCTTATAGGCCTCCCAATCCATCTATAGCAAAAAAAAAATGTATGCATCATATTGTAAGAAAATATTCTTTATATTTAATGAGATTTGATAATTTATCAAAAAAGACAAATTAAATGTAAACCTAGTTGTCACGCTGTAAGTGCAAATCGAGACGGTACTTAAAAACATATTTGTTATTATTTTTCTTTATATCCAATGGGTATTGCCACCGGATAAAGATCAATAATGCACTCCTTGCAAGCAAATTGAATGAACAAATTATACACACACACACACATAATGGATAAAATTTACCTATAACTATAAGGCATGAATTGATCAAGAACATATGTGTAAATAAATGGGGACCAAATATGAGGTAACCTTTTTCAGAACCACATTTGTATTAATTAATGGTAATCGCCAAGTGAAGTGGCACTTAATCAGGTTGCACGAAACACTTCTCTATACAAGCATGTTGATCCCTAGTTGTACTCACTGGCAACTTGTAAATTCTCTAATGGTGGGAGCTACATAAAATGTATATAGTTATTTGACTGTACTATAAATAATAGTCCACCAATATAGTGAAGAATCCATGCTCGACTAAAGTATTGTATGTGATAGTCAGTTGCATCAGGCAGCAATGAATTAAAATTTCTTTACAGCCATGTAATGGCCTCAATATCGGATCAGCCGTGAATAGTACTTTTCGATAGTTAATAGTGCTTTTCGAGCCGGAAAGTACACCTAAAAGTTAAAAATATTTTATTGGACCATCGAAAAGTATTGATCATGGTGAGTCCTGATGGAATATGACATGGCATTTATATGATGATCATGCAGTGGATAAATAATAAAATCGATCATACATGCCACTCAATCCATAAACAAGAATCGAAAACATGTAATTTTAGGGTTTTAAAACCTACAACTTTAGATGTGCTTCAAGATTTGATTTTGATTTTGATGATGACCAGCAACCAAGAAGGATTTATTTGCCTTAGATCTTCACCACCAATACCAAAGGAACAACCTTTACGCCACTCCTCTCTATGTTCACACACACAATTGCAATGACAGCTTCAAATCGAGAGTGCTAGCTCTATGTGTAAATTATTGGCAATGGTAATGGATTGAAGCTACAAGATCTGATCTTGTACTTCCTTTTAGTTGCTATTTTTGCCCAAGAACACAAGAAAAATAAGGAAGAATCCTTTCTCCTTGTGAAATTCGGCCGAGAGTGTGAGAGAGAGAGTTTCACGCCTTCGGGTTTTATTTTTTTCACCAAATATATATATGTCATTTTTTTGAAGTGTTAATTCTGAAATTAACCATTACCTCCTAAAATCAAGTGACAAACATTAAATCAAACTCTTTCAAATTTTAAATTAAATTAATTTGAAATAATCATAAGACATTTAATCAAATAATATCACTTAATAAGGATATTTGCATGTGCCAAAATTCACAAGGAATTTGTCTTTGAATTTCAGCCACTCCATTTCCTATTTAAGTGTTTTACTTTGATTCAAATTCTTTTAGGCTTTAATACTTAATTAACTTAATTAATACAAGATAATTAATTAATTGAAATTAAACCTTGTGGGCTGAATCTCTCTCTAATAGACCAAAGTCCATTTAACAATTTTAATACCCATTACATATATTAATTTGACTTTAATTAAAAGCCCAAATTAATGCCAATATTTAATTTAAATATTTTAAGCCCAATGTTTTGTGTGCAATCCTATAGGTCCATTTAATATTGGCAATGAATTAATTCAAAGGCTATATATATTCTCTAGCAAGATATTATAGCATTCCAAATTAAATGAAAATGCAAATGGCATTTAGTGACCTAATGCAATTTTGCATAGTCCCTTACCTTTAAATATCAGAATTAATATAAAGCATGGAACCAGTCATCCTTATATATACTAATTCCTTTCTTGATATTCCAGTGACACTAAACTCTCAGATAAATAATGATTACTCATTATTTTATCTCGGTATGGCCATATGCTTCTTAGTTCACTGATCAAGTGGCCGATGATATTTTCTCTCTTATCAAGAGGGGTAATCCCTTCACTTCTCTCATGCTCTCTAACATGGATTAGTGCATACCCAAGCATACCTATACTTGTCACCCTGTTACGAGCACGTTAGGTGTATGTCAAAGTACACAGTGATTCATAAAGAGTTTCATAGGGATTTTAGGTCTAAGAACTCCGATGCAAAACTTGCACATGAGAAACACTTATGACTTATACCATGCAGTATTTTCATGAACGGATCGAATCCAGATACCATGTTCTAGACATGTATTTATGATCTCTGATTGACACTCTTATCCTTATGATCCGTAAGACAGAACTCATCTTATCGAAGAGAGCATACTAGTCTTAATTCATTTGTTATTTCCATAACAATGACTGACTAGAGATATTTAGAATGAAGTATCATTTGTTTCAAGGTCTTACAACCATGTGCCTCACACATGATAACTTAAACTGAAATAATATTCTTGGATAGTTCTATCAATTGATATGCACAGGAATACAATAGATAAAACAAATGTCTCATTTATTAACTAAAGTATTTTATAACAATGCATTGAGGCTAGGGCTTACACTAACAAGTCTGGAGTTAAAATTTGAAATGATACCGAGATCAAATGGGCCTCGAAAAGTCAAAAATACAAAAAAGATAACGAGTCAATTTTCTTGGTAAGTAAAGTGACTTGGTTTTGCATAAATTTTTAAAAATAGTAAACAAATTCCAAAATTTTCCAGATTTTGCATACCTTAAATTTTATGTAAAATATTTTGGTAATGAGAATTGAATATTTCGGTGACACCGGCAGTTGTCGAATCGAATCGATAAGTTTGAATTGGATTGATAATGGACTCCGATTAAGCCAAAAATTTGTGTACTACCTATTTTTGATGTGATCAGAGTGATGAAATTATTTTTGGAGTGATTTGAAGATGGAAAGTGAGAGAAATTGGATTGAGCCTTAAATGGCCTAAAATGGGCCATTAACTTATTTTGGGCTAAGCCCACTTCTTTGATCCATAAAGAGGCCCATTAGAGAGGGTATTTAATCCTAGAAAAATATAAGAATTTCACAGATTATTCCAGCCCTCCCTCTCTCCCTCAAGCGGCCGAAACTCTCACTTTTCCTCTCCTTTTTGATTTTCTTTGATTTTACTCCAAATTTCTCTTGAATCCCAACATGAATATTTTAATTCCATCCCTCTAAATCACTAAAATAGCCTCTAGTATCTCATTTGAGCAAAGGACGTAGAGAAATTAAGGTTGAAAAGATAAATGCTTAAGGTAAAGTTTAAGACATTAGTTGATTTAAATTAGTTCTTTAGTATTTTTCTATAGTTTTTGATGAGTAGAATTCAGATATGAGCTTAATTTTCGCATTAGAGAACAAAAAACTAAGGTTTGATAAGCTATGGAATTCGGCCATGGTAGGTGAAGAAAAATGAGAAAGGGTAGCTAAGGGCAAGGGCAAGAAAAAGGAAGTTTGACACCCTAGAGCAAGAGAAAAATATAAGTTACTAAGAAATCTTTACATTTTCTATTAATTTGAATTTAATTCCTTTATGTAATTAGGAAAATTTAAGTTTAATTGCTTAATAATTAAAATTAATGCGAGGAAAATGAAATTGAACTATGAGGAATGTCATTTGAATGCTTAAAGTGAAATAGAAAAATTTTTAGGGTGACTTACATAAGGTGTCCAAATTTTCTTCAAAGGAAATTCAAGAGATTTTTGCATGGAATTAAGGAATAATAGCTCAAAATAATCAAAAATACAATAAATAGTATCCATAAATTTTTAAAAATTTTATGAAATTAAATTAGGATTTTTTTAAGTTTAATTATTGTGTATGTATATAGTGAAAATAATGAATTATTATGAAATAATTCATAAAATGAGTGGAAATGGTAATAAATGTAAAATAGTGTGCATATAAATTTTTTTAGAATTTATGTGAATTAATATAATATTTTTAAAAAATAAAAGTTAATATATTTAATAGAGAATATTGAATTATTAAGGAATAATTCAATAAATCATTAAGAGATAGTGAATTAATATGAAATTAATTCATAGCCAATGAAAAGTCAACTGACGAATTTTTCTGAATTTAAAAAGGTTAATAAAGTAAATATAACTGTGTCCTTAAAAATAATCAGGCATTGAAAACTAGTTCAGGATATAAGTGGCTGGTTATAGGAACATCTATACCACGGTGCAAGTCTTGATGACTTGCTTTACTATGGGTAGGATCTCTGATCTCCATAGTTTCAGTATATAAGTGAAAGTGTAAGTAAATTGTTGTATAAGAAATGGTTCATTGGGGGTTATTTCTCTATCAATGGTGCCCCAATGGGATCTACGTTTCGTATATCCTGTCTGAGGTTTTTTGCTAGGTCTATACTAGGGGCATAATGAAAGTAAAATGCTAAATGTATGAAAAGAGAATGAAATGTGTTAAGTAAAGATGAAAAAGGACTAAATTGAAAGAAAATAAAAGTTTAAGGGCAAAATAATAATTTCACCAAAAATATAGGCCATTAGAAAATTAATTAAAAATTGTTTAAATAAAGGTAAAATGGTCAATTGGTGGTTAATCTAGGTAAAAATGAAGTTTTTGACCAACGGGGACTAAAACGCAATTCTGTATAAAAATGACAAAACAAGTATAAATTGATATAAAATACGTCATTTAGTAGCTTAAAACTAAAATAAGCTTAATAAGATTAATTTAGTCTTTACACAGTAAAAAGAGCAAAATTGAAAAGAAATGGAAGTTTTCAAGTTAAATTGAAAATGTTAATAAAAAGTAAGTAGTAAATGGTTAACAATGTAAATACGATTAAAATGGTGATTATAAAAATAATTTTGTATAATCGTTGCTTGAAAAAGTTAGGTTAGTAATTATGTATAGTTCACCAATTAAAATGGAATTATAGGAAATGTATAGATTTTTAGTTACCATTAGGCATGTTTAGTGCTCAGCGCGTAGGTATTACTGCGTGCAGGTACGCAGGAACGAGAGCAAGAGTACACCTTACATGATTTCTTCTAATGGATATATGACTTATATTTTTGTGGCATGTATATATGAAATTAATACTTATAAATCTGTATATTGTAAATATGTATGTAAGAGTTAATATTTTGGGTTGTAATATTGAATGGTCTGTGATAAAGAATTGCGTTTTAGTGAAATAAAGGGTATGTATATGATGGCAATATGAATGTGATACAGGTTAAATATTGAGTGGATATTGATGATATTGATATTAGTGTGCCTTAGAAAGGCTGTGTGATTGTCTGCTTTTCAGGAGGGTAGTTCAATAAACACCTGTTATATTGCAAGATTTTTATTAAGTGCATAGTGATTCAAACAGTTATAGGTTAATGGCAAATCTTTAAAGAATTTTTGAACTTAAGTTATAAACTTAAGAGTTTTAAATGTTGGACTAATAAGTTAGAAGCAAATGGTGGGTAAAAAAAATTTCTAGCTTATGGCAGATCAGAATAGTGCTGGTTATACTGTTAAGTGATAAGGGTGTTACATTTAGTGGTATCAGAGTAGTGGTTTAGACAGTTCTAAGATCGGAGTGGGTATTAATGCTTGATTTAATTACATTTATACAAGCTAATTGCTATTTTGATAAGGTATTTTGGAATTAATGTACTCTTGCTCGCTTTTGTTTTATAGTGAGAAAATGTCTGGAGAACACAGTTGTGAGGTAGGAGATAACAGGAGTGAGGCCTCCAGCAATGTAGGACAACATGAGGCTCCACAATAGTAAGCACCTCCTCCTCCCCCTCCTCCTCAGCTAAACTTCCTCAACTTAATGTTAGATTATATTCAATATAGATTGCAGACTGCCCAGACCCAGGTACAACCATCAGTGGTACAGATATAGCCACCTGCTCTGCCTAGAAAAAACCTATTTTGGAGCAGTTAAAAAGACTTGGGGCTAAAGATTTCTTAGGGCGTGATCCCTTGACACCTGCAACTGTAGAGGAATGGTTATATAAGATTAAAAGACTATTTCAGATTACCTATAGTCCCCTGGAGGAGAAATTTGAGGGTATAGTTGCCTTACTTTAGGGTCCAGCATTTATATGGTGAGATTCAGTAGGAAAGCATACTTCGGCAGACCGTCTGAACTGAGAGTTTTTCATTGATCAGTTTAAGAAGAAATATATTGGGTTTAAGTATAAAATTACTATGCATAATGCCTTTTAGAAGTTGAAACAGGGTAACCGGATAGTGGCAGAGTATGACAGAGAGTTTGAGCACCTGAGCGCCTATTTGGATGAGAGCTAGGCCACATAAGAGAAATTATGTCAGCGATTTGAGAGAGGCTTGCACACTGAGCTGAGGCAGATCATTGGGGCTCATCATTACCCTGATCTGCAATCTATGACTGAAGCGGCTATCAAGTTAGAAGACACTCAAGCTGAGCAAGTTGAGAGATAGTTTCGATTTCAGCAGAAAAGGAAGCAGGAATAGACCAGTGGGAAGGCATGACAGGAAAAGAAGCAGAAGGGATTTCGGTCACCTCAAGGCCATCCACCAGCAGGCCGAGGATACAGCAGTACCTTCTGTGGCAAGTCTATAGCTACTACAACTTTTAGTGCATCCCGAGGCAAAGATAGTGGATCAGTAATGCAATGTGATCATTGTGGCAGGAAACACCTTAGGGAGTGCAGATTTTTGATAGGAGCTTGCTTCAAGTGTGGGTCTAGAGATCTTCAGATCAGAGACTTTCCTATACTACAGACTGCTTCAGTTGCCTCACCAACATCTGGTACAGGGTCATTTACATCACGAAGGCAAGGTAGGGGAGCCACCCCTTATACTTTAGCTTCCAAACTAGCTGGTCAATCATTCCAGGGACAGAGGTGAGCAGTGGGACAAAATTATGCTGTCAGGGCCCAAGAAGAGCAGTATGCTCCCAATGTGATAGTGGGTAAGTTTCTTTTGTTATCTTATTCAGTACATGCATTGATTGATCTTGGTTCCACACACTCCTATATTAGCACAGCATTGGCATGGGATAAAGGGATAAAAGAGGCATGCTTAGACCGGGATATCTTGGTAAGCAATCCTCTAGGGCATAGTGCGGTAGTAAACAAGGTTTATAGATAGTGTCCTATCGGCATCTAGGGTCATATATTCCTAGCAAATTTAATTGAGTTGCCCTTCCGTGAGTTCAATATGATTTTGGGGATGGATTGGCTATCTACCCACCAAGTGACTGTTGATTACAGAAAAAAAAAGTCACCTTACAGCTTTAGAATGGTGATGAAATCATAGTTGTGGGTATGGGATCCGATTTCCTATCTGATATGATATCAGCTACTGCAGCTAAAAGATTGATCAGAAAAGGGTGTGAAGCTTATATGTGCTATGCAGTGGAACTAAAGAAAGATTGTTTATAGGTGTTAGATGTTCCTACTGTTAGGAAGTTCCGAGATGTGTTCCCAGATGAGCTTCTAGGCTTACCACCTAATAGATATGTGGAATTCTCTATTGTTGTTGCTCCTTGTACTGCTCCCATTTTTATTGCTTCATATAGAATGGCACTTGCATAGTTAAAAGAGTTGAAGATTCAGCTTCAGGAGCTACTTGACAAGGGGTTTATCAAACCCATCACTTCTTCTTGGGGAGCACCTGTTCTATTTGTAAATAAAAAGGATGGAACTCTCTGATTGTGCATCGATTATAGGCAACTGAACAAAGTGACTATAAAGAACATATATCCTCTTCCTCGTATTAAATACCTGTTTGATCAGCTTAAGGGAGCGAGTGTCTACTCCAAGATTGATATGAGGTCGGCTTATTATTAGATGAGATTAAAGGATATTGATGTGCCGAAGACTACTTTTCGTACTTGGTATGGCCACTATGAGTTTTTGGTCATGCCATTTGGGCTTATAAATGCACCAGCAGGGATCTGATGAATATGGTCTTCCACCCCTATTTAGATCAGTTTATGGTGGTCTTCATCGACGAAATCCTGGTGTATTCTAAGATACCTGAGGATCATGATAAGTATTTGAGGATTGTTATGCAGCCTTTAAGAGAAAATCAATTGTACATCAAATTCAGCAAATGTGATTTTTGGCTGAATGAGGTATCCTTTTTAGGACATGTCATCTTTGCAAATGGTATTAAAGTGGATCCTTCAAAGATTAATGCAAATCTTTTGTGGAAGCCACCTAAGAATATGACTGAGGTAAAGAGTTTTATGGGATTGCCTAGGTATTATAGGATATTCATCAATGTCTTCTTCACCATTGCAGTTCCTATGACACGACTGCTACAGAAGAATACTAAATTTGTGTGGACTGACAGGTGCCAAGAATACTATGAGAAGCTTAAAACTATATTGACAGAAGCTCCTATCCTTATTCAACCTAAGTTAGGCAAGGACTTTATGATCTACAGTGATGCCTCCAGAAATGGTTTAGGTTGTGTTCTAATGTAGGAAGGCAAGGTGATTGCTTATACTTCCCGATAACTCAAAACTCATGAGAAAAATTATCCTATTCATGATTTATAGTTAGCAGCTATTGTTTTTGAATTAAAGATTTGGAGGAAGTATCTGTATGGTAAGAAATGTTACATCTATTTGGATCATAAGAGTTTGAAGTATATGCTTACCTAGAAAGAACTTAACTTTAGACAAAGATGCTGGTTGGAGTTGATCAAAGATTATGACTGTTATATCGACTACCATCCAGGAAAGGCTAATGTAGTAACTGATGCACTTAGTAGAAAATTTATGTCAAGTAATGTTAAAGCTTTTGAGTGAATCTGTATAAGATATTGCAAAGTGTAAATGATTAATAGTGATCTTTGCAGCTCTTCGGTCAATGAATACTAGTTTGAGTCTAGAACCAGATGGAGCTTTAGTAGCCGAACTGCAAGCTAAACCAGACATTATGCATCAAGTGAAAATGGCTCAGAAAGAAGATGATCGACTAATGGCTATTGTAAACAAGCTTTAGTATAGCAGCGAAAGTGACTACTCTCTATCTAGTGATGGAAGTCTCTGTTACAAAGGAAAACTTTGTGTTCCTGCTCAGGAAGAACTAAAGACAAATATACTGACAGAGGCACACCATAGTAGTTATGCCATGCATCCTGAAAGTAACAAGATGTACCAGGACTTGAAAGACTACTATTGGTGGCCAGGCATAAAACATGATGTGATTGAATTCATAAGTAAATTTCTGAATGTCACCAGGTGAAAGCAGAGCATCAGGTTCCTTCGAGACTACTTCATCCTCTTGTCATACCATAGTGGAAATGGGATGAGGTGACCATGGACTTTGTGACTGGATTACCTGTGACTCAGAGGAAACACGATGCCATCTGGGTAATAGTTAACCAATTCACTAAATCTGCATATTTCTTACCAGTGCGGATGGATTACTCTTTGACTAGGCTAGCAGAGATCTATATTAGTGAGGTGGTTAAGTTACATGGAGTGCCTACATCTATTGTATTTGACAAGGTTCCTAGATTTACCTTCCATTTCTGAAAAAGTTTTCAGGATGCTCTGGGTACAAGACTTTGCCTGAGCACAACATTTCATCCTTAGGCTGATGGCCAGTCCGAGCGAGTGATTTAGATACTGAAAGGCATGCTTAGATGCTGTGTTATTGATTTTGGCACTAATTGGGAATAATTATTTTCCCTTGGTCAAGTTTGTCTACAACAATAGCTATCAATCCAGTTTGAAAATAGCTCCTTTTGAAGCATTATATGGTAGGAAGTGTAGAACTCATTTGTGCTAGACTGAACTGAGTGAAAGGAAGCTATTGGATTCAGATTTAATTTGTGACTCTGAAGAAAAGGTCCAGATCATTAAAAGTAGATTGAAAGAAACTATGGATCATCAGAAATCATATGCAGATCTAAAAAAGAGAGACATTAAGTTTCAAGTTGGGGACAAGGTTTTTCTGAAGGTATCTCTATGGAAGAAAGTTCTCAGATTTAGTAAGAAGGGCAAGTTAAGCCCTAGATTCATCGGTCCATATTAGATACTTCAGCGAGTGGATCCCGTAGCCTACAGATTGAAGCTTCCATCTGCTTTGGAGAAGATACATGATGTCTTCCATTTATCTATGCTCTGCAGATAAATATCTAATCCTATCCATGTGATAGCACCCGATGAGATACAGGTGCAAACCGATATGAGTTATGAAGAAAAGCCGGTGAAGATCTTGGCTAGAAAAATCCGACAGTTCAGGAACAAGCAGATTCCATTGGTGAAGGTCCTGTGGCATCATCATAATATCAAGGAAGCTACATGGGAACCTGAAACGACTATGAGACAATAATATCATCTACTCTTCAGTTCAGGTAAATTTTGAGGATAAAATTTCTTTTAGTAGGGGAGAAATGTAATGGCCTTAACACCGGATCAGCTATGAACAATACTTCTTGATAGTGAATAGTGCATTTCAGGCAGGAAAGTACACCCGAAATTTAAAAATATTTTATTGGATCATCGAAAAGTATTGGTCATGGTGAGTCCGGAGTTGAATTTGAAATGAAACCGAGGTCAAATAGACCTCGAAAAATTAAAAATACGAAAAAGGTAGCGAGTCAATTTTCCTGGTATGAAAGGTGACTCAATTTTGCATAAATTTTTAAAAATAGTAAACAAACTCTAAAAATTACCAGATTTTGCATACCTTCCTTAAATTTTATGTAAAATATTTTGGTAATGAGAATTGAATTTTTTGTGACACCAGCAGTTGTCGAATCGGATCGATAAGTTTGAATCAGATCGATAACGAATTTCAATTGAGCCAAAAATTTGTGTGCTACCTATTTTTTATGTGATAAGAGTTATGAAATTATTTTTGGAGTGATTTGAAGATGAAAAATGAGGGAAATCGGGTTAGGCCTTAAATGACCTAAAATGGGCCATTAACTTATTTTAGGCTAAGCCCACTTCTTTAATCCATTTCTTTAATCCATAAAGAGGCCCATTAGAGAGGGTATTTAAGCCTAGAAAAATTTGAGAATTTTCCAGATTATTCCAGCTCTCCCTCTCTCCTTCAAGTGGCCGAAACTCTCAGTTTTCATCTCCCTTTTGATTTTCTTTGATTCCACTCCAAATTTCTCTATAATTCTAATATGAAAATTGTAATTCTATCCCTCTAGATCACTAAAATAGTCTCTAGCATCTTATTTGAGCAAAGAAAGTAGAGAAATTAAGGTTGGAAAGATAAAGGCTTAAGGTAAAGTTTAAGAAATTAGTTGATTTAAATTAGTTCTTTAGTATTTTTTTATAGTTTTTTATGAGTAAAATTCAGATATGAGCTTAATTTTTTCATTAGAGAACAAAAAACTAAGGTTTGCTAAGTTATGGAATTCGGCCATGGTAGGTGAAGAAGGAGGAGAAAGGGTAGCCAAAGGCAAGGGCAAGGAAAAGGAAACTTAGGCATCCTAAAGCAAAAGAAAAATGTAAGTGACTAAGAAATCTTTATATTTTCTATTAATTTGGATTTAATTCCTTTATGTAATTAGGAAAATTTATGTTTAATTGCTTAATAATTAAAATTGATGTGAGAAAAATGAAATTGAACTATGAGGAATGTCATTTGAATGCTTAAAGTGAAATAGAAAAATTTTTAGGGTGACTTACATAAGGTGGCCGAATTTTCACCAAAGGAAATTTAATAGATTTTTGCATGGAATTAGGGAATAATTGTAAGGTCCCAAAAATGACTCTAGTCGAAATTGCATGACTCAATGTATTATTATTTGATTTAAATTGATTAAATGTGTGAATTTAATATTGGAATAGTGAGGGCAAGTGATAATTTTAAATTAATTATGAATTATTTGGTATAAATTGTAAGGGTAATTAGTAATTGTAGGTGTTTTTGTAAATGAATAAAAGTTAGGATATATTTTAAATAGAGAGGGAGTTAGTGGAGACTAAAAAAAAGAAAAAAAAAGATGAAGGGAGAAGAGAGAGAAAATGGGATTGAAGGAGAGGGGTGATCGGGCCGATCAATAAGGGCAGATCACCGACAATCTCCCTACCGGTATTTCCTCCCTCTCCTGGTCACTGGTGGCGTCACTCCTCCATCACCGAAGTACTTTGATTTTTTTTTTGCTTCATAATTTTTCTCTTTCCTCTCTTTCATCGAGGCTTCTCTCTTCCTTTTCGGCGAGCGTCGATGACGGCTAATGGCACGAACACCACCGGAGAACTCCCAACGGTAGATCGAAGCTCCTCGTGCCTTTCTTTCTCCCCACTCGTCGTCAGCAAGTAGATCGACCCCCGATGAAGTAGGACATTCTAGCTTAGATCCTGACCAAATACGACGATGTTGAGGCGCGTGAGTGGTACTTGGCAACTACCTGTGGTCCTAGGTACCAATGGGCAGCTCTAATGAGTCTCCGGTGATTGGTCAGGCGAGCTTCGATGATCGGTTTGGCGAGCATGGTGACCGGCAGATTGTAGCAAATTTGACTAATAGGTTTGGGAACTTCTTTGATCATATACATGTTTGATTTGTGTTAAAAAAATTTATGAAGTTGGATATTAGTAAGGTAAATTGAAATATGATTATTGTATGGGAATTATGCTTGATATTAGCTTTGCATATATTGGATTTGTTATAAGAAACTGATAATCTGTAAAAGTGAATGAGTCATAGTGTTAGTGAGGAAATAGTTTTTGAAAGTGTAACGTTTGAAGTGAATTTAGATAGGCTGGACTAGGCAAGATAGAGTTTGAGCTTGAAGTGAATTTAGATAGGCTTGGTTAACATGGAACTAAGGGAAAAATCTATTGATATATATATATATATATATATATATATATATATATATATATATATATCTTTTACGCTTTGAAGTTTGGGGGATGAGTTGTGAAAAGAATGCAGTTTTGCAGTTCCTTGGTCAATGAACACTCCATCAAATGGTTTGTTCAGTTCATCGAGTGGTTGAGCACTCTTCTGAGAGATGCTTCACTCTCCTGATTGTATGCTCTACTTCTTTGAGTGACTTAATTACTTTGTTAAGTGATATATTCCTATTTTCTTTTATTTGTCTTTTTATATTGAAGCTCTTTTTAGTCAAATGCTTCTATTACACGCCCAAGCTCCTTCCGCCACTTACCCAAATTTAATAAATCTCTTACAAAAGCATGAACCACAAGGTTATACACCTATGGTTCTTATCAAAGTAAACCTTCCTATTGGACTTTAATTAAATTAAAGAACGTTTATAGTTTAATGAATATAGTTTTCACGGATGTTTGATGCTGGAGTTCTGTTTATGTTATAAACTAAATAATTTAATTAAATTATGTGTTAATGGTTTATTTCTGATATTATCGGTAAATTTAATGGGGTAGTTTACTGATTACTGTCCTAGGCCTTGCCTAGTGGGAGTTAAAACATTAAATAGGATTATAGCCAAATCATAATGGAAATTCATGATTAAGTCTTCACCGTATTAGTTTAAATATGATTTTCTTTGCTAACTTGTATAGAAATGTTTTTAGCTTCTTACCAAATGATTTTAGAATTATTCTTTAGTAAGGAAATTATAATTTGCTACTTCACTTAGCTTCCCGAAAAATTGTTTAATGTATTTGTTGAGATTAACTAAGAATTTAGCTAACATGTTTATTTAAAAGATGTATAATTAAATATCTAGGTGATTCTATTAAACATTAAAAGAGAAATTTTAAAAGATGATGATTAATTTGGCAATAAAAAATATAGTTTTTGACATTTAACTTATGATTGAACTTAGATAGCTAAATCAACTAATATGAAAATGTAAAAGTACGTTAGTACACAGAGATGCATAAAACATGTGTAAAGAGTATATGATATGTACTTAGTTATTGGTTATGTCGATATGATAATTGAAAATATATGCAAATCATGATGTTAGATGTAGACAAATATATGATGCAAGTTTATTCTTTAATATAATATGAATTAATATGAGTATAATTGATGAAGCCAAAACTTAGAGTCAGAATAGTTCTTGAAAGCAATTGAATTGTAATAATTAGATAATATTGAAGATTTGATTGATTGGAATAAATCCTTTTAAGGTTGTGAATCACACTTTAATTGTTTTAAATTCTATTTATAATCTCATGTCGTAATAAGTAATGTTTTTCTATTTGTCATTTTTAGCATAACTTTTCAAAAACTATTATGATCATATTATTAAATTGGTATGGAATAATTGTTTAATATTAGATTCTACAAAATGCTTTCCCATTTATTTGTTGGAAAAAACCAATTAAATTATCTTGCCTAGTTTATTATTCCAAAATATTTTGGTAATGATATAATAATTACAGAGGTTCAAAGGAGATGATCATGATGAACCGTGTAGGTACGTTCTTCTGAAATGATTATGTATTTACGTGATGTTTTAGGCACTCACGGTTGGTTTGATTATATATGATTTCATTCTCATGAAAATAGTCTAGCAATGCATGAACTACTATGATAAGTATAAATATTGTTAACATGTGGCTATTAGAAAGTTTAAAGTAATTTAAATGAATCTATATAGAGTAGATTTCTCTGATGACCAAAGAATATTTTAAAGAGAATTTGCTGAATTATTGTGAAATAATTCATGACATGAGTGAAATATGGTTCATAAACTGTACAAAAATATTGAAGATTCTGAATAATGGTATTTTCTGGATTGGAAAGTAATTGAAAAGAAGAGAAATCTGATAAATATTTTAAAAGTAAAATTTGTGCCCTTAGAAAGAGTCAAGCAGTAAAACCTAGCTCAGGATATAATTGATTGGCCATAGGGATATCTCTGTACCGCGGTGTAAGTCACGACAACTTGCTATACTATGGATTGGATCTCTGATCACCATGGCTCCTCTGTCTCTATTCTCTACTCTGTGAGAATTGGCCCTTTAGAGATCATTTCTCTATCTCTGTTGTGACCCTGTGGGTCCGTATCTTGCATATCCGGTCTGAGAGTTTCTGCCGGGTCTGTACTAGGGGCATTAATATGAAAATAAGTTAAAAAGTGTAAAGGAAAAGAAATGTTATAGTTTTAGAACTGATTTGCTTAAGAATTATTCTCTTATATATAGAAAATAGATAATAAATTGAAAGTTACAATATTGATGAGCATAAGATTCCTTAATACTATATACGCATTATGGATCTATATATTATGATTAAGTATTGTACACTAAGAATTTATCTTCAATAATTATATTGTTTCTGGAAGCCATAAGCTAGTTTCTTAATTTGTTATATTTATTCATATATATATGTAGGTATATATAACTCTGTTACGGGTTAAGTGAATAATATTTGGTATCATATAGTGTTATGTAACATATAGTTCACCTTGCCAAGATTGTTTTAATGATTACATGAAAGTAAATTTAGAATACATACTATATTTTAAATGATGCATATGTATGAAGGAATTATGCCAAACGTCTTCTGTGGTAACATTTATTGATGAATTGCTTATGGAGTTATTAAGTTTTGTTGCCTATATGAGAAATATGTTCATTCTCTTATGCTTGTGAATTATTGTTAAATATAAAAGCTTGGATCTAAGGTAATTGAAGATATCAACTGGCAATATTATTAAACTTTGTACTTGTATAATTGATGTTATGTGTTATAAAGATTATCTTTAGATTATATTGTTCCCTACTAAGTTTTATAGCTTAGCACGGGTTTTATTATCCGTGTAGGTATCAGGATAGGCTTGTTTTTGGTTAGACAGCTGCTATGGCTCAACCATCAGAAAAGGGGATCTAGTTGGACAGATCACCTTCGAGGTTTATAGATGTAGCGAGGCAATTTAAATGTAAATTGTTCTTTATTTTGGAATATTATAATGGTTTTAGAGTGTAATATGTAATATTGAATAATTTTAGAAAATGTGATTAATAATGAGAATGGATGTATGAGATGCATGTTGAAATTATTTTTGTATTGTGGTGTCCTGAAGGGCTGAGAAAATTGTCTGATTTTCAGGTGGATTAGACAAGTTTTTAGTCATTATATTGCCGGATTTTTATTTGGTGATTAGTCAAGTGGACAATTATAGTTTAATCGGTATACTTAATTTCTAAGTAATTCATATTGGGCGAGTCTGCGGTCAACAGAGTAGTTAAGGTTTAGAAAAAAATTTTCGGGTTATCACATGTTTCGGTTAGACTGTTAAGTAAGGGTGTTACAATAATAGCTCAAAACAATCCTAAATAAAATAAATAGTGTCCATAAATTTTTAAAGAATTTATGGAATTAAATTAGAAATTTTTAAGTTTAATAATTGTGTATGTATATAGTGAAAATAATGAATTATTGTGAAATAATTCATAAAATGAGCGAAAAATGGTAATAAATGTAAAATGATGTGCATATAAATTTTTGTAGAATTTATGTGAATTAATAGAATATTTTTTAAAAATGAAAGTTAATATGTTTAATGGAGAATATTGAATTATTAAGGAATAATTCAATAAATCATTAAAAGATAGTGAATTAATATGAAATTAATTCACAGCCAATGAAAATGAAATGAAAAGTCAACTGACGAATTTTTCTGAATTTAAAAAGGTTAATAAAGTAAATATAACTATGACCTTAGGAATAGTCAGGCGGTAAAAACTAGTTCATGATATAATTGGCTAGCCATAAGAACATACATACCGCGCTGCAAGTCATGATGACTTGGTTTGCTATGGGTAGGATCCCTGATCTCCATAGCTTCAGTGTATAAGTGAAAGTATAAGTGAAGTGCTCTATGAGAAATGGTTCCTTGGAGATCATTTCTCTATCAGTGGTGACCCAATGGGGTCCACGTTTCGTGTATCCGGTCTGAAATTTTTTGCCGGATCTATACTAGGGGCATAATGAAAGTAAAATGCTAAATGTATGAAAAGAGAATGAAATGTGTTAAGTAAAGATGAAAAAGGACTAAATTGAAAGAAAATAAAATTTTAGGGGCAAAATAGTAATTTCACCAAAAATATAGGCCATTAGCAAATTAATTAAGAATTGCTTAAATAAGGGTAAAATGGCCAATTGGTAGCTAATATGGGTAAAAATGAAGTTTTTGACCAATAGAGACTAAAACGTATTTCTGCATAAAAATGACAAAACAAGTGTAAATTGATATAAAATACATCATTTACTAGCTTAAAAACTAAAATAAGCTTAATAAGGTTAATTTAGTCTTTACGCGATAAAAAGAGCAAAATTGAAAAGAAATGGAAGTTTTCAAGTTAAATTGAAAATGTTAATAAAAAGTAGGTAGTAAATGGTTAACAATGTAAATAAGATTAAAATGGTGATTATAAAAATAATGCAATAAATTTTGTATAATCTTTGCTTGAAAAAGTTAGGTTAGTAATTATGTATAGTTCACCAATTATAATGGAATTATAGGAAATAGATCGATTATTAGTCATCACTGGACATGTTTAGTAACCAACGCATAGTTATTATTGCATGCAAGTACGCAGGAGCGGAAGCAAGAGTACACCCTGCAGGATTTCTTTTGATGTATATACGACTTATATTTTTATGGCATGTATATATGAAATTAATACTTATGAATCTGTATATTGTAAATATGTATGTAAGAGTTAACATTTTGGGTTGTGATATTGAATGGTCTATTATAAAGAATTGAGTTTTAGTGAAATAAGGGGTATGTATATGATGGCGATATAGGTTAAATACTGAGTGGATACTGATGATATTGATATTAGTGTGCCTCGGAGAGGCTATGTGATTGTATGCTTTTCAGGGGAGTAGTTCAATATACAGCCGTTATATTGCAAAAATTTTATTAAGTGCATATTAATTTAGACAATTATAGGCCAATGGCGAACCTTTAAAGAATTATCGAACTTAAGTTATAAACTTAAGAGTTTTAAAGGTTGGGCTAATAAGTTAGAAGTAAATGGTGGGTAAAAAAAAATCCGGCTTATGGTTGGTTGGAATAGTGTTGGTTATATCGTTAAGTGATAAGGGTGTTACAAGCCATGTCATTTTTACACTGTGTCCCCTTATTACGTCTTTTGGGGGAGCTTGGCCCAAAAGACAGTCACATAGATCAACCCAATCATGCTATTGATGCCCAGTCACAGGACATCCTTCAATGGGCAAACTGGTGACTATAACAACATCTTGTAGAGTTATAGTGATTTCACTAATAGGAACATAAAAAGTGTGTCTTCGGTCGCCACCTCTCCACAAGTGCAATTATTAAATCAACATTGACATGCATCATACCAATTTACGAAACTTCGTAAAATCTTGATAATCTCAAGTACGGAATTATTTGCTCGTCGATATTTCTATAATAATTGTCAATGTTGGCTTTCCGTATTACCAACACATTATATTCAACCTGAAAATAAATAAATTATTAGTTTTGTATGCATAATTGTGTACATACATTTAAGTTATTTATATAGAGAAAATATAATTATCGTTCTATTCCAAACAACATCCGCTTGATATTTGCCTCGTAGTGTTAGGAGATCATTCACGAACGGTCCATGATTAATATATTCTTAATTTCTAAATTGATCCATTTTGAATCAACCTAGTAATAAATTCAATAAGAAGTCTTATATCTGCATTAAAAAATATTTGTCATAATTAACTAAATATATGCCCATATTAAAATTATTGTGTACAATAACACAATTTAAATGATATAAATTAGAGAGGGAATAAAAAAAATCATACGTATATCTATATAAATTTGATTCATAATTTTCATACAAATTACCATCAAAATTAACAATTATTTTTAACAATACAATAAAAAAATTACAACCAACTTTCAACCATAATCGAAATGCATGCCTCTTATAAATTAAATCATTAAAATAAATGATCGATCCAAGATATATTTCAACAATAAATAAATTTATACAAGTTCTTCCTAAAATAAATTTAGTTCTAACAAAATAATTCAACTAAATTTCTATATCAATTGACGATAAAGCTATTTATCAATTGATAATATTAATGTATATTAAAAATAATTTGCATATCATAATTAAATAATAATTCTTAATTAGAGGTGGAAAATAAATGAATTTTGATTAGATCATTAATGGGCGGTTCATATTTGAATGGGTCATAAATGAGTCATAAAATGAATAAATATACAAATGGATTGGATGGATTTGGACAGATTCGTGAATTTAATGCAAATTATTATAATTTTTTATTAATTAATTAGTATATCCAATAATAATAATATTTAATTAAAAATATAATATAAATAATAAGTTAATATATAAAGAAAAATAAAAAAATTTCATTAATATATTAATTTTACTGCAAAAATAGAAATTTGTACAAATATTAAATATATAAATAATAAAAATTAGTCTAACAAAATAAAAATAATATGTTAACATATTTTTCGCCGTCAACTGATGATAAGTTCGTATTTTGATTTAATCTTAAAAATTTAATATATTTATCTAAGCTATCTTGAAACTTCTTCTCAGCTGTAATAATATAATCCATAATTAAATTATCCATTAAGCAATGGAGAAGCCAACCATTTTCCATATTAACAATAATCTTAATTTCTTTTTAATAAGCTTTTTATATATATTATTTTATTATTAGTTAGTTGCATAAATTTTTTTTTTTTAAATTCGATATAGGTAAGACTTACTTGTTTATAGACAAAATATGAATTATGAATTAGCAGCGTACATTACATAATAACTCTCGTGGAAAGTAACATATCATTGTTATTATCTAAACTTTTTGTAATTGATAATTAAGATGTGCAATTATTTACGTCAGCGAAAGACTTTGCTGCAAGAAAAAATATCCTAAAATCGGGCACGAATTGGTGTTTCAAAGAAGGAACTGTTGGTAATAGAGTAGTTGTCCAGTTTTGTGCCATTGAATAAAAAGGAAACTACATTAACTTCTTTAAGCTAGGTACGGATGAGCATTAATCGGTTAACAAATTTATTAATAAAAAAAATTAATATATTTATTAATGTTAAATTTTTAAAATTATTAATCATTAATCAATTTGTTGCATTCGGTTAACCAATCCATCAATTTTGATTTTTCAATTTGATTAATAAATATTTTTCGATTAACTATTAAAATTTATAACATAAAATTATTAAAAAAATTAGATAAAGTTCAATTCAATTTCAAATATGTATAATAATTTAATATAAAAATTACGTAACAAATATAATTTACTAGTCAAAATTTATGTTATATAGATTAATAGCTAATATTATAAAATAGATTTGATATTTATTGAAAATTATAATATACTTTATTTGAAGTCAAATAAAATTTTGAATAATATTAAATATTATAACATAAACTCTAAAATATAAGAAAGTGTAATTAAATGCTATTAAGTAAAATATGAATATCAATATATGATAAAAAAATAATATATATAAAAGTTAATCAAATTGTATATATAAATACTACTATATAATTAAAGAGAATAAAATAATATAAATTTAGTTTAAAGTATTATATAGATTTTATAAGAGAGGTATAAAAATAAAAATATAATTTAAATATATTTTGAAATACTATTTTATGTAAATTTTAGAGAGAAATAGAAAAATTGAATATATATATATATATATATATATATATATATATATATATATATATATATATATATATATATATATATATATATATATATATATATATATATATATATATATATATATATATATATATATGAACCGGTTAACCATAGACTAACGGTTAATCAATACTTAAAAATTTAAACCGTAACCATTAACAAAAAATATAAAAATTAAAAACCGTAACCGAATTCATCGGATCGGTTAATCATAAAAATCGATTCGGTTTCAGATCCCGAATCGATTTTGTGGTTAACAATATTTTCGATTTTTTTTGCTCACCCCTACTTTAAACCTCCTCGTTAATTTAGCATTTAATTTTTGATACGAAACTCAATTTGGGTACAGTAGGCATTAGGCATTAGCAGAACTTTTATGAAAACAATAATAATTGGTGATTATTAAATAAAATGATTATTGATAATATCATAAAAAATATAAAGGCTCCAGAGGCTCTGAAAGGTCTATGAAGGTTCCATTAGCTGGATAGTCAAACATGGATATCGAGGCTTTCCGATCGGACATGATCTTTTCCTGACAAACGGTAAGTAGTCTGACACATGCCATCATCCAATCGTCGTTACCTACAAGAGTAGGCCATGACTATCACAGAGTAGGCTAATTATTCAAGAATACTGTTAAACCTTTTTCAGCTCTACAAATAGTAAGTTCCATCCTAAGAAACACAATGTACCTCTTCTCTCTGTAAAAAATATAAGTTTTCTCTCTAAAGATCTCCTCACCCATTGTTAATTTAAGCATTGGAGTGTCAATGCCCGGTACAGCTGGAGAAATACCTCTTTTTGTAGGTTCTTTATATTCCAATCTGATCGGGATCTACCTTATTGATCATCAAGTCTCTCGTTAGTTATCACGCGGACACGCCTTTCATCTTTGTAAAAAATTTCGATTTATCATTTGGTACTTTCGTTGAGAGACGATGATTGAGTTGAAAGATCAAATTCTCGTGTTGCAGGTATGAAGGCAGATCCATGACTGCGAAAAGAAAGAAGAAACGCTAGAGTTCTGTGAAAGTTTTCAAGACTACACGAAAGCGGAGCACCGTAAAGAGAAAAGCAAAATGTATGAACTTCGTGAAAGTCTTCGAGACCACACGAGAGGTTAGGCGAGTGAAGGCAAAATCTTAAAATTGAAAGAAAGGGGAGAACTATGTGCCAGGACCAAAAACAAGCGGAACATCCCTCTTTCGATCCACTATGCGAACAAAGCTAGGGACTTCCAAAACTAGCCTACTGCGAAATATATTGACAGGGATGAAATGACTGCCACCCTTCTTATCTCCAGGAAAATCAGATGGGACCTGACACCTAGGCCAGAGACTGTCCTGAAAGCATCTTCCCCTTGGAACAATGGGGGAAGGTCAGTTTTCCTTCATGTGCAACAAAACCCTTTTTGCAAATCCAGTTGGTTTGGAAGGCGTTAAGAGGAAGAAGTCAAATCGAAGGAGAAAACTTCAAAAAGGAATAATGTCCTACATGGCATCCTGTGGATGAAGACAATGGAAGAGATATCTGACAGAAAAGGAGAAAAAGAGGCAAAGAAGCCCCTCAAAGGCTCTCCCTGATGATCTATGCTAGGAAACAAAATAACCAAGCTACATCCACCAGATGAAGACAACTAGATAGCATAACTTTGACTAGTTCCAATGAGTAAAGAAGGCCCCGAAAGGATGCCTCATCATCAAACTCCAACTGCAAGAATGCAAAAATAGGGAAGTCAATGAAGTCAGAATGAAATTTATCCCGATCAAAAGATCAATGAAATTTATTCTGATCAAAAGGTTGATGAAATCTGTTATTATCCTGATTGAAAGATTGATGAAATTTATCCCAATCAAAAGGTCAATGAAATATGTTAGTATCCCGATCAAAAGATTGATGAAATTTATCTCGACGAAATGGTCGATGAAATCTATTATTATCTTGATTGAAATATTGATAGGCTTACTTATTGTTTAGCTGATACTCTTCTGACCAATTCAATACATATTGATGTATACATTGTGAATCAAAAGCAACAAAGAAAGAATCAGAAGTTTATTAAAAATGTTACATGCAAAATGTACAACCTCTATGCCTACTCTCTATTGCTACTTTTTCCACCATTCTCTAAAATATGGTGAACATCTCCCACTTGCGGTACGTTGGAACCTGAAAAAAGAAAGGAGTCCATCCTTGACCTGAGAAGATGAGGATGGGGGAAGCAGCAAAAGTTAAAGAATGCATCAACTCATTATAATAGGTGATGCCATTGTAGGGAACCGACCATTCATTCATCTTCCTAAAATGCCAATGTCAAATGGGGCAAGAAATAATTAGAGGGCTCCATGGGAGAAGTAGAGCGAGCAATGAAGAGGAAAGCAGGAAAATGAGGTAACAAAGAAACAATAGATAGGCAAGAATGCTTAAAAAATTGACCCTATTTATAGAAGTACAAAGATGTATTTAACAATCCCTATAAATGGGGAGTTAAAAGAAATAAATGGTCATAATAAAAAGCCATAAAAATCAAAGAGGTTATAAAGGTTAATTAATCATCATCTTTCCCCAGATGATATGGGTAAAGAAAAATTCCCAAGCAAGGTCGGATTATCTTTGGGCCCGAGTAAGTCCTAGCCCAAAATCTTAAGAATCGTTTACAAAAAGGCCCAGCGTAAGTAAATGTAGGAAGGCAATCAAATGTTATCCAATAGGATTGAGGGGACCTTCAGTCTCATCAAATCCACTGACACACTACAGAGCTCCATCCCCATAACCTACCCCTCATCATATGACCACTTACTTGCCCCAGTACCCCAGTAGCCATACTTCAGGCACTCAAGTGCACCTCTATATTTCTCATAAAATAGCCCAATGGGCTCAGGGCTCACAAACTAGCTAGGTAGAACCTCTGGCTAGCTTTTATCAGATGATCGAATCACGACCATTAATTCATCCTGAGGTCTTGACGAACCAAACTTTATTGATTTTGAAAGCATAGCTAAGGGTAACCTCGAAAAAAGCGATCCACTATGAAAATTAAGGCCAAACTAATTGAAATAACTCAGCATCTCCATAAAGATAAGTGTTGCTTAGATCACATTGCTTTTTCCCATAATTTTCTAGCGATATCTTTCTACTTAGACCTTTAAAACATATTTGATGGATAAAAAGCAAGACATGAGATATTCAAAGAATAAAATTCATTCAAAAGTTTAACATATTAAGTACACGGATAAAAAAAATTGTTCAAGAAAAATATATGGGCAAAGAGCTTTTCACTCGAAAAAAAAGAAAAAAGAAAGAAAAGTCGACAACAAGGAGAAAATAAGACAAGAGTCGGCCTGCCACCTTGACCACCACCTCCATAACAAGACCACCTCTTTTTAAAACTCCTTTTCAATAGCTCGGCATCATGAAAATAGAGAAAAAAATACAGATATATATCCTCCACCATGATTAGCAGAAAGTCCAGGGCTGAGAGGGAAGGGAAACAAGGGTAGGAGGTTGCATAACCCACTACTACAATTCATAAACCGACCGGCAAGGGCCCAACTTTTCATTCATCTTCCTAAAATGGGAAAGTTAAAAAAAAAATTCAAAAGGTTCGGAGGCTTTATGATAAAGGAGACAGAAGAAAAAAGGTTGTGATCTTTCCGAAAGTGAAAAGAGACAGGAGCGTTTATAAGCACCATCAAGCATTAATGAGAATACCACATGGCAAAACCCATTTAATCAAACCCAAAAATTAAAGCTTCACAAAGGAAAATCAATCATCGATGCAGAAAATGAAGCGACACTTGACAAAAATGTCAGATCAATTGATGGCAAGACAAAATCGCTCAAGATCAACTCAAATAGACACAAGAGGCATGATAAGATCAAAAAAAAGTAAAATAGCAACAGCATAAATCGCCCCTCAAAGAGGCAGGATAGATTAGTCAGGCTAGAATTGCATAAGGTGAAATGCTGATTCTCAGAAATGCAACTTGTCCTTAAGCAATGGACTCAGGAAATGTGGTCAAACGATCAAGATAGCTAACATCCTCGTTAGGTAACATTGCTTCCCACCTAACCATTAATTTGCTTCTCTATAGAAATTACAAATATAGCGGACAAAGATGGCTAAGAAAAGCCATAAATCTCGACACCCACAAAGTCGATCAACCCTCCAAGGAGTGACAAAATAGTAACAATAGCATCTCCAGCCATCATATAGATAAAGGGGCAAACAAAACTAGCAACAAATAGGTAGTGCCTTATGCCCTCAAGTAACTTTACATTGCACTTTTGACTTATAAAAATTGAAAATAGGAAGACAAAGTGTTGGAGCTCCCAATTAAGAAAAGGGGGGAGGGGCGCGATCTCAAAGTATTTTTTAAGTAGCGAAAGCATCCAAAAAGGACATTAGCTAGATAGGTCAGAAAAGTAAACTTTGAAAAATGACCCTTGATTATCGTTTGCAGGATAAAGCTCCAACAAAACTTCCAATCTTTCTAAAAAATAATGATTTTATTTCGATCAATGAATATTCCAATTGATGCATTTATTCCAACCTCGTAAGGCTGATGATTTTATTTTGATCGATGAGTATCTCGATCGATACATTTATTCTGGCCTTGTACGGTTGATGATTTTATTTCAATCGGTTAATATCCTGATCGATGCATTTATTCCAGTCTTGTAAGGTTGATAATTTTATTTCAATCGATGAATATTTCGATTGATGCATTTATTCCAATCTCATAAGACTGATAATTTTATTTCAATCAATGAATATCCTGATCGATGCATTTATTTCAGCCTTATAAGGCTGATGATTTTATTTCGATTGACAAATATCTCAATCGATGCATTTATTCCAATCTCGTAAGACTTATGATTTTATTTCGATTGATAAATATCCCAATTGATGCATTTATTCCAGCCTCATAAGGTTGATGATTTTATTCGGATTGATCAATATCCCGATTAATGCATTTATTCCAACCTCGTAAGGATGATGATTTTATTTGGATCAGTGAATATCCCAATCGATGCATTTATTCCAGCCTCATAAGATTGATGATTTTATTTTGATCGATGAATATCCTGATCGATGCATTTATTCCAACCTTGTAAGGCTTATGGTCTATTAATTTCAATCGATGATTCATCCTGATTGATGCATTTATTCCATCCTTGTAAGGCTAATGATATATTAATTCTGATCGATGATTTATCCCAATCATACATATTTATCTCAGTCTTAAGACTAATGATTCAAACCTGATTGTCTCAATAGAAGTAGTTCAAAAAATGTTGCATGACCACGTTGTTGTTTTAAGTTTAAGGAACTTTATTTACTGGTACCAATATGGTCGAATGACCACCAAGAGCTGTCAATCATGCGATTTTGATTTTTTCAATCGAACTAATTGGCAGGGGATAAATGATAATATCCTGAAAAATATAAAAGCTCTAGAGGCCCCGAAAGGACTATGGAGGTCCCATCAGTTGGATAGCAAAACATGAAAATCAAGGCCGTCTGGTTGGATGTAATCTCTCCCTGATAGGCGGTAAGTAGTCTGAAACACACCACGATCCAATTATCGTTACCTATAAGACTAGGCCATGATTGTCACATAGTAGATCAAATATTCAAGAATACTGCTCAGACTTTTTTTGTAAGGACCACACTAGTCCATCCAAAATTCATCATCCTATAAGCTCTTTTACATACAGTAAATTATTTCCATTATAACTTTGTTGGTTAATACTGACGTATACACAAGCATACCTCAATATACTATGAGAAATTTATAAAATATTACGTTAAATACTCTATATAATCAACTAAATTGTTCTTTTAATTATTGTTCTTTTAATACAACATGATAAATACAAGAAGAAAATAAATTACAATTATAATTGACTCTCTCCTATCTCTAGAGTTGGCTTTATAATAGCAGCTCTTATCCCAACAGAAAGCATCTTGACTTCAAGTACCTATACGGATAAACACCCCGTGCTAAGCTATAAAGCTTAGTGGAGAACAGTAACTATATGAACAACCACTCACAGTGGTTATTCCCAAGCACAATAAACATTATTGATAATATAATCAACATGCAAGGGTTACAATATAAATTCTCATATCATATTTAAGCTTATAACATTACTGTATAATGATAAAACATAATAGACTAAATAAATCTTGCCAACATTACACATATATTGTTCATTATATACTGTGAAATGCTTGCTAAAGCCCTGTAGGTGTGGATAATGGGTGATAATATATTGTACTGTAGTATCCGTATACGAAAAGATACCCAAAGGTATCAATCCTGTGGACCCAAATGGGCCAAATCATAGGGACCTACAAGAGGCCGAATCATGGGGACCTATATAAGGTCGAATCATGGGGACCCAAATGGGATTGAACATATAGCAGCTGCTACTGTAACCCTATAGGCATGCCTATCTATCCACAACCAAGTTCTATGTGCAGGCAAAGAATCATTTTCATATGAAAATTGATTTATGCCATTCAATTCATCATATAAGAAGTTAACTCAAATGCTATAGTATTAGTCTTTAACTATCATGTCATAATTAAAATATATATAGATAATCAATATAATACAATCATTTTCAAGTAGATATATTCATGCATCAATTACTATAACTTTGTTCTTATATTACTTATACATTTCATATGCTTATTGTTATACATTACCATATACTTTATGCTTAGGGTAGTTTATAAGATTTAGGAAAAGAGTAGTTAATCTTATACCTCATATGGGGTCTTAACTTTCAAGTTTTAACTTATGAAAGAGGGTCAAGGTTACTACCAAATTCATGGTAACCATGGCCCAAGACATGAAATAGAGGTCATGGTTACTACCAAATTCATGGTAACCATGACCTAGGTTACTTTTCGTGTCTGGACTATGCCAGACTACCTCATTGTCATTACCGGATGAGTAATAACTATTTTATACTTTTTAAAGGAGTCACAGTTACTATGAATAGCTTAGTAATCGTAAGATAGGTCATCTTTAGGGTTTGGACTGAAAATTAGGGTACGTTATGGTTACTATGAAAAACCTATTAATCGTAAGGCCCAAATTGCCCAGAGATAGATTTTTTTTTATCTCAACTTTTATGTCATTTTTGACTTATAAAAAATTATTTTTAGGGAAAACTTTCTTCTACAAAGTTGTAGATATGTATTTCTAGTTTCCAAAACATTGAAAATCATTCACATATGGCTTATAAATCTCAAGATATCCCATAAAAACCACTGACTGCTCCCAATGATAGGGCAACAGTCCTAACCCGAATTCAAGGCAAATTTTCTCTATCCTAAAATTTGATTCAAGTTTTGTGTTCTTCATATGAAATGAATATATATGAGTGTAGTTTCTTATTCAACTAGAATTTCTTAATTTGAGCCATGGAAACTCAAGATATCAACAAATTTTTCTAGACTAGGCATGTGAACTCTAAGATAGTTTTTCCCTATCTTTAATAAAACTGCCCATTTCGGTTTTCAGTCAAGCCTAATCTTAATTTTTCATGATATTCACTTACTATAACATCACATATTACTAATCTCACATCATATACATATCAAACATACACACAATAAAGGAAAAGTTCCCATATCTCTTTAAGCTTTAACTTTCCAAGCTTTGCCTTTCTCTCTCTTTTCCCTTCATCTCTTCTTGCTCCTAGCCTTAAGTTGCTGTGAAAATCATCTCTCTTTCTCTACCATCTACAACTCTACCCACTTGAAGCACAACCATCGTAGGTTTGAGGAGGGGAGAAGAAGTAAAGAAGAAAAGAAAAGAAAAGAAGAAGAAAACCAATAAGCTCATGGCCAAGAATGGTCGGCCAACAAAAGGAGATCCAACTTTGCTTCTTTCTCTCCTAGCCTCCCATTTGTCTAATTTTTATTGGCAGTTCACAAAAATCTTGGCAAAGTTTCATTTTGGTCCCTCTTTATTTTATGTTTCTTACTTTAATCTCTAATCTTTCACTTATTAAATTTCTACCATAAAACTTTTACTTTTACTTTTACTTTTCAATTAAACCCCCAATTTATAATTTTCCTTAATTAGCCACATAATCAACCTTTGTCTCATGTGAAATGATCATCTATGCCTCTTAGGGTACCATTAGGGGTATTATATTTTTAGCTCTGCAAATAGTAGGTTCCATCCTAAAAAACACACACTCTCTATTCTCTCCCTAAAAAATATAAGCATTCTTTCTAGAGATCTCCTCACCCATTGCTAACTTTAAGCATCGAAGTGTCAATGCTCGGTATAGCTGGGCAAACACCTCTTTTTGCAGGTTCTTTCTATTCCAATCCAATCGAGATCTACCCCTTGGTCATCAAGTCTATCATTCATTCTTACATGGACAAGCCTTTTGTCTTTTGTAAAAAATTGTGATTTATCAATTATCATGGTAAAAATATTGCAAAATTATGGTGACCCACAACAACGAACAAATTAAAAAAAAAAAGATGATACTCTTACAAGAGAGGGAGAGCAACGACAATTTGAGCAACAAAAAGTCATGTAGAAAAAAAAATAGGCAAAATCCATTGGGTATTTTGACTAACGAAGATTTTGAAAGAAATCCATTGGATACAGATTCAATGGGTTAAAGAATAAAATGGATCAATTTTGAATTGATTCAGTGAGTATTAGGTTGGGTTGTGTTGGGTTAAAGAATAAAATTGATCAGTTTTAGGTAAATTCAGTAGGAATTTGTTTGAATTTGGTTGGATTTGGATAATTTTTTCGGACAGATTTGGATGAAATTTTTGATCTGGATCAATTTTGTCACCTTTATTCTTAATTTCTATAATAAATTAATATTTTATAATTTAACATCAATATATACATTAGAACAAGATTTACATTTAAATGAAAATTACCTTTTATAGATTTAAATAACAATTTTTAATAAATTAATTTTGAAATTAAAAAAATATAGATCTGACATTTTTTATTCACGCATAATAATATTAATTAACAAAATAGAGTTGCAAATTAAACCTTAATACAAATAAATATTGTATTAAATTAATATTTTTAAAAACTTCTCCAAAAAAAATTTATCATAATGATGATTAATGAACCACAATTTTTTAACTTTAATAACAATGTACAAATAACAAAATTATTAATCACGTATATATTCTAAGTTCATTACTAAATGCATGCAAAAATTGATAATCATATTTTTTTTAAAAAAAGTACACACTTAAATAAATATATAATAATTGAAATTTGCACACTATACGTCAAATGTGATGACTTGTAATACTACATCAATTATTGTTATATCAAATTTTAAAAGATATTTACATAAAATTTGTATTTCTCATTTAAATCTATTATTACAACAAATTTAAATTTAAAATATATGGAATAACTTGCTTTTTTCCCCATATTAGCAAATTAACGATCGTATAATTCCTGTCAAATATAAAATAACGATATTAAAAATATAATTAAATTTATAAATACAACTAATTGTTAAAATTTATAATTTATTTACTTAGTTTTAATTTCTGCAGTAGTTAAAAAACTTACTACACATTTTGATTAAACAACTGCATTATAAAACATTTTAAAAAAATAGATGAAATAATGAAACAAGAACAAGGAGCATAGCAGTAAAATTAAGGGTGAGCATGAACCAGTTAATCAATACATGAGCAAAAATATTAACTAGTCCATTAATATCGATTTTTCAAAACTACTAACCATTACACAATCCGTTATATTTGGTTAATCAGTCAATAGATTTTGGTTTTTCGATTTAATTAACCAATATTTTTGGGTTAACCATTAAAATTTATAACATAAAATTATATAAACAAATTAGATAAAATTCAATTCAATTTTTAATGTGTCAAGTAATTTAATATAAAATTACAAAACAAGCATAATTTACTAGTCAAAATTCATGTTTTATAAATTAATAGCTAATATTATAAAATAGATTTGATATTTATTGAAAATTACTATGTTTGATTTTAAGTCCAATAAAATTTTGGATATTAATATAATTAAATACTATTAAGTAAAATACAAATACCAATATATGATAATATATATATATATATATATATATATATATATATATATATATATATATATATATATATATATATATATATAAGTTAATTGGATACTATATATAAATATTGCTATATAATTAAAGAGAATTATATAATATAAATTTAGTTTAAAGTATTATATAAATTTTATAGAAAAATATAAAAAAATAAGGTATAAAAATAAAAATATATTTTAAATATATTTTAAAGTATTATTTTATGTAAATTTTAGAGAGAAATATTAAAAAATTGAATATATATATATATATATATTGATGAATGCAACGAAAAGAGTAATTTACAAATAATTAAATATTAAAATATCATATGATTATCGCGTGATGACAAAAATAAGATTGAAAACAATTCTGTAATTATATAAGTGGGATTTAAATGACAAGATTCATATTGTAAGCAAATCCATCAGCAACAGTAAAAATAACTACCTATAATGTACCAAACTCGTTTATCAATTCTTGAAACTCTTGTGTAGGCAGCAAAGTCGGTCAAATTAGGGGTAAGCAAAATACCAACCGACTTGAAAAATTCAAAATAATAAACAGAAAAAGTAAATTTGGGTCAAATTGTTCAAATTATTAATGTCGTGTAACCTTAAAAATACATGCTAATATTTCGATAGAGTTGTTTGGGTTGACCGAATAATCCAATTTTTTTTTATTATTTTTAATTTATTTTTGTCTTTTGAAATTATAGTTGTTTATCAATTTATAATTGTTCAGTTAATTTAGCTGTTCATTAGTTTGTGATTGTTTAAGATAAAATTTATAATATAAATAATCCTATTATAATAATTGCCATATTATTTGCGATTTTATACATTACATATTAAGAAAACAAATTACCATATTAATTTGCATTTATTTTGAAGGAAATTAAAGATATTATATTTTTTAGTAGTTGCTTTTTGATGTTTGGGATATAATTGTGAGGTTATTTTTTAATTAAACTAAAATTTGGAATGTAAAAATAATTTATCATTTATGAATATGTTATTTATAATTTTTTTATAAAATTTAATTTTGGATTGTTAATTCGTGATGCAAATTATTCTTTCCAACAAATTTTGGATTATTCGAATCGGACTCCTATATATATATATATATATATATATATATATATATATATATATATATATATATATATATATATATATATATATATATATATATATATATATATATATATATATATATATTACTTTTCCTTATGTTTTGAGCTTTAGATTTTTCATTAGGTCGAAAACAATAAAATAGAGTAATTTGCGCAATACGCTACTGAAATTTATGGCTTGTAACACTAAAATTATTAAATTTAAATTTGTAACACCAAAAATATCAGAAATTTAATTATTATAGCTACAAAATTTGATTAATCAATTTTGATAGACTGATTCCAAAGAAATAATAATAGTGATGTTTTTTTTTAATTTTTCTGACATAATCTGATACTAATCATTAGGTATTAAATGGACGGATTGAATATGTTTGAATTGGAACATAAATGAATGAATCATAAACAGATAAAAAAATATGAATTATAAATGAGCTAATAACCAAACGGATTTGGCAAATTTGAGTCGATCCACTGATTTAATGCATGTTAGTTCATTTTTCATTGACTCATCTATCTTTATTTTATTTTTTTCATCAAAATTATTTCAAAAATTTCTAAATATTATAATTAAAATATTTTTAAAATTTCAAGTCAATTGAAATTCATTTCAATAAATTTCAGGACACCAAAATATTTTCGGTTGGTTTAAAAATTTTAAATTTTAAAATATATAAAAATTTATTTTTTACTTCCAAAAATTATTATTCATTATTCTAAGATATTCAGTGTGATCAGAATAATTTTCAGAAGTCCGTTGAATATTTTCAAATTGGTCAAAATTAGTTTGATCTTTTTTCGATCCCGTGATTTATTTTTATTTTTGACTTTTGAAGGATTATTTAACATCAATTTTAGCTCAAATTTACCATCCGACTCTTCATGAATTAAACTTTTTAATGGTGATATAGAATTTTTTGGGTCTTAGTGGGCCATGAATATTATTATTCACCCTTAGTATCACCATTCACTATCGAAAAGTACTATTCATGTATGTAATAGTTTCATAGCGTTACAGGAGGCGAGGATTGAAGGAAAAAAAACGATTTTGATAGAGAGAGAAGGGAGAACTAGATTGAATAAAAAAAGAGGCCAATTGGGTACCTTATACTAGATCTAATGGGTTAGAAAATTACATGAATTATTTTTAGGTTGGTCCGATGGATATTTTTGTTGATTAGATTGAATTTGAGTCAATTTTTTTTGAATAAATTTGAATGAAATTTTAAATTTGAGCCAATTTTACTAGAACTACTAATCAACATTTAACTTCTTTTATTTTCATTCAACTGGAAGTTAAATGCTGTCTTGACAGATTTGTCATTATAGCAAATAGGGAGACTAAATAGGAAAAAAAGTTACTGCTTTCGTTATTTTGATACATCACTTTTAAGTAAAATTTAAATTTTATTTATTTATTATTTTTAAATTTTTAATATAATTTAATTTATTTTTCTTTTCAAATAAACTTATAACTAATTAAATTTGATAATTTAGTTTTAAACATGTAATTTAATAATAAATTTAAATTTATTTATTATTTTTTAATTATAGTAAAAATATTAAAAATGACAGATAAAAAAATAGAGAATATTATTTTTTCTTGAGTTGTTAAAGAAAATGCAAAAGAAATTAAAAGTCGCAGCTGGATCCTTTTCGTAATAAAGAAAATGAAGATTGAGTAAATGTAATTAGGAGCGAAAACAGATGAAATAAGACTAAATAACTTTGATCGGTACAAAAATTCAAAAAATCAAAGTTGACAAACTATAATATAAACCAACCAGGAGGAAAATTTCGACCACAAAAAGAGAAAAATAAGAACTATGAAGAAAATTTCAAAGAAAAATATAATGAATATTCTATCCTCGGAACATTGAATTTTTTTTTTTTGGAAAATTTCATTAAAACATGCAATGCAAGTTTTAGTAATTTCGCTGGTTAGTGTGCAGTGGCAATATGTATAAAAATAAAATCCTTGCTTGAAATGAATTCCATAAAATTTTATGAAATTCATTTGTAATTTCAAATATTTATGTTTAAAATGAACAAAAATAAGAATTGAATTTCATGAATTAAATTCTATAAAATTTGTTATGCTTTCACTAAATTTTATCAAAATAGGTAGAATTTACAAATAAATTCCTTATTTTAAGGAGTCAAGTATTAAAAGACTATAATACCCTTATATATATATATATATATATATATATATATATATATATATATATGTTCTGTATTTTTAATGTGTCTTTCACACTTCTTTCTCAATTAAATATATATTTTGAATGATTCTTACTTTCTATTTTCTATATTTTTAATGCGTCTTTCACACTTCTTTTTCAATTAAATCTGTATTTTGAACGATTCTTACTCTCTTATTTTTCAAATTTTCAATCAAATTTACCTAGTTAGCATTTTTCTTTTATATTTTGTAAATTAAATTTTTTGTATAAATTAGAAAATCATAATTTAATAAATTTGTTCATATTGATTGATTCATTGTTTAATTAATAATGAATTGGAATAGTTAGTTCTTTATTTGGTATAATTTTTATAAATATTATTGACTTTTTTATATGTATTGAATTGATGTTAAGAATATTTAAATAAATAAACTAAAAATAAATTTTTTTATTCATTTATTTCAAGTATAAAATTAAAAAATTTATTTTCAATTTTATACATTAATTATTTTATTTCAAGTATAATAATTCATTTATAAATAAATTTTATAATTGTAATTTATTTGTTCTAAGTAAGGCCTAAAAATCAATGGGAATGATTTAAATTTCACCTGATAAAAAGCCAAAGCAGGGCATGCGTGCTTTTTCTCTGCTAATTCAGCCACCAAAATCCACTGAACTTAGACATAATTATATATTAATGTGTTAATTAGACATACTTACAGCAAACATCTTTTCTAAAGCTAAACATGAATTCATTAATCGATTCATTAATAATTTTTTAAATTAATTAATTATTATTTATTAATTTTTATATCGATTTTAATTTGATTTTTTGAATCAATTTATCAGTTAATCACTAAAAAATTTTAATATATAAATTTATTAAATTATACAATTTATAATATTATTTTTAATAATTAAAAATATTTTAAAAATAAAAAATACTAATTAAATATAATATCCATTAAAATAATCAAAATAAAAATAAAATTTCCATAATTAATTATAAAAATTAAAAATATTCAATATAAAACTAATAACAGAATGCTAATTATGCACATAATTTTAATATTTATTTATTAAAAATATATATATTTTACAAAATTATATATCATAATATTTATAAATTATACAAAAATTAAAAAATATAAATGTAAAATTTAAAATATAATTCATAAAATATATAAATGTTCAGTTTTGGTTTCGGATCGATTAACCATCGATTTTTAAAATAAAAATCATAAATATAAAATTTTGATTCGATTAACCTAAAAATCGATTCGATTTCGGATCAATTTTTCGGTGAACCGAAATTGCTCATCCCTATCCAAAGCTACCTATGTATTTGTTATTAGTCGCTTTTTCACCTAATTATCCAAAGATTAATTGGAGTTGAATATTTGCTAAAAGAACATGGAAAACAAATACAATACTGAGATGGGGATGTGAAAGCAGAAGGAAAATGTGGACAGGCTAAATTTGGACATAAAGATTAACAGTATAGAGCAGTAATAATTAGTGGGTAAGCTTGACTAATCCTTTGTTTTATTAATGTAGTAATTCTTAATTTTATGTCCCTGTGAAATGTACTAATTGTCTTCTTATTTATTTAACTCTTCTTCCACAATAAAGTGACTGTTGCTTTAAAATGGAATTAATAGGATAAGCCGCCTATTTGTCTTTATGTAGCCATACGTGCTTTCAACTTTGGTCCGTTACTAGTCTCAATTTCTGAATTAATTATTAAAAAAAATTGAATTTTTACAGTTGGCTTTTTTCATTATTATTCATTTACATTTTTATTTTATTCGCCCCTTGTTGGTCCTAATCCTCAATTATTTGACTTCTTTTATAGATTTAAGCATTGAGATTTTGATTGAATAAAAATCTTTAAAACATGCTTTTGGAAGGGCTTACAAGTTCAATTATTTAATTAGCATACTTTTGGACAGTGTAATTAGGATTCATAATTGCAAATGTCTAACTTAGTTGGGTAAGAAATTATAAAAAGGAGATGTTTCCCGGAAACTACCGTTTTTAAATTTTATATTATTTATCCATAATTAAAAATTATACAGTCTGTCGTATTAGACTTCATGCTGCATGCGCTAATCTGACTTTTTGCATTTTTCTTGCTCTTCGGCCGATGGGATGAATTTTGTTAATTATGATGCTTACGGTCCAAATCTCCTTGCTTTTGGGCCCTTGCTCTCAAATTTTCCATAATAATTAATAAAAAGCAGAGATTTGTTAATGAAATATTTATTTAAGTTTTGAATTTGTTAAGTGGCAGCCAGCCACCGACAATAAACGAAAAGCCTGCCCCAGTAGATTTGTTTAAATGAAGTTATTTATTTGTCTTCTCCTTTGGATTTCACATTCCCTTTGTCATCATGTGAAGAAACTCTGGACCGCAGTCTATACATTAAGATAATCTTCATTTATTTAATTTAATTAAATTAAGAATCTGATCTCATGCTGCTGTTTCACTTCTATATTACTTTATTATTAACTAACGGTCCAAAATTAATAATTAATTTAATTGAGACTTGATCTAAATGTCGGAGAAGCTCTATTTCAATGGCTGCTTTTAACCTTTTCACGCAACTTGCACAACATGATAAAGGTGCTCATTCAGCCTCCTTCTCGTTGTTTTATTTATTATGTTGCTTTGTGTATGAGAAAAATAGTTTTTCTTCTTCAAAAATTATATAGGCTAGCTTTGTCTTTGTACTTCTTTACGTTACGTAGTTTCACATTTATACTGTAAATTGCGATAAAGATAGCCACGTCCGGAGTCGTACTTGGAAATTTTATTCAGTAGAGTAAAAAAATATAACAATTAATAAAAATTACACATTAAAATTTTTATATATAAATATTTTAATTAAATTTTATATTTTAGTAGAATCAAAATCTTTAATATAATTACGCAAAAAAAAAATCTTTAATATAATCATTTAAATATTTTAGTGGTAATGATTTAAAAAAAAGTTTATAGGGATGTTCTTAATTTTTCCCTAAGACAGAAATGTCACCTGGCCACAGCCAAAATTGCTAATAATTAACCAGGAATTTTATTGTCTAGATTGGATTTTTCAATTACAACGATATTGTTCTTGTCTTTAAACTTATTTTCTCCCAACAAAATAGAAAATATCAAAGCTCGATTAGTATATAGTTGAATAAATGTTTGTAACAATAACTTTACTTTTACTTTTATAATGACCCGACTTGATTCGAACTAAATTGGTTATTAGATTTTATAAATTATCGATACCATTATTGTATCCTAAAATTTCTATTAGGTTTTTTATATTATTTTTTTTTATATATACAACTACCCTATTAGTCTATGTATTTCATTCAAGTTTTATATCATGAAATGCATGTATAAATTTGTTCCATATGAAATTAAAATTTAAATTCATATGCTACCCAGATATAAAATGTTAATAAAAAGTGAGCTATACATATACATACACAAACACGCATATATATAAATGAACTCGAGACACATAAAAATATAGATACAAACTAATTCTAATCAATCAAGTGATATGGATATCCATTTTTTTTTACCTTGATTGAGATCAATTTTTCAACAAATAAAGTAACATAAATTTCAAATGAATATTCATATGTACATATTCATATTATATGCAATCAATTTAAAACAACAAATAAGGTCCTAAATTTTGGATGAAGAAACTTCAAAGCTACAAATAGGGCAATTTTTCTTGATTTGTAGCCAATTGGCAATGCATTGAGAATGGTAAGAGTGATGACAAGGAAGTGCTACCAATGACTGTTCTTCTTCTTCATATTCCACTTGACAAATAACACATCTATCGATCCCACTTTTATCATCTAACTTCTTATACTTGCATGAACTTAAGAACTTATTGATTTCATTCATGGTTAATCCTCTCTTCTCTTCTCCTACGAACTCCCCTAATGCAATCAACTCTTCATGAGATAATTCGTCTGGATCGATATCATCTTCCTCCATATCTTCTTCCTCACCATTACTATCTTCTCCTTCGAGAAATTCCAATTCTTGGCTTTCAAGATATTCATAATCATTGGCTCCAAAGCTCGAATCTTCATCACCATCATCTTCTTCTCCCTCTTCGCTATCACTCTCGATGCTCGATAGGGTGTGGTCGAACGCCCTATCTTCCTCCTGCAAAGCCATTGCAATAGCAAAATCTGAATGAACTTGATTAAGTTCCTCGAAAGGAACCCTTCTTGCCGCTTGCTTTCTCTCCTCTTCATCATCCATTGCTCGCTTTTTCTCTTGGTTGTTTTCCATTGACGGATACTATTAAAATCTTGGAATTATAGTACTATGTGCAGCAATGAAAAATAATTGATCCAAATATAAATATATGATTGATGAAATGGGTTAAAGGGAATGGATAGAAATATTAACTTTTCTTGGGAAAGACGGAAATAACTTCCATGCAAAGCAACTACAATGACAAGTAGAAGATGATACGAATCAATTAAATTCCAGATTCCAAATTGATATATAGTTCAAAGTTGGATGTGCAGGGTTATTCCAATATTCTTGGGTAGGGGTAGCTTGTTAACAAGCTAGGGACGGCTATTTGAGGTTACTTTAGGGACAAGGAAGTTTTTTCTGTGAAGCAATTGAAAATGGGTTCTCACAATCAAGTTATTATAGTTATTGAATTTATCTTTTTCCAAGTTTCATTCCATATATTAGAGATTGTCCTTGCCGTAAGGCAACCTCCCAAATCCTACCTGGTTTGTACGTCTCCATGGATTTTTATCTGTTGGTACAAGTTAAAACTATTCATATTTAATTAATATTCTCTGTTAATTATTATTATTATTATTATTATTATTATTAGGGATAGTCAATTTGCTTAATTACAACTAAAATTGTCAATCAGAGGAATAGAAACTGAAATCTTTGGTGATGTTAATTGAGTATTGCCAAGCCAAATTCTGGTGGCTATTGTTAGCATAAATGCATTTTGAGTCATAAGCGAAATTTATAATGGGTTAGGATAGAGAGACTAAAAGATAAAATTGGGCAGAAGGATACCTAGGGGTATAGGAGAACCAAAATTTTTTCAATGGATTAGTTAGGAGTTAGGACGGCAACAGCTAAATTAGTACTGGGCTAACTGCAACTTTCAGCATTACGAAGATGAATAAAGATAGCAAAAAATTTAAAGCAAAATGTACACAGAAAAATGATTCTTAATATTTGTTGCCGCGGGATTTTCTTTTTTTACTTTGAATTAAGCTTTTAAATTTTATTGATTTGAAAAAAGTTATTAGTAAGGCCTGAGAGCCGAAGATCAAATTTCCATTTCAATAATGATGTTCGAAGACATTTTACCTTTTTGTTGTATATTCCGCCCTGAAATCTGCCGGGTACAGGTTACAATTATAATTGCCATTCATGGGGTGTGCAAATGCTTAACAAATGAACGTGGAATATGCTATAGTTAAGGATAAAAATTTTGGAATAAATCCTAAATTGTTGATGAAACTAAAAACAGGCAGCGGAAACTTCAGTAACCAATCAACATCATTGGCTAGAATGAAGTTCAACAGAACTCGTTTGCGCGAACTCCAAAACCAATGATCCCTTATTACCAAAATGAAAGATACCAAAACCAAAGACGGCCAATACACAAAATCGAAGCATACCATCCTTAACATTAGATGAGCAGTCAAACTTAAACACTAGAAGCTGCATTGAATTCACCAGAGCTAAAACAATATCGAAATACTATGCTTGAAATCTTATCCAGAGTACTTTTGAGTCTTAGGTTACAGCACCGACACCGTTCCTCGAACAAGCTAACAGGCTCGCATTCAAATTTAAGCCAGTTGTTGAAATTATGAAATCAGGTGGGTCTAATCTGTGCATAGAAGGGCAGACCTTAGGCTTCATGCACAAGGATCAATCCATCCTTCCCTTCAATATTCTTTCTTTGACTTCCGCGGGAGTGCTGTAACACACATTCAAGGACCGACCCAGCAAGATTAAGTTAGGATAATTCAGCCGAGAAATATAATGACATCCATAATGAGCACATTACATGAAAATATTGCATAAATGCAAGGATTTGTGGAACCCATAGGATGAGAAGAAAACTTGAGATCTGGAAAACACTTGGACAATCAAACTTTTCTAGAGTAAACTCAGTGTCTCAGGGAAAGCAGATTGAAATCAGAGGCTAATTTGATATAGTGAACAATCCACTCACTAATCAATTCAATAAATCAGATCGATAAATTTTATAAAAATAAAAACAAAAAATACAATTTCAACTTTCTCAAATTATATGAATTACACTAATATAACTTCCAATCTTACAAACATTTCGCCCAAGTTCAAAATTAATATAAAAGCACCATATGGCATCGCAAAAACTACTGCATTATCACTTTATTTTGTGGCGTCATGAAAACTAGTATAGTATCTCTTCAAATTGGTGACAAACAGCTTCACAAATTTTCCAAAATATATGCCAAAGGATCTCCAAGAGCATAATTTAAAAATATTGCAATGCTATAATCACAAGCTCAATATATTTTGATGGTTTATTGTTTTCTCTTTCCAGATTCTTTGCTAGGTGTTAAAAGGCAAAAGTTAATTGATCAATGATCGTGAGCAGATAAACTACAGAAGGCACCATCTTTGAAAATGAATAGACTTCTTTAGGCCATTGCCACTCGCTTTGTGCAAAAACTTGCACATATAAGAACTAAACTCCATTCTACTAACAGGTAAGTAAAATGTGCATATGAAGGCTTACACAACATAGACGTGTCCTCCCCAACCACTTAAGCAGTCCCGATCTACTGATGATAGCAATGCTTGAGACACAGTTTCAAACAATTCTTCAGCTTCCTGAACATAAATAAATTTTAAAAAGTAATTAATAATTCTAGTAGTAAAGGGTACACTTCATAAGCATAAATGAATTTTGACAATCAATTTCAGATTTTAGTCCATAAGAGCTTAAAAATTCTGTCTTCTTGGCTTGTGGGGAATGTAACAAATCCTAAAATATGACCAGTCACTTCAATTATACCAATGCAACTTCCTGGCCCACTTTATGCTGGTTGTTGGCTTGCCTTCTAGACCAGAACCAAGGCACTACTCAAACTTGACCATAATGACCAGCAAAGAAATTAAACCATTAAACCAGCAGCTCCACAAGTTTACCAATTGAGTGAAACAGATTGGTGGCACTGAAACTGAAACTGCAAAGCTTATGGACTTTGCTATGTGTATATTCTGCACAATTTAACCACGGACATGTTTCTTTAACAACATTAAAGACCCTGTCTGTAGCTTACTTTTAATCTGTTTACAAGAATTTACAAAATAAATTCATAATTTGCAAGTTCAAAATTTTTTTCCTGTATATGCATTATCTCCCATAAAATGGATGTCTCTCAGACCATGCTCAGGCCACCCAGTCCATGTATTTTATATCAATTCCAAATGATAACAAGAAACTAACCATGTCTGGTTTGAATAGAGATTCACAGGCACCATAGAGTGACTCTGAGGCTGTGCCAGCAACAACAAAATCTTTAGCAAGTTCTCTGCAGGGGATAAGAAAACAAGAAAAAAAAAAGCAAAAAATTTCAGTATGGAGTGCATAGAATGTTTAGTAGTTAAATCAATGGAACTTCTTTACAATATTAGAGCTAATGCTGTTCAATCATTTGAAAGCAATAAAACATATAATGTCAACAGGTTAAGCAAGTGCAATAGTATATGGACATTCCCATGAGAGTGAGGCAGATCCATGATTATCTCATAAACTAAATACAATTTTGGACTACAGGTAAAACATGACCACTATGAGTTATTCTAGAATATCTTGAAACACTCTAAAAGAAATGCAAGGAACATTCAACCAATCATCAGCTTTCTCAGTAATTTATTTAATAGAATAATGCTGTTTCCTCTATGTGGATGGTATATTCAAGTTGCAAAAGAACTCTGTATTGGTAAGAGACATGATGATAAAGAGAAGAAATGTAACATACTTGGCACCGATTGAATCCATTGTGCAAATGAACGGCTTGTCTTCATCACCCAATCCAGCAATTACAGGTTGGCAGAAGTATGGACCAAACCTGAAAAAAGAAAATACAACAAAATGCATTTCATTTTTCATGCATGTAAACACAAGTGCTCAAAGAAAAAAAAATGGTGCCAAATCAGAGTGCAACTAACTGCAAATGGCAAGAAAGAGAAACAAACATTAGAGTTTTACAATGCATTAATTAAATAAGCATTTTCTGTGAATGATTGAATAATAATTTGGTTCAAATGAGGATCAAGTTATATCAATTAATGTGGACAAACTTTATTTGATTTATATGTGAGACTAGTTCTAGATACTTCATGAAACAAATATTTTGTATAAAGGCAAATCACTATGTTTCTCCCCCAGAACAAGCACTCAATTCCACCATGCCAGCAAAATGTTAGCCAGTTTAAGACACGGAACACAATAATATCCAATTGCATAAGGTGTACTAACACGTGCATTTTACTGCTTTAAACTCTTCACTATAAATACAGCACATCATGCATATCAAATGTTCAAATTTAAGACAACAATAGGTGCCAATATGATAAATATCACAGAAATTTAATTTGCAGTTGATAAAAATTGTTGCTATGCCATGTGCAAGTGCATCTAGAAAAAAAATTAAGATACATGAAAACTAATCTTTCCTATTTGCAAGTAAAGCTAAAGAGGCACATGCAAATATGATATTTCATCATAGATAAGTTAAGAAATATCTCATGACAGTGACCAGTCTGCAACATTGACAATCAACAGTTGAAAGTGAAGGCAAACAAACATACAAACATACTCAACCGGCAAGGGACATTAAGCAGAAGTTCAATGCCCAAATACGCTCTCTCATGCACTTTACAACACTAAGATGGTATCGATTATACTCGAAACTAAAAAGGAAATTCACAAACCTTTTCTCATATAGGAGAGCAGAAACAAGGCTAGCAAATGTCTCAGGCTTCATGTCCCTCTCTTCTCGCAAATGATACAATTTATGACGGAAAACAAGCCTCTGATAGCTACATATCACACACATTGCAAACTTTAAAGATCACGCTAGACGATGCACAAGCACAAAACAGTTACAAAAGCACCAAATAACGAATAAAAGAAAAAAACTATTGCAATGCACCAACGGGCTATATTTGATACTAAAAGCAACAAAACCAACTAAAATATTAGACAAAACACCACTAAGCTTGAAAATAACAGCTCAAAATGGTGAAAAATTAAAACAAGTAAATTAGACATGGACAAAAACAAAGATACAGGAGATTGAACATACAGAGTTTGAGCATCGGTGGCTAGACCAGAGAGACCGAGAAAGAGCCTATCGTGAATTTTAGAGATTCGCTGGAAATCAGTAGCGATAGTTTGGAGCTGAACACCAAGTCGCCGATCACTTGCTATGGCGAAGCAGTTCTTGCCTACCATGGCTATTAGGGCACTCCCATTGTACTCGAAGATCTGCAATTGCCATATATCAGATGTAACATATGATTTCCACACATAAAAATTAGGGATTTAAAGTGCCAGAGGACGGAGAAACTCACCGACATCGGGATTGTGACGCAGAGAGTAGAGTGAAGAAAAAGAAAATGAAATCGTTATTAAATTGAAGCAAAGTTTTAAAAGGGAGAAGAGCAATGGCGATCATGGCTTGTGTGCTACTCCAAGCTTTATGATGGGCCGGAGTACTGTAGTTGGGCCAGCCAATAAAGCTCGTAAATACTTGGAGTAACACACAATACTATTCAAATCCGATTCGATCAATGAATGATCTATTTACAATCCGCGAAGTAAATCATATGATCTAATCCGTTTGGCATGTCATAGTCCTAATCTTATCACAATGCAGACCTTCCTTTCAAATATTAAAGTTTAATTTTTTTTTCTTATCTTTAACGTACTGTTGGATTATATGTTCTTACTGAATCAAACGGTGTATATTTACGTGTACAGTGCATCCAATCACTTTTTTTTTTCTATTTGCTTTTTCTTAAAGAAAAATTTTAACAATATCAATATATGATATAGTTAATGTAATTTGACTATATTACAGTTCAAGGACTATAAGCATGTAATTTGTGAGAAAAATAATGTACTATAAATTTGAAAAAAAAAATTTAAGTATTTAACATTTTCTAAGGTATTAGCAGTAGAATTTAGAGTTCATCGGCAAAGATTGACTTTAATATAATTCGGAAGGCTTTACAATTACATGTTGACTTATAAAAAAATATGGTAATTTTAATAGTTTATTTCATATACGCCTTATTATAAAATTATTTATTCATTTTCTAAATTAAAAGTAATATTCAAAACTTATTTTTTCATTCTGTGTTTTAGAAATGCAAATTATTAAAATACTAACATATATAATTAAGGAGTTATATAATTTTGATAAAATATAGAGAAACGAAAACATTATTTATAAAAAGAAAATGTATTCATTATGATTTTTCTTTCTCAAGTGATAAAAGTTAAATTACAAGATTTTGGAAAAACCTATATTTTGATCTCTCTACTTTAATGATTTTATACATTAAATTTTTATATTTTTAAAATTACACATTGAGTAATTGAACTTTTTGAGTAGAATACATTAAATCCAAAACAGACGATACAAATAGCAATATAACACATGTTCAGTTAAAATCGTATGTACGTATTTTAACGAAATACTGCTATTTTTAATATCTATTTGGATTTAATGTGTTCCAATAAATAAATTTAGAGATTCATTATACAGTTTTGAAAGTATAAAAATCTAATGTGTAAATACGTAAAAGATAAAAGATCTAATGTGTAATTTTGAAAGTATAAAAATTCAATATATAAAAATATTAAAATTCAGATATTAAATTATAAATTTTGCCTAATTTTCTTTTTTTTTTTTGTCTAAACCAGAATAAAGAGATTATTCATGCCAAGTCAATAGTGTACTGTTATATAAAACGAAGTTACATAAAAGGGCATAAATTTTGTTTTATTTTATTTTATTTTTGATGTAACAACACAATATTAATTTAATTTATAAGTAATTTTATATACCTAATTTGGAAAAATATTTTATTATTGTTGAACACTTAAAAATAGAAATAAGGCTTAACACAACCATAAGAATTGCTTAATTGATTTTAATAATTGAGGTTAAAGAAGTCAAGATTTAAATTTTTTTATTTTTTAAAAAAGGTTAAGTGTTGCTATTCAATTGGAAAAAGTTATACATATATATCAGTATACCGTTTAATTAAGTACCATTTTCTTTAGTCATCGAATTTTTTCTCATAAAACTATTAATTCAATAGTTATATTTCATTCACAAATTCAAATAATTAAAATGATAACTATCTTATCCTTAACAATTAAATCGTAATTATTCTTTACAATATTCAAAATTTGGCAAGTGATTTCTATTTGAAAAAGGATCAAATGTCCTCCTTCCGTTTTATTTCAAGGTTCAAGCACCACTTTTATCTTTTAATATACAAATTAAGAAAACAATTAAACATTTCAATATTCTGAAAAATATTTATAAATGACTGGATTTTTTTTTTATTAATTAGCTTAAAAAAAGTGAAAAGAAATAGTTCGAACCAGAAAAAAATGGATAGAACTAGAGAGAAAAACTGGAGGAATACTTGGTTGAATCAAGAAAATTAGTTTTAACCAAAAAAAAAAAAATTATTCCAAACCAAAATGTCCATACAACATCTTTATTGCCAAAACAAAAATATAAATAAAAAAATTGGAATTTAGAAAAGTTTGATGAATTTTTTTATAAATAAAATAAAAAATAAAATTTATATTTGATGAATTTTTTTGGGATATTTGTAATTCGTTATTATATTTATTTTAAATCTTTGTTATAAATGTTGAATAATTTAAAAATAATGTCTTTTGGTTGATGCCATAAAATGATTAAGCTTTTTTAAAGTATTTTTAGTTTTTATGTAATGATATTTTCGTAATATTTATAAAATTTTGGTCAAATCACGACCAAATACTTTAAATTCCCATTTACATAATTCATCTTATACTACATATGAAATGGAGAAAAGATAGGATTATACCCAAACGAACCTCAGATTCTTGTTCTCCTCCTCAAACCTTATCTGAAACATAATTAAAATATCAAGAATTATTTTAAGAAATCAACAATATGCTAATTGTTAAATATATATTTAAAAAAGCTAAATAAATACATGAAAAGAAACATAACAGATCTGCTCTAGTATAGCTAGTTTTACATGATGGTTAATCAATCTGATCCATCCACTTATGGACATAACTTGAGCTTGCTTCTGATCTAAATTGCGAAAGCAAAAGCAAATCAAATTGCCTTTTACCAGATCTACTGATCATGCATAGTTCTTGTTCCCCTTTGTAGATCTGTTTATAGAATTTATAACTTATGTGTTTTTTTTATCATCTTTATAGCAAAAGAATTAAAAATGAAGAAACAATGGACAAAAGGGATGAATCTAACTCACCTCAACTTCAGCATCCCAAAGTCTCTTACCAGATAGAGATTGATACCTGTCCAGCAAATTAATCAACCTTAAAAAATTATCATTTTTCCATAAAGAAATAGATTTTATGACAAGAAATCAAAATATTAACTTAAAATTCGAAAAAGAAAAAAAGAAAACACATACTCCATAGAAGGACTGCAATACTCATGCATCTTGCCAGAGCTCGAGAAAATGACCAAAGAAACCTTTAGCATCACGAAGAATAGTGAGTTCTTCAGCCTTCTTCATAATCCCTTTTCTTCTTTTAGAATAAGTAACATGTCTGTTGGATAAGTTCTCTATTCTTTTGATCTCAATCTTTCCTCTCCCCATCTTTGAAGCTGCTCTCTTCTTTAACTTTTGTTTTTGATTTCTAAATAAGAGGAGGGGATGAAGGAGATAAAGATGGGTACTATAATGGGTTTCAAGACATGAAACTTTCTAAGTTGTACAGAAGATAAGAATTATCTTTTGGACTTGTTTTTTTTTTTTTTTGAAATTTTTGATTTTGTGTTTGATTAGACTTGGGTAGTTTTGCTTTGATATCTGTTGGTTTTTTCTTCAAGCTCTTTACTTTACTGAACTATTACTTATTTGATGAACTTAGGCAGTAGGGATCGTAGACATTATAAAAAAAATGCAATTAAATAGTTCATAAGAGGTGCATATTGCATAAAGCAATGTATACTAGAAAGAGAATTGGATAAGAAAACTGTATTAATTGTTTATATACATGGATTAATTAAAAAAAACGTCGACATATGGTATGTTTATATACATTTATTTTTCTTATTATGATGATTTTTTTTAATGTAATAGATTTTAAATTTTATTAAATATTTATTATTGAATATTAATAATTAGATTATATATATGTATAATATGTATTAATAAATATTAGAATATTTTTTAAAAAACAAATAAAAATTTGGTTTTTAAATAGTTTTTGAAAAATAAATAACAAAAACTAAAAACAGTATCCGAATTTTAAAAAACAAAAAATAAAAAACAAAAAATGTTAACAAACTCACACTTAATCCGTGTAAAATAATAAGCAAAGCTGATTAGCCGAAGCAAGTCTTGTAATATATCAAAGGGGATGCTATACATATATTTTTCTCATGCATATCGTATATCTCCATCTGTCATAACAAAAAAGACAAAAAAATATGCATATAATTAAGCTGGAAAAAAAATTCGAAATTAAGTAAGATATATTAATATTAATTAAGGGAAGGACAGATTGATATGATAAATTAGCCTTTCTAACTTTAACACCAAGAAGGTCATTTTCAAGGGCTTTCTCTAAGTTCTGAAGTTCGTCGATTTTCAAAGAAGTGATGTCTATCCCATTCAAATGCCTGAGCTCAATCTGCATACTGTCGTTCTTTTTCTTGATTCTTTCAATTTCATTATGCAAATTCTGTGATTTTTTTTTTCAAAAAAGGAAAACCTTAAATGTTAAAGATTTTTTAAAAAAAGATACATAAATTCATGAAAAGAAACACAACCAACGAATAAATCTGTTCTAGAGTAGCTTGTTTTATATGATGGTTAATCATATGAGCTTCTGAGCCGGCTAGTTTTAAGAAACCCTAAACCTTGAATTTTGTAGACAGAGGGGATGTTTTAGCTTAACATCCTTAAACTTTCGCTTCTAATGATCTATATAACACGTTCTTTCAAGTCTTGAAAGCAATTTTTACCAGATCTATATATGACCATATAGATGTTAAGTAAAAACGGCTTTTAGTTGTTTTTCACCAAAGAAACACATAAAATATTGTATAACCATTTATGGATCTGTTCATGGAATTAAAAGTTAATGTTTTTCTCATAATTTTAGCCAAAAAAAAAAAAGAACAAAACGCACAAGAGCAAGAAATTAAAGAAAAGAAAAAACCCACCTCATGTTTGGAATCCCACAATCTGGTGGCAGATTTGTTTTTATAAACCTCCAAAAGATTAATCAACCTTCAGAAATTAAAATTTCACACCAATAAAACAGGCTTGACAGATGATTAGAAACACGTACTTACTGCAAAAATAAGAAAAGAAAAACACATACTTCGTGGAAGGATTGCAATACTCATGCATCTTGCCAGTGCTAGAAAATGACCAAAGAAACCTTAGCATCACAAAGAACAGTGAGCTCTTCAGCCTTCTTCGTAATCCCCTTTCTTCTTTTAGAATAAGTAACATGCCTGTTGGATATGTTCTCAATTCTTTTGATCTCGATCTTTCCTCTCCCCATCTTCGAAAAAGCTCAAGCTATACCCTCTTTTTCTTCTTGATTTCAAAGTAGACATGGAGAATATAAGAAGTTAAAGATGGGCATAAAGAGAGAGAAAGAGAAGTTGCTATTATGGGTTTAGAATTATGGAACTTTCCAAGTTGCACAGAAGATAAAGGTTTGTTTTTGGGCTTTGGACAGATTCAAAGGCAACTGCTTTTTTTTTTCTTCTTCTTTTAAAGTTCTGACTGTGTTTGATTAGACTTGGGTAGTTTTGCTTTGTTAACTGTTGGGTTTTTTTTCTTTTTCTTGATTGTAATAATTAATCGATGAACATAGTCTATAGGTTTATAGGTTAAAAAAGGACATAGTGTTAGCGTAGAATAGATAGAATTGATGTGAGGAGATAAAAACTGCAGTAAATTGAAATAAAACCCAAACCCTAGCGTCTCCTCTCTTTAAGCAAAACTTTTTCAATAACTAAATTTTCAGAAACAATATATTTTTATATTTAAGTAATACATAGTAGTTTTACAGATACTGAGTCAGTAAACAATAAAATTTATGTCCCTCTGGGTTTAGTTTCCACTTTCGGTGTGAAGATATTGAAACTTTCAGTTAAACAGTAAACAGCAAAACTTGTTTTTGGTCTATTGACTGTTCAAAGAGAAAGGATTTGCTTTTTAGTATTTTTTTATTATCAGTTTTTCGAGGCTTAATTAATATATATAAATTATAATTCATTTAAATATCTAAATTTTAACCATAACATATTTAATATATATATTTATCAATTTTATAAATAATAAATATAAATTCATATTATTTTTTAAAAATTAAAACACATAACACTCAATTATACTTATATAATATCACACAATATCAAAATTTAATAAAAAAAATTTCATCAAAATTAAAAAAGAAACCAATTACATTTTCATTTTTTGTCAATTAAGTTGTTTTTATATTTTTTTGTTAAGTTTGATGTTATGTGACGTCAAATCAACTCGCATCATGCGATTCAAATTTTTAATATTATTTGAATTTATATTTATTATCTTTAAAATTGATAAATATAAGTATTTAATAAGTCATTATTGATAACAGTCAAAAATTTCGAGCTACCGGGTGGAGAGAGAGTCACCTAAAAATACAAAATTTCAGTGGAATTTCGATAGTTAAGTCAAAAATTATAATGAAAAGAAGAAAATTAAGAGATTGCTTCTATATAGGCAGGTAGTAGAGTTTGAGTGCACTTGTAAGTCTTAAATGGAAAGAAATTTGTCCATCCTATATTGGAAGACTTATTTCTTGTTCCAGTAAAGTTAGAATACATAAAGGATTCCATTGGTACCAGAAGAAAAAAAGTGCCAAGGAACATGGGAATCATGTTCCGAACTCTTAAGTTAGAATATGTCCGCCAGATTGTTTATTTGGGGATAGCTAATTATGCAAGCTATTCTGACTTACAGGACTGGTTATAATGAGTCCCCCTTCGGTATATGACATTTATATCGGTAATAGTTGGGCAAAAATTTAAGTTTCAAAAAATGATGGTGTCTTGTAAGTTGCGAATATGGTGGCTGAAATTATGATGATATGTGACACCCTACATTGGATATTAGTCCGAATGCCGAGCGTTATAATTGTCCGTGGCATCTTTGGTTGTCCAACTATTTATTTAATAATTCAAATGACTTACTTTGTTCCCTGGTTATTAAATTGTTTTATCTTAGTTATTAATCCATAGATGTCAACCATAATATTCAAACACATTTATTCATCATTTTATTTTTTTTGAATTAGTAAGAAATTTAATAGACCTAATTTGGAAAAATATTTTATTATTGTTGAACTATTAAAAATTAGAAATAAGGCTTAACCCAACCATAAGAATTGCTTAATTGATTTTACTAATTGAGGTTAAAGAAGTCAAGATTTTAAATTTTTATTTTTTTAAAAAAGGTTTAAGTGTTGCTATTCAATTGGAAAAAAGTTATACATATATATCAGTAGACCGTTTAATTAAGTACCATTTTCTTCAGTGATCGAATTTTTTTCTCATATAACTATTAATTCAAGAGTCATATTTCATTCACAAATTCAAATATTTAAAAATGATAACTATCTTATCCTTAATATATAAATCGTAATTATTCTTTACAATATTCAAATTTTGGCAAGTGATTTCTATTTAGAAAAGGATCAGATGTCCTTCTTTCGTTTTATTTCAAGGTTCAAGCATCACTATTGTCTTTTAATATACAAATTAAGAAAATAATTAAATGTTTCCAATATTCTGAAAAATATTTATAAATGACTAAATCATTTTTTATAATTAACATAAAAAGTGAAAAAATAAAATAGTTCAACTTGATTTAGTATATAAAATCGGATTAGCAAAAATCTGGAAGGAACTAGAGGAATACCTGGTTGAAGCAGGAAAGTTGGTTTGAACCGAGAAAATTTTTTTTATCGAAAATCAAAATGTTCATACAACATATTTATTGCTAAAAAAATAAAATATAAATATAAATACAAAAGAATTGGAATTTAAAGAAATTTGATGATTTTTTTATGAATAAAACAAAAAATAAAATTTTTATTTGATGAAATTTTCAGATATTTGTAACTTTTTTTTAAGGAAAACATTAGATTTTCATTGAAACTGAATAGAGTTTACATCTTCCAAAATGAAATGAGAAACATACGGGGGAAACTCCTTAACCCACATAACAGTAAAAGGGGAGTTTCACTACAAGAAAATTAGTAAATAGCAACAGAAATTAACAACCGAATTTGTTGAATTTTCGTTGCCAATAAAAATTAGCAATGGAACATTCGGTTGCAAATTTTACGGTTGGTATTTTTTGCAACTGAAATTTTTTTTCGTTGCTAAATTTAGCAACAGTTTTCAATTTTTGTTGCTATTTTTACCAACGGAATTAGAATTTTTGTTGCTATTTTTAGCAACCGAATTAAATTTTTTGTTGCTAAATTCAGCTAGTATTAAAAATATTGCGACGGAATTTTCGTCGCTATTCCATCACTAAATTATTGTTGATTTTTTACACAAAATTTATGAAAAAGCCTATAATCGCCAATTGAAATAAAAGTGCACCAACAATCCAGTCAACATGGACCCCAAAAAGCGTAAATTCTAGAACATGAACTAACAATTTTTCATTTTAATTTGAATTTTAAAGCAAAAACATGAGCACAAATGATTTTAGATGTTATAAAATTAATGATGATAAGCATTACTTTTAGTTGAATGAGGTGAATTGAACTTGTTCAATAATGGCCAGCTAAGCCCGTGTACTTTAGTTAGGGTTCGTCCCTCTCATTTGATGTTTTAATCCTGATTTGATAATATTTGACTAAAAAAACCGTAATATGTTATTTTTAGATTTTGAGAAATTATTAATTTCAAGATTTGAGTTCTAGCAAACTCTACATACTTTGCCAAGCAAATCTTTTCACTGCCTCCCTTAGCCAAAAATAAATTATTCCACAACCTAGTAAGCTAATGGCATGTCTAAAATAAAATTGTTTAAATATTGTAGAAGCTTCCAGCTTTACACAAATTTTCAAGTCATCATTTGTTAGTTTTTTTTCAAGTCAATTAACTGAAATCAATAAATTTTTAATTGTTGATAAAAAAATTGAAATAGAGTAAGACGAACTGATTAATTAAAATGCTTATTTAATTTCAAAATTCAAATCGATTTTTTATGAGCTATTATGAAAAGAAATCTATTAAAATGCATTAATAGTCAGTATTTATAATAATTTAAAAATTCATATACCCATAACCCTGCATATCAATCATACGTTACTCGGTCTCATAATAGAACATATGTCTAAGGCATGAAATTAAAGTAACCCTTATAAATTGCTAAAATCCTGAATGCATATGAGATCAATGTGAAGAAACAAATTTAATATTTGATCCAGATAGTCTATTGTCACTGCAAGAATTCAAGACTAAACTACTTCAAGCATTCATAGAGCAGAGGCCATGTAAAACAAAAATGTAGAAGTAAATAATGCAGTATATGGTTTACAAATAACAAATATCATATCTTAAAAAAGTTAAAAAGTATATCTTACTTGCAAATATGTGATAGCCCGACGAAGATCACCTTGAGATATAGAGCTTAAGGTTAAAAGAGCCTACAATTTAAAAATATATGTTTTGCAGCATAATTCAAACCACAGATAAGCTGGTTGTAGAAATAAGGCAATCCATAAGCTATTTGAAGTCCATATCTCTACATCCAGATTTAGGCCTTCTTCTTTGCAAATGTGCAATATGCGACTGCCCATGATTTCTTCTGAAAGAGGCTTGAACCTGAATTTGGCACATCTTGAAGCAAGTGGTTCTATGATCCTATAGAAATAGACAATTAGTTTATGATGTCTCAAGAGTAGTGTTCGATCATTTAATCTACATTCCAAAATTTGATAATATGACTTGTAAACATTCTTGCAAATCAAATCGAAGAAATTTACCAAGAATATTATCGTTGAAAAATAGCATTCCTAAGAAGCTAATAATAAAAAATCAATAAATTATTGTCTAACCAAGCTAAATAATACCAGACAGCATGTGGGTAAACTGAATTGCTATGAGTGGCGATGGAAAAGAATACATCATTTAGTGCATTTTGCCATGTCATGGGCTATTCCAAGCATTTCAAATTGATAAACATGTGCAGCAGAAAAAGGCAGCGGCAACAATAATCGATATAATGCAAAGCTGTAGTTTCAATCACAGAAGTCTCTAACAATCAAGAGTGCAGCTCAGGCATAATGAATTGAACCACATCAGAGATTTGAAGTGCATTCAAGATCTGAAGAGTTTCGGTTAGAAGAAATTATGAAATTAAAAAAATAAAGAAATGTATCTAAATCTAGAAAAAGTGACAAAATAATACCAGTAGAGTGAAAGCCAGTGAAAAAACAAGAGGAATGAGCATAGAAAACACAACAAGGGAAAGCACGCCAGTAACCAAAGGCCTCCATCGTGTTTTACCGGGATAACAAAAAAAGAATCCCTCACTCCATATATCGATTTGCAGCACAAAAAATGCCAAGAATGAGAGCAAGAAAATGTAACTGTTGATTGAGAAATAAGAGAAGCCGAAATCTGCAAGTAAATTACCTCATATCTCACTCAGATCATACATAAAAACACAAATAAAAGGCTATAAGGTAATGGTGAGAGGTTGTGCATCAATGGAGTTTGAATAGAGTAAGAAGGGGGATTCTCTGGAACTGATGGAAAAGATAAAGGGAACAAATAAGAGAGAGAGAGGCGAAAGTTGATACTTAAGGCTAAGTTATGGCTAAGGCAACAAATAATAAAATTACTTAAATATCCCTTATTTACCAATGGAATTAGATTTTCGTTGCTAAATTAGCAACCAAAAATAAGTCGGTTGCTATTTTTCATTAAAAAAGTAAATTACCAACAGAAAACCAATTCCATTGCTATTTTTAATTGAAAATGAAAAATAGCAACCGAATCCAATTTCGTTGCTATTTTTTATTTTCAACGAAAATTAGCAATGAAATTTAAATCTATTGCAATTTGGGTCCAAAATTACAACTAATTTAAATTTCATTGCTAAAATAGCAACAAAATATAATTTCAGTTGCTAAAATTGCAACCGAATATAAATTCCGTTGCTAATTTAGCAATAGAATCTGAATTTGGTTGCAATTTTAGCAACCAAAATTATATTCCCTTGCTATTTTTGACCCAAGCAGATTTGGGGCCAAAAATTGCAACGAATTTAGTTTCCATTGCTATTTTCGCTCCAAAATTTCTTCTCCAATTGTTGGCGCCTTTATTTTATCAACGGTTTATGTATTTCGTTGCTAATTTCTATTGCTAATTTTTAGCGCTAATTATTTCCTCCACTTTTAGCAATGGAAAATAACAAAAATTTTTTCGTTGCTAAATCTGGAAATTTTATCCAAATTTAGCAACGAAATATGTTTTCCGTTGAGTTTTTGTTGCTAATTTAGCAACGAAATCAATTCCGTTGCTATTTTCATATTTTCTTGTAGTTTTTTAACAGTGTTTAGCTAAGCAATGGGCTACTTTATTTCCAGATCTAAGAGTCAAAGACCAACAGCAAGAAGAGAATCCCTTTCTTAATTGATGGTAATATGCTGTTAAAACCCTAAGACCATTGCGAATGTCCACTTCATCTTTCAGGCAATCTATCACATATTTGCAATCCAATTCAGCAATCAAGTTAGAGAAACCAAGATCCTTCACCCAAGAGAGGCCGAACAACAATGCTATGACCTTAGAGGAATAAGAGTTTCAGCTCCTTATAACAGTATGTTGTCCACAAACCAATACCTATCCTTGTTCATCTCTGAATACCACTAAATCTGTACCCATAACTCCAACATCTACATTTAACTTCACATTAGCTAATAAAGTAGGTTACCAAACTATCTCTTTTTTACAAATAGGGTCTCTACACAAGACAGGATCAATTGTAACAGTAAAAAATTCCTCCATAAGACCTTTTGCTGCAAATAATATTTAGGAACATTCCATTATCACGTCATTATGAAGCAACTTGTTTGTCGCATACCACAGCTGACAACAAATAAAATAAAACCAAATAAGTTTCTTAGCAGGTAGACACTCAATTAACTCCATTACCCACCATTGAAAGCTAGCCATTGAGAGTCTCAAAATTTAATTCAGCCTCGCCACCTTCAACATTTATCTTGTAAATTGGCACTCCTTGAATACATGAATCATTGATTTAGATTTATTACACCTATGACAACAGGGAGAAGCTTTATAAATGTGTCATTGTAATAACTCCTTAACTAAAAGGACATTCAATGAAGCTCACCACATTAAGCTATTGATTTTTGGAGGAACCTATATGCTCTACAATCACTTCCAGAACTCCAAATCTGTGGTGTCTGACCTCGAGCTATAACGATCTTCTCTTTGTAAATGCAATGTATGTCTGTAGTCACTCTTCACTATAAAATGACAAAATGAATGATAGAACTAAACCAATATGTGTGCCTTCCTTGCCAAACCATTAGGAATTATTTCAATTCTCTCTACATCAACAGGAAGTAAAAAAATGGTTGATTAAATCCCATTTCCACATTCCTTTATTACGATCTATTAAGAAAGCAACCGATGCTTCCCTATATGCCTCATTACAAGGTGTTATTATCTTGAATGCAGATGGCTATGGAATCCGTTTATCTTTCCAAATATTCAAGCTTCATCCATTTTTCACATGCCAATAAGAACCTGAAGATAATAATTCCTGCCTTGTTAAAATACTATGCCATATATAACTGGGATTGGAGCCTAAATGAGCCTCGAAGAATGAGCAATCCTGAAAGTAATAAGCTTTTAACAATTTATCCAGGAGAAGTCTGGCTTAGTGACTAGCCTCCACCCTTGTTTCTCCAAAAAGGCATTATTAAAATAATAAAAATCTCTGAAACCCAACCCTTCTTTAGCTTTTGGTTTGCACAACTGACCCAGCTATATAAATGAACTTTCCTTTCACTCCCATTCTGCCCCCACCAGAATTTACATACCATTGCTTGAAGATCCCGATAGAACCCATTAGAAAGAAGGAAATATTACATTATATAAGTTGGAATTACTGACGCCATAACTTTAATGAAAGCTCTTTTTCTTTCCATGACAGTAACCTTTATTTCCATTCTTCCAACCTTTACCATAATTTCTCTTTAATTCGATTAAAATCCAACTGTTTGGACCATCCCACAACTATAGGAAAACCCATGTATAATTCATGATGGTCCACCCTTTTAACTTATAAATATTGAGTAATAGTCTCTTTTAGCTAATCATTCACACTAGAGCTAAAAGAGATTTTTGATTTGTTAAGGTTTAACTTTTATGCTGATAAAAAATAAATCATTATAGAATAAATAAGATTGCAGTTGTATCTACAATTGAAGCATGATTAAATAGTACACTATCATTAGCAAATAATGAGTAAAAAATTAAAGGAGCTATACTGGAGATACAAAAGCCATGAAGGAAACCAAAATTAATGATCAAATTAAGTAAACATGTAAGGCCTTTAGTGCCATTGGCTTAAGGCCATATTCAAATTTTGATGATTATCAAATCTTAAATAAACTCTAATATAAATTCTATTCTAAGTTATTTTCTGTGGAATTTTTTATATTTCTTTTTGATGTAATTATAAAAAAATGAAGATTGTGATACTTCAAGAAATAGATCATGAAGATAAAGTTGAAGAATATCTTAGTATATAGAAAATTAGGATATTAAAATATAAGATCAAATTGAGGCTTAATTTATCACTCATGCATACATTTTCTAAGTTTTAAAATTGGATAAAATATTTTTTAAGTCATAAATTCTGTTTTTAGTTAAAACTGATTTCTTTCCAAAAATATTTTAGAAAATGATCCATCAAAATTTTGAGTCATTAGAATTTGGTCTTTCAAAAATCTAGATAACTTTTTTGTCAAAAATATATTTTGCGCTATAGGATAAAATAGCGGCTAGTTACAAAAGTGACTATTTTACCCTCTAATGGCTATAAACGGCTATTTTTGGGATTTAACACTTAAGTTTTTGGGTATAAATACATGTTGTAAGATCCTTTAAATGGTTAGATATCATATTAGAAAGTTTTTATACCTCTTAAGAGAGAAAAACTTATTTCTTTAAATCTCACTTTCCATCTTTTGCACTTCATCATTACATATTCTCCTCAATTTGATTATAGCTTTTGTTGTAATTGTTAGTAAGGAATTATTAATGTCAAAGATTATGACTTGGGTTGGCTAGAACCTAAAGAAAAAATTCTAGTAAGTGTTTAAATCTTTTACTTTGAAAAAAAGATTATGGGTAGATATATATAGACTTGTATATTGGCTTTGACTCTTATCCTTAAAAGAGTTAAGAGTGGAGAGTAAAGGTCAAGAGTGATTCTTGAGGAGTGAATGTAGGCATTGTGGCCAAACTACTATAAATTATATGGATCTTTATTTTTTTACTCTATTTTCTATTTTTTACAATTCTATTTTACATTCTGAAAGACTGTATTTTCAAAATTCTATCACATAATTTTTTGAAATATTTCACAATATATTTTACATATATATTTTTAGAATTATAATTAAGGTTTTAAACTGAAAAGAAACTTGCAAAAAATTTTATTATTTTTTATTGCATTTTTTGTATTTAATGTCAAAAATCTCCACTTGTATACATTTATGTTTGATTAGAAATTTGGCCAAAAAATTTCAAAATACCTAATTCACCCCCTCTTTTGAGTATTTTTTGGGACCTACATTTGGTATCAGAATGATTCTTAATTTTCTAAGGTTTAACCCCCTTGATTGATCCTAAAAATGGTCGATTCAATTAGTTTTTCAATTGCTACTCCATTTAAGAAGGACATTCTATCCATCATCCTTCGACGTTCAATGGTAAAAATTATCCATTCTGAAAGATTGTCATGAGATACTTTATCCAATCTCAAGATATGGATTGTTGAGATATCATTAAAGATGGATTTGAGCATCCACAAAAGAAATATAATGAAGAAGGAGCTTTAAATTTTACTACAGTTCCAAAGACCAAAAAAGAGTTTATAGAAGCTGAGAAGAGAAAAGTATAACTAAATCCTAAAGCTATGAGTATACTTTTTTGCTCATTGCACATAAATAAATTCAATAGAATTTATGGATGTAATACAATAAAAGAAATTTGGGATAAGCTACAAGCTATATACAAAAGGTATGAATCAAGTTAAAGATACTAGACTTTATTTTCTTATGGTTGATTATTAAGCTTCCAAAATAAAGTCAGAAGAGTTAATGTTTAAGGTAATTAATAGATATGTTAAATTAACTAATAAAATTAAAGCTCTTGGTAAGAAACTTGATGAACATAATAAAATTACTAAGCTTGTTAGAGGTCTCACACCTAGATGGGAAGTAAAAGCATCAATTCTATTAAATAAGGATCTTAGTACTTTAAATTTTGATAATATTTACGGATCTTTTATTTTTCATGAGCTTGACATTAACTCTCAAGATACAGAAAAATAAAAAGATAGAAAATTGAAAGTTATTGCTTTCAAAGCAAAATTTGGAAGTGATTATTTTACAGGTGATGATGGGATGGCCTTGATTACAAAAAAAGTTCAAAAAGCTGTACAAAAAAGGTAAAAAAATCATACAGAAAATAGCACAAAAAATTCTCTCATCATAAGGTAGAAAACTCATCAAAATCTGCTAAAGATGTGATTTGCTATGAATGCAACAAATCTGATCACATCAAATCCAAGTGTCCAAATTTAAAAAGAAAGGAGAAAAGGTTTACAAAGGAAACTATGAAAGCTACATGGAGTGATAATGAAGATTCAAGCACAAGTGAACCAGAATATGAAAATTCTGATGATATTAGTATGATGGCAATTTTTGATTGTGAAGAGCAAAATTCTAATTTCAATAAAAAATAGAACATTGTCGCTGATCGAAGATCACTTGAAAATAATTTAGAATATTATGAGATAAGTGATTCTGATTCGAATTTTGATTCAAATGAAAATTATGATGAATATGAAAGAATACTTGAATGTTTTAAGAATTTGCATCATAAATATCACATGTTTAAAAAGATGCATATTGAAATGAAGAAGAACTTTAATACATTATGTGTGAAACATGAAAATGTAAAGGAAATATAAATTAAATTAAAAAATGAATATTCTGATTTAGAAGGTAAATTTATTGCATTGTAAGAAAAATAAAATGTGAAAGGAAAACATATTTGTGTGTGCAATGAGAATTATATTAAAAATTTGAATGCAAAATCTATTTATAATATTCATGCAAGTACATCAAAAAGTTATCATAGAAATTACATCCAAAAAATATATAAGAAATACTCATATGATAAAACGGTAATTAGCTCTTTTGCTACATATTTTTATTGTTGTAGAAAAGAACATAATTCAAAATTCTATTATTATAAGAAGAATGCTAATTTTACCAAATAGAAATGGGTTGTTAAGAATTCTACTAATGTGTTAACTAACCATGAAGGATCCAAGAAAGGTTGGATACCTAAAAATACTTGATTTTTTTTTGCAGATTTTCCTAAGGAGCGCTAAGATAGAAAAGTGGTATATGGATAATAGCTGCTTTAGGCATATGATATGGGACAGAACTAAGTTTTCTAAACTAAAAAAATCTAAAAGTGATTTTGTCAATTTTGGTGATAATATAAAAGGAAAAATGATTAGCATTGGAACCATTGGATCTAATCCAATTATTAAAGATGTCTCTCTTGTTAAAGGTTTAAAGTATAATTTATTAAGTATTAGTCAATTTTATGATAGGAAGAGAAGAATTATCTTTAAAGTAGATCATTGTAGAGTAGAAGATATTAAAAAAGAAAAATCTATTCTAAAAGGGTAAAGATCTGAAAATATCTACTTGGTCAGTATGAAAGATATACAGAAAAGGAAGGCTAAATGTCTAATTTTCAAGGAAGAACTAATTATTTTATAGCACATAAAATTGAGACATGCAAGCTTTCATGCATTAGGAAAGTTATTCAGAAAATATTTGATGACGAGAATGCCAAAAATAAAGATTGATAAAGCCTATGTATGTAAGGCATGCCAACTTATGAAAAAACTAAAAATTCCTATAAATCTAAGAATGAGATTTCCACTAAAAAAGCTTTGGAGCTTTTACAGATGTATTTATTCGGACCAATAAGTCCTTCAAGTATTGGTGAAAAATCATATGTATTTAATTTATTGGGTGATTATATAAGATAGAATGAGGCTTTTGAAGCTTTTAAGAAGTTGAGTAAAAAGATTTAGAATGAAAAATGATACAAAATCACAAACATTAGAAGAGATCATGGAAGAGAATTTAAGAATAAAAAATTTAAAGAATTCTATAATAATTCTGGAATAAGTCTTGCCTTTTTTCTCTAATGACACCACAATAGAATGATATTGTAGAAAGGAAAAACATAACTCTTCAAGAAATAGCCAGAATAATGTTGAACGAGAATAATTTGCCAAAGTATTTCTGGGCTGAGGTGATCAACACTACATGCTAATCTTGAACAAAATTTTGATTAAAATAGTGTTAGAAAAGACCCCATATGAGTTATTAAAAGGTAGAAAAACCAAGCATCTGCTACTTCTAACCTTTTGGCTATAAGTGTTTTATTTTTTAACCTAGCTAATTTTGATGCAAAATCTAATGAAGGTATATTTTTGGATTATTTATTAAATTTTAAAGCACATAGAGTTTATAATAGAAGAAAATATAAAGTAGAAGAATCAATAAATGTTAAATTTGATTTTACTAATATAAATTTTGGAGAAAAAAATTCTTTCGATGATGAAACAGGTTTTGAGAAAAAAGATGATAGAAATTCAAAGACTGCTGAAACAGAAAAGTCACCAGATCAGCAACCGAATCTGTATGATAGAATTCTAGAATAACATGAAGATGTAGAGAATGAGCCAGAAATTTAAGCAAAAATTTATTTAGAAAGTACTATAGAAAATGTACTAGAAATTCAGGCAGAATAGCAAGTTGTACAATCAACAAAATTGCCTAAAGATTGAAGATTTCATAAGTATCACCCTAAAGACAACTTGTTAACCGATCCTTCAGAAAGAATGATGACAAAAAGAGCCATATGTGAGTATTATGATAATGTTGCCTTTATCCCTCCAATTAAACCTAAAACTTTCATTGATGCTAAAAAATGATGATAGTTGGATGATTGCAATGTAAGAAAAGCTAAATTAGTTTGAAAGAAATAAAATTTGGAATTTGGTGCCTAGACCCTCAAATTATTCTATCATTAAAAAAATTGGTGTTTAGAAATAAATTGGATGAGTAAGAAAATATCGTTAAAAATAAGGCTAGATTAATAGCTTAAGGCTACAATCAAGAAGAATGAAGGCAATTTTTATCAATTAAGAAGGAAGTTTGGAATAGGTATTTATGAATCTTGAAATTTTGTTTTGGTTCGACTCTTTTAAAAGAAGAAGAAAAAATTTCATCTCTTTTAAAAGGCTAAAGAAAAAATTGTGCTTAAAAAGTCTATTTATGCTTTTTATTTCTTAATTTTAAATTTTATAAAAAGAAAAGTTAAATATTTCAAAAGTCTATCCTAAAATTTTTTTGAGAAGATTTTTACGTATTGAAGTGGGTTAAGATATGGTGTAATAGTCAAAATATGTGTATTGTCTCTTATAACCCTAAAATAATATGTGTGTTGTTTTAAAATTTTATAGGGGTAACCCTAACCTTTTGTTGTATTTTAGTTTTTCACATCTTGATTTTTGCAAAAGTATAATTTTTAATGCAACTTTTACAAATTTCAAGTCAAACACTTTTCAAAAAATCAATTCTTTAATGAAATTTCAAAAAGCAAAACTTTTACTTTTTGAAAAATCGTGATTCACTTTTAAAAAAATTAACTTTTTATCTTTGAAAATGTGCATATTTAATTATTCATTAAATATGATTTTTCTTGGGATAATATGTTATTCTTTATTTTTTTTAACTCTTATAAAATCTCCTTTAATATTTCATTTATATCTTACGTAACTTTTTCAAAATCCTTAAAAAATTAAATTTTTATGATTTATCTCTTCTTTTTATCTTTTTCATACTCCGACCTTCAAGCCACTTCCACCATAACCAATGTCACCATCTTTACCGTAACTGTCTGATCAATCTACTTATCGGCACTTTTCATAAATCGGGAACCCAAAATTGCAAGCCAAAATCAACACTCAAATTTCAAATCCATAATTCATTCTTTCCAAATCGAAAAATCCAATGGTGAAAAACTCAATCTTTGGATTACCCATCCTTATTGCCCTCAAATTTTTTATGATCTCATTCAATTGACTACGTTGCAGCAAAAATCGAGGATGGAAAGATTTTTCTCTTTCACTTTTTTTGTTATATTTTGGATAATTAAATTTGGTTATTTTGTATTATTTTTTGTTGTGTTAATTTTTTTAGACATTTTGCATGATATTTGTGAATTTTTATATTAATTTAGTTTTGTTAAAATTTTTGTGTACATTATGTTATCCCTTCATTTTGTGATTGATGACAAAAAGGGGGAGAAAATGGAGAACAATTAATTTGATGATTAATGAAAATTAAAAATGGAAAAAATAAATAAATGAAGATATACGGCTGTTAGTTGTTATGTTGATTATATAGTTATATGATTTGCTAATATTCTAGAATAAATTTTGAAAATTTTCTTATTGATGAAAAATTGTTTATTTAATGAAAATTTGATTGTTGATGCCTTAATGCTATTTGATTCATTGTGATGCATGACTTCTTTAAAAATATTTCTTATAAAATCTCAAGTTATATTTTTACAGAATTCATTGGCATGTTTATACTTTAACTATCTTGATAAAATCTGAAGTTTTGCAGGGATTTACATTTACTTTACAGATTTTATTTTCTTATAAATACCCCATGAACATATTCAGAGGGAGTTTTATAGACTAACCAAGGCAGACTTCTAAGTGGAGTTTATTAAGGTTTTGTCATCATAAAAATGGGAAGATTGTTGGCTCAAAGCCATATCTAAATTTTGATAATTATCAAACCTTAAATAAAACTCTAATGTGAATTTTATTCTAAGTTATTTTTCAGTAGGATTTTCTATATGTCTTTCTGATGCAATTATAAAAAAATAAAGATTGTGATACTTCAACAAATTAATTCATGAAGATCAAGTTGTATAATTTCTTAGTATATAAAAAAATTAGGATATTAAAATGTAAAATCAAATTGAGGCTCAATTTATCACTCATGCATATATTTTCTAAGTCTTAAAATTGCATAAAATTTTCTTTAAGTTATAAATGCTGTAACACCCCATACCCGGTCAATTAAAGACCTAGATATAGGATATCACACTCGGGCTTAGGTTCCTTTAACACATGTCAAAATAAATCTCTATTTAAAGATGCGATCATTTATCAAATTACTATTCATTCTGTAAACATTTTGATAGAATTTCCCCTAAAATTTACGAAAACTTCCTGAAAAGAATGCACCTAAAACACTTCTATCCAAGTCTATCCTACCATCCAATCTCCGTTCAAACTCCAAAACATATAATTATTACCTTACCTCCGACGTTTTAGAAATCAAATTCAGCGAGAGTTAAAACATAGAGCATTCACTCTTAGCTATTCTCAATTTAATTTACAATACCAATATTCATAAATATTAAATGATATTTACACCTCAAAAATATAATGTACATGCCAAAATATCTTAAAGATAACAAAAAGAAAAAAGTGATGCATTCACCTCAAAATCCTGCAACTTTTTTGTTGTGACTCAAATTGTGCTGTAAATCCACTCCACTACCTTCAAAAACTTCCTTCAACCTACGCATGAAAATAAAATCACGCTTTAGGAATTTTGCTTAGTGGTGTTCAAACAATTCTATTTTTTCACTCAATATAGAATATTAAATTAAAATATGTTTAAACTTTTACAAATCATCAAAACACAAATGTTCTCAATTATTTCAAAACATTAAAGCAATAAATCCATCATATGGAATTCAAACTTATATAACTCACATAAATTATCAAACATAAATATCTTTATTTACTTTTAACAGAAAGGTCACAAATCCATTGCAAGGAATTTAGGCATATATAATTCGCTTATAGATTAAGGTTTAATTAATATTATAGTCCAAAGGGTAGCTAGTCAATTATTTTCAATTAAAAGTCTCAGATTGTTTGAATAAGCATTTAATATTTATGTTATGTACTTGCCCCAAGTAAAATCCTGCGAAATTATATCGAGTTGGATAAACGGGGTTTAAACATAGAATCGAGTCTTCAGGGTATCGACGTATAGGGTTGCCCAGTATCTATCCCTTCAGGGTATCGACGTCCGGGGTTGCTCGGTATTTGCCCCCTCAGGGTATTCATACAATCTATTTAATGCTGTTTACTGACTTTCACAACTTTACATTTACTATACATTTATACACACACACACACACGCACACACACACACACACACACATTTATATACATTCATATGTGGATTGAGCTTTTGGAGCCATTCGGCCCACGATGCAATTTAATACCACCTATCGGAAGAGTTCTTGAAGCCATTCAATCCGGTAATCGCATTACGATGCAGTACTGTTAAATATCCCTAATTGGAATGCCAACCTTATCCTATTGTCTCAATTTCTGTCTAGTTTTACTAAGGGCAAATATAATAAATCTTATATTTCATTTCACAATTTAATTCAATTCTAGTTCATATACTATTGTGCTTTTCAAGATTTAAAACAAATTATCTAATTCAAGTCTTTGTCAAAAAATTTAAAACAGTCCCTTAATATACATGGGTTTAACTAGGGCACAATTTCTTCAATAAAATGTTCATCCATTCAAATTAAATAAGAATCTAACAATTATCACAATTCAATAGAAATGACAGTTTTGAAATTTAACCCTTATAACTCAATTAAATTCAATAGAAATGCCTATCATTTTAGCCATGATAATTGTAATCTCTTTTGAAAGCCAAAGAAATAGGATCTTATAGGCTCGTATCCAAAGAGTAGTGTCTGTAAGGGTGGGGATAACACCAATATCACATTTCTTCATCTCACGTAATAATAGAAGTTGGTCATCAAAACACCAGAGACCTTAATCAATAACCTTTTGTATATAAAATTCAAAAAAGAATTGGAAAATAAATGTTTGATTTCCTAAGTGACGTAAGATGAATCCCTTCTAAAGTCTCCAACTATTTGGCATTGTGGTATGAAATGCATTTACATTTATTCCTTTGACATTCGGTAGTTTCCCAATGAGGCATAGCGAAATCCCCAGTTTTTGTTTCTTGTTGGTTCGTTTTTCTAGTTTTACTTTCCCAATTTGATTCTCCTTCTCTGTTAGATGCAAAGAAGAAAGTAATGTGTCGATCCTTGTTCTCCATTGATGCAATCAAACAGCATGAAGAAAGAAAAGGAAAATAACCTTACCTAGGCTAAAGAGATAAAACCCAGGGTGTCGAAAAAATCTTAGGGAGAGAAACCTCTACGGTAGAGAAGAGCGATAATAATAGATCTTTGTAACTTGTTATTATATTTGATTTAAATTTTTGTTATAAATGTTGAGTAATTTAACAATAATGTCTTTCGATTTATGCTATATAATGATTAAAATTTTTAAAGTATTTTTATTTTTATATAGTGATAGTTTCACAATATTTATAAAATTTCGGTCAAACTCGATCAAATCACAATCCAATGCTTTTTTGGTTTGATTTTAATAAATAAATATATTTAAAATATCAAAATAAATATAAAATAAAAAAATTAATTTTTTATTCTAAAAAGAAACGTTTAAAGTAAAAAAATCCAAACAAAGCTTAAGGTGGGATGGAATAAATAAGGATTTGTTTTAAAACTAGTTAAAGCAAAGACATATATAGTATGAATAAAGGATTTTCTCTTATTGATATCAACACTGAATAACCACAATGAGATTTTTATAGGTATAAAATGGAAGAGGTAGACTTGTACTAAAATTGAAAGAAAGATGAGTTTGATAGTCATCTAAATACTTCATAATTATCACAATACTTTTCCTTCGATGACTATGAACTACGAATATGCCTCGTTAAAATATTTCTAGGAAAAACCCAGTGGGATAAAAATTTAGCGAAGAAAATATAGTATAGTATTCATAGGCAATATTCCCCTCAAAAATATAATAATTACAACATTTTCTTAAGCTAAAACATTCCAATACTGCTTACATGCTTTCGAAAATCGAAGTTGGTATAGCTTTAGTGAAGAGATCAACTGGTTTGCTGCTTGAGAAAAATTTACGATTTCTTCATACTTCAATATTGTTGGTCGTTGTTCGAACAATAATCTACACATTGCTTTATTGTATTAAGTTATGGCTTTCAACCACATGAGCTTTTAACTAACTTTATGGATAGCTAACATTGGGTAATTCAATAATTACTACTCTTATAGCTAAACAATTTGACATCTTCAGGTGTTTGGACTTCTAGTCCAAATATCTTGTATGAATTTAGTTTGCTATTCATATTGATATCGATATTTTTCTATAATTAGATACTCATACTCATTATTATTATATTTCATAAGCAACTAAATATATAAATACATTATCAATAGTAATTATCATCCATTTTTATATCTCATATAATTTACCATTACTAAAACCACTTATGGGGTTATTTTTCTAGAAATATGGAGTTGTTGATTTATGTTGCTTTTTACCTTTTCAAAAGTATCACTTTAGACATTTTCATTTTATTTTCTTTCAAAAATTGATATTTTTCCCATTAAAAGATCTATCATGCTTCTGGTGGACTTTTAAAATCATTAATACTATTACAAAATGTCATGAATGGATAATAATTATTTTGCCTTTTTTCATTTGATAAGTCATGTTGTCAATCTTAAAAGGGTTATGGACATTCATAATCATTGGATTTATAGTACATACTTCCCCTTAAATGTTCATTAATACATATTGTGCCTTATTAAAAACCTACTAAGAAAAATCCTATGGGATAAAAAAGCTAGTAAAGGGAAAAAGAGTACACAATATATTTAATACATATCATAAGTTACCTCATTGAAAACCTTAATAGAAAAATCTAGTTGGAAAAAACCTTAGTTAAGTAAAAAAAAGTATGTGTATTTTTCTTCCCCTTATAATAATATCGATACACAACTTTGCATGTAGACTTCCGACACTTATTATTATAAAGTTATTTTTCTAAAAATGAATCACATATCTTCTGGATATACTTATCATATATCTTCTGGATATATTATGGATGAACTAAAAAATAACAACTAAAACTTATTTTATAAAATTAGATGTTATACATTTACAAGCATGTACAAATTCATCTACACATCTTTCATCTTTTTTAAGAAGATAAATTTTATAAAATCTACAGTAATAAAAGTTAAGTCCTATAAGGGATATTTTGGTAATTATGTATGTATATTAAATGGCTATAGTTATAGTAAATATTTATGGATAATTATGTAATTGAATTAAATTAGAAGTTTGAGGTTAAATTGTAAGGATTATAAGTTATTGGGGCTAAATTGAGTAGGGTAATTTTGAAAATTCTATTAGTGAGATATTTATCCCACTAACTCTTTTAATAGCTTGTTAGAGAAGAGACCTTATGGGATTTGAGTGGTGGAAATCGTTGGAAAGGAAAAAGAAGGGATATCTAACTTTTTTCATTTTTCTCTCTCTTTCTCCCTAGTTACGGGTGAGAAGAGGATGGCTTAAGGTTTGTGAGTTAGTCTTTTAAAGGTAATGTTCCCCCTCTTAAAGATCCTTTTTCTATTCCTTCTGGGTTTTAATTTCTAGCTTAGTGGATTAAGGACATCATGCTTGTTATCATTTTGTGCAATGAAGGGAAGAAATCATCAAGTCAAAGAGCTAGAACAAGAGTGTTAATGGAGTAGTTGATGCCTTAACAGTAGGTATGGGAACTAGGCTTATCATACTGTTCATGCAAGTTGTTAGGGGAACCTTGTTCTCTTCTTGTATATGTGTCTTTGGTGATGAGATTAAAGAGCTAAAGTTAACATTGTAGTAGGGTATTAGTAAACCTCTTGTATGGGGGCTGATTTGAGTGTTATTAGTTTTAAGAGGATAAATTAAGGTTAAAGGATTTATAGAATCAAAAAGGTTTTAGAAGTAAAGGAAGAACAAACAATAAGATTATTGAAATTATGGATTTGTTATAATAAGTTATGGATTTATTTCGTCACAATGATAGATTGACCATATTACCAAGAATCTTGTGAGTTTTTAGTAAATCTTGAATGACATATGAGGGCTATTAATGAAGTATGAAGTTATTAATTGATCAAAGGCTTAATATGTTGGTTATAGTTAAATTTCAATTGAAATTAGTAAAATAAAGTTGAAATTTTAATGGGTTAAAATTTAAAGAATTGAGTGAAGATGTTGAATGATAAGGTAATGTCCAGATAATGGAGGTTTAATGCTGGACAGTGAGTAATGGTGAATTATTGTTCATGCTTGATGGTTGTGAAAGGGGAGGAAAACTGGTTGATTTCAGTTGTACAGTAGGCAAGCACTCCACCGAATGCTAAAGCACTCCATCGAGCATCTTAGTCGCTCCACCGAGTGCTAAAGCACTTAGCCGAATGTGAGTATTCGACTTTGTCCAGTCTTGCTTCCCTATGACCCTATGAACCCTAGCCACAACTTATATTTATATGGATTTGTTTTAATATATTTGTTAACAATTTTAAGCAATATAGCTTCCTAATTTACTCAAGTATGATGCCTAATGGTATATCAAGATAATAGTATCGATAAACAAGGTTAGTTGCTACATAATCTTTAACTGGGAAGTGTGGTTACCCTAAGCTTTGATATAGTATTGTTTCAATCCCTATTCATATGGTTGGTCATGTTATATGGTAAGAATTCACTCGATTATTGTATTTGGGAAAATCATATTGAACAGCTATCGTTTAAGTGAACTAATGATCACCATGATCTAATAGACTATAAAAGGGAATTATGATGTTATAATTTGAAGTAAGGGAAGGAGTAGTTAATATAGTATCAAGCTATTAGTACAAATGCAATACAAATATGTAAAGAATGGACTTACCTTAAAGTATAATGACTTGAGAAACTTTTGCCTTCCTTTATGAATCTATCTGGTACTTGAATGACTGTATGGATATTCCTCTTGTAAGTGGGTTAGATATGGTCGTATTATGGGGGAACCAACAGTTAAATTCCATGTTCTTATATGTGTTTGTCTTGGTATATGGACATTAAAGATTATATATATGTAACCACGATATTGAATTAATAAGCATGTATAGATGCCAAGACAACATGAAATGGTATAAATAGCTAGGGATCTCAGATTTGAAACATCTTAACAAATTGTAATGTATTGAATGCATATATCTGACATATTGGGTGAGTGTGAATGTATGATGATTTAATAAGATGATAGAGCTGGGGAGATAGTTTTGACGGATCGTGAAAGTACGTTCTTCTGAAATGATTATGTGTTTTTGTGCTATGTCATGTGCCCGTGGGTTATATGACTATATGCATGATTTCATTCTCATGAACTATGATGACTGGCATAAGTAATGTCAACCTGTGGATTTAAAAATCATATTGCTGGTTTATGACCATATTCTTAATGATGTGTATTGCATCAGGTTCATGGAATATTGATTATCGAACATGTATTGAATAACACTCTATGTATTGATATACAATAATAAATATGTGAGTAAATAATAAGTATGGATCTTTATTGTAAAGGGGTTCTTGCCTGCATCTACATCTAGGTTGTGGATAAATAGGCATGCCTATAAGGGTGTTTTGCAGCTGCTATTGTATTAAGATGGTTCCGTTTGGATCATAACAACCCCGTTTGGGTTATAGCCAACCCCGTTTGGGTTCGCTGATTGGTCTATTATATTATGTGGCCCTGATGGGTATTATGATTTCATACCTTCGGGTATGTTCTGGTATCTTCGAATACGTTCTGATTTTATATCTTCAAAAATGTTTTGGTACCTTCATGTATGATTGTCATACCTTCGAGTGTGTTTTGGTACCTTCGGGTATATATTGATTAGCCCGTTATCCACTTCTTCAGAATAAGCAGGTTTAATGTAAGATGAGAAGAAGTCGTTCTATGGAACTAAAAGAAATTAAAACTTGATAGTTCAAAATTGATGTTCATGGTATTATTCTTTGGCATATTTAAAATGAATAATAAGTGAAGGTTATAATACTATCGAGTATATGATGCTTTATTGATTGCATAAACATTTTGGACCTATGAATCCTAAGTATGCATTTGTACACTAAGGATTCATCTTCAATAATTATATTGTTTTATTGGAGTCACATGCTAATTTCTTAATCTAGTATATGTCCATATACATATTTGTATATACATAAGACTCTAATACAGATTCATGTATAGTATATGGTTCAAGATGATGTTATGTGAAGTATAGTTTGCCATGCTATGATTGTATGTATGATGACATGATTATGAACATGAGTGTGATATGTATGAAGAATCATGCCTAACTATGACTCAGATGGTTTAATAACGAAAGGATTACTTGCAAAGTTGCTCAGTCCTTATTTGCCTATGCTAATGGCATGTTCCCTTAATTATGTTTATGATTAAATGTTAAATGTATATCTTTGTAACTTGTGTAATGAAAGGTATTTAATTGAGGTTATATGCTATACTCTCAAGGCTTTTAATATCATATTTCACGATGTGCACTACAAGAAAAATGCAAAATAGCGAGAACAAAATTCCTTGCTAAATGATGATTTTTCGTCGCTAAATCAGTTTAGCAAGGACAAAAATTTTGTTATAAAAGTCATCCTAGTTGAATAAAGTTCTCGCTAAGTTTTGTGAGGATTTAATCCTCGCTAAGTTTTGCGAGGATTAAAATCCTCACTAAGTTTTGCGAGGATTTATTCCTCATTAACTTTTGCAAGGATTAAAGTCCTCGTTAAGTTTTGTAAGGATTTATTCCTCGTTAACTTTTGTGAGGATTCTAAATTTTACGAAGATTTATTCCTCGCTAACTTTTGTGAGGTTAGCGAGGATTAAAGTCAGTTCTCGCTAAGTTTTGTGAGGATTTAGTCCTCACTAAATTGTCGCTAAATTTTAGCATGCATTTTATGACCACATATTATTCTCGCTAAATTTATAAAATTTATCCTCATTGAATGTTGATATGAAATTTTTTATTTTCTTAATTTAATACACAAATTTTATTATTTAAATAATAAATAAATAACTAAAAAATAACAAATTTATATTTACTCAACATTTAATATAAAAATATATATATTAATGAATAAATTGTTATTTACAAGTATATAACATTGTTAATAATATATCCAAAATAATACATCCACATATAACAGTAACAAGTAAAAGTCATAAAAAGTTTATATAATGCTAGCTACTTTTAGTTCATATAAATGTGTAGCGATTGATTGCAGATAAGCAAGAACTCCACCCAGTGTCATTATTCGAACTTGATCTTCCAATTGTTGATCTTCAACATCTGACCAGTATTTGCAAAACTTGACTAAATACAAAAAAAATAATAACTTGACTAAATATAGTCAAAACTGCACTTTCACTATAAAATTACCATATTGATCATTTAAAAAAAAGATACGAACAATTGCCTATAAGCAAATTCATAATAAATTACATAGGGCCAGCAAGGGATTTGATTCATAATAAACCAGAAATTAAAGATGGAAAAGAAAAATAAAGCATTCAAACTAATTAACCAGGGGAAAGCATCATCATTGGAACAAATATATTCTTATAAGGCTTTGTTTATCTTGCATTCTTTCAATTAGTGAAAATGAAGCAAATTTTAAAAAATGATATTACCTGCCCAACTGCAAAAAGGATACTCTTTTGAATTTGAATATCTTTCTCAACTTCAGCCCCTGCAAGAAATACCAAGATGAAGTAATCAATAGATATGTGAAGCAACAACAACACCAAAGATAGTGTTCAAAGAAAATGATTCACTATATCTTTCTCAACTTCAACCCTTGCAAGTCTTCATATTTGGATTTGAAAGATAATAAACAATATAAAATCTCAAATTTGGCTTTAACTCTTTTTCTAATCAATAAATTAAATTCAGTAATAACAAAACCCAGGAAAAGAATAAGTAAATTAATTTAACGTAGAAAATAAACATTAATTAAACACAATTGAGGTTCACCTATAAAATGGCAGCGATTTGAGAGAGGTGGAAAAGCCTTTTCAACAAAAACTTTAAAAATGTATTAGACAATTATCTTTTCGGCATATTTTCATTATTAAAAATGTATGGCTATTATGAGAATGAAATATTAATGCAATAGTATGATTAATTGATATTCACTTAAACTATTAACTGATGGAACAATAACTTCCTTATCATACTTCTTTCTCGCTCTTTGATACTTTCCACTTTTAAATAGAAGATTGCCTTCTTCTTTCTTTCTACCAGCATACTCAATCTTCTCCTGATTATTCATCTCCCATGGGGCTTTTTCTTGATTGATAAAAAACAAAGATTATTTGGCTGTTACCATCTTAAATTTGAGAAATAAGAACTAGTAACTACTTCAAACTGTTTCATCATCCGTTCAACTGCATGATCACTATGGTAACTACCTTTATAAAATCGAACATTTCAACTTCATAGATTAATACTGAAGAAGGGGGTATAAAGGCAAGATCTCGCTTTACTTCAATACTTCCAAAACCATATTCAGGATGTATTGTCAACATGGCCTGCTCCCCTTTCTTCATTGTTGCTGCTGCATGATCTAAAACAGCAATCATTGGTTCTAGATTCGAAAAAGCAATAGTGTTATTTAAAGGCCTTTCCTGATGACTATCAAACCAAAATTCAAGTAGCACACCAATTAAACCACATAAGACCAACCAACCTTCATCAGTAGTAAATTGAAAAGGCTGTTCCCCATCAAATCCTTTCTTTTCAAATATGGTTCCATCTTGTAGCTTAGCCATATAGTTAACTGTAGGAATTGTGAAAGTCTAGTATTAAGTTTAGCACTATGCCATAATATTAAAGTCAAGAGGTCCTCAATCCAAGGCATACATTTCCATTTTAGAAAACAAATAAATGTTCTCTACACCTGCATTTTAATCCCATAACTACCAACTCTCTCCAATATCTGGATCACTACATTCCAAAAGACAACTTTATACATGGATTGCATAATAGATTGGTCAAATTTGCAGATGCATGCATCACAGAGCACACATTCTTTCTATCAGAGGAATGGTATCAAGCTCATCGCATACTGTTGATTTAACTGACTGTTCTAGAATGAGAATCTCAAAATGCAATGTTAAACTTACAATGGGGATAATAAAAAATAGTGGCACATAATATTTTATGGCTTAAAAAAGAATCCAACTGAGCACAATGCACAATGTTTGGCTAACTAGTAGCTCTCCAAGTAGTATTCAACCACAAAGAGCATACAATATACTTATCCCACAAAGAGCGATAGGTTTGGTTCAATAGTTTGAGTTACTGAAGTGTCCTATTAATGCATGCTTACCATAGGATGATAAGCCACTATGAATAATTCAGTGTGCTTACCAGTTACAAAGGCAATTTCATTTGCCACAGCAGTGCCCTCCCCTTCTCTCAAAATCTTATTGAATACCTTTGCATCACCAAAAACATCAATAACAGAATTGAATGACACCAATTCCAAATCCATGTTCGGAACTAAATTTGGTGGGACTGAAAGGTCTCCATCACCAGCATCCTTGCCCTCCTCACCAAAACCATCTGCAAATTTTTTCCCCAAATTAAATGAATGAATTAAATAATCTTTGGATGGATCTTGAACCTTTTATAGACAATTTAGCCAAAAGCATGGTAAACCATGAAATTTTAAAATGAATTTCTATTGCTATCATGCAGATTATAGGCCAAAATTAGAAAAAACAATTCATCCGAATCATCTACTTATCTTCCTACAGCATCCGTATTAGACTTTACTAGGTCCAAAATGATGTTTACCGATACATAAATCGTTTCCTGTCAGAGATCTCACTAGACACCGGAGCTCTTACATTTTTAGCCCCAGATCTTAAAAAATGTCAATACAACCTAACTGCAAGAACACTAAAACAGACAAATTTAATGAATGCTTCAATAATGAGGTACCCTATTTGGGCATGACATGTCATGTCATGATTATTCATATTCGACATGAGTCAGAACCGGATGGCCAAAACAATACACCAATTCTGTATTTTTTGGATAATTAATTCGGTAGGAAATTTACCCTTTGTTTGGATCATGTTTGGATCAGCATATTTTCATTATAAAAAGTGTCTACAACTGTTGTTCCATCACCAAATTGCACCCTCACAGTAGTCCTCTGCACAATGACATTATGAATCAAATATAGCATTCACGAGTACCCAAAATATCACTCAGAAACTATCCACCAAAATTCTCATCAAAACAAAATCAGCAGTAAACACAAGATCCAATCACATCAAACGTCCCAATTCTCTGCAAGTAAGAAGATCTAATCAGTAAAAAAAGAAAAAGAAATCAAACAATATATTTAAATTGAGCTGCCAAAATAGAAAAAATCTCAACATCATGTAAACAGAGGACTACATTAGCATAGTCCTTTCCAGCAATGATTTCTTGTTTGCATCAAAGCAGGGTAAAGCACAAATGCCAAGCTCACTGAAAAAGTAAACATATTAACAGCTATTAATCATCATACAGGCCTATCAGCATTTGCAGTAAAAACATATGTAGTGAAAAATAAGGATTGAGAAAAATAACATAATTGCATGTCGATGACCAAGAAAATTTTCAGGGAATAAATAAATTGTAATTCAAACATAGAATTACCTCACTCAATTGATGGCAATCCTCAGCTTCCAATAACAAAAATTGATCTAAATGTAACGAAGTGCTAGAATTAGTCAATATTTAGAGCCAAAATTTAACCAAAAAGAAACACAGCAATCAGACCTGAAATGTAAATTCCAATGAAATTTAGCAGTTCAATCGATCATATAAACACAAAAAGTCAATTAAGGCATCAAGCATATGGATAAGAAAGCCTAGATTTAAAATAAAAACAAGATAACAAAAAATTGAAAATGATTAGGCTTGCTTAGGTTTGAATTCCTTAATCAACACATAACGTGTGGAAACAATTAGAAAATAGTTAGAAGAACAATAATTACAGAGATAACAATAATAACACTGAAACTAACAGCGTATAAGAATAAACAAAGAACCTAATTTGATCTAAGAAGAGGTCAAGGACGAACAAAAATGACATCGGTGGCAGTCATACATATCCTGCATCTCACTTTTTTTGTTTTTTTTTTCCTTTTTTCCTAGAGAGAGAAAATGAAAGGTACAAAGGATCAAAATTTTTTAGAGAACGGGGGAAGAAATTGACTTGAGTCCAGTTGAAAATGTATATGCTCCACTCTACTAAGTATTGCAATTCAGTTTACTTCAATAAAATATTCCGTCTCCTATCTAAATTCTACTAGTTATTCATCATGACAAAATTGAGAGAATGGGAATTTGTTATCACATACCGTAGAATCTTTCACTGGTATACCATAGAATCTTTCACTGGCAACCAATTTGGGGATACAATCAAGAACCCTATTCCCTCCGAATTCCACTACACTTGCCATGATTGAATTTTGGCGTAAATTTATGAGATAACGAGAAAACGAATTATTTACAAGATTTTTGAGACACTCTTTCGAGCTGGAAAGAAAAGAATGAAAGCAATACAAGAGGTATGAAGTTTTAGGGATTTAGGAAAAAAAGATCCCGCTAACATTTTTTCATATCGCGCTCAAAATTTTGGAAAATTGGCAAGGCTATGGCTCTCGCAAAATTGGCGAAAACCTTTTTCCAAGCTGATTTTGTGAGAACCATATCCTTGCAATTTAGTTCTCCCATTATATAATTAATAATAAATGATATTATTAAATTTAAACATGATAATTTAGTTTAATTTAATTAATTTAAGTAACAATAATTTAGTCCATTTAAGTTTTATTAAAAAAATATACTAGATAAATTTATCACTAAATTGGCAAGGACCATAATCCAAGCTAAATTAGCAAGGATTATGACCTCGCTAATTAGTTAAACCTTAAAACCTATGTTAAATGAACATTAGCTAGGGAATAATCCTCACTAAATTGGTAAGGATCATAGTCCAAGTTAAATTAGCGAGGGTTATGACCTCGCTAATTAGTTAAACCTCAAAACCAACGTAATCATCTTCACTAAATTGACGAGGACCATAGTCCAAACTAAATTAGCGAGTGTTATGTTCTCGCTAAATTGGCGAGGACCATATTCCAAGCTAAATTAGCGAGGGTTATGTCCTCGCTAATTAGTTAAACCTTAAAACCCATGTTAAATGAACATTAGCTAGGGAATAATCCTCACTAAATTGGTGAGGACCATAGTCCAAGCTAAATTAGCGAGGGTTATGTCCTCGCTAATTAGTTAAACCTCAAAGGCATCGTAATCATCTTCACTAAATTGACAAAATCTATAGTCCAAGCTAAATTAGCGAGGGTTATGTCCTCGCTAATTAGTTAAACCTTAAAATCCATGTGAAATGAACATTAGCTAGGGAATAATCCTCACTAAATTGGTGAGGACCATAGTCCAAGCTAAATTAGTGAGGGTTATGTCCTCGCTAATTAGTTAAACCTCAAAACCAACGTAATCATCTTCAAAAAATTGGTGAGGACCATAGTCCAAGCTAAATTAGCGAGAGCTATGTCCTCGCTAAATTGGCGAGGATCACAGTCCAAGCTAAATTAGCGAGGGTTATGTCCTCCCTAATTAGTTAAACCTTAAAATCCATGTGAAATAAACATTAGCTAGGGAATAATTCTTACTAAATTGGCGAGGACCATAGTCCAAGCTAAATTAGTGAGGGTTATGTCCTCGTTAATTAGTTAAACCTCAAAACCAATGTAATAATCTTCACTAAATTGGCTTGGACCATAGTCCAAGCTAAATTAGCGAGAACTATGTCCTCGCTAAATTGGCTTGGACCACAGTCCAAGCTAAATTAGCGAGGATTATGTCCTCGCTAATTAGTTAAACCTTAAAATCCATGTGAAATGAACATTAGCTAGGGAATAATCCTCATTAAATTGGCGAAGACATAGTCCAAGCTAAATTAGCGAGGATTATGTGCTCGTAAAGTCGTTGCTATTTTTTACGCCAAAATTTTGGCGCCCGAGTTTAGTGACAATAAGATTGAGTTATTGCTAAATTGTCGTAATATTTATTTTTCCATGAGTCCCTACGAATATTTACGATAAAAGTCATTTTTTGTCGCAATGTTGTCGCTAAATGGTGCATTTAGCAACAAATTTTATTTTTCTCGCTAATTTTTATCTCTGTATCTTTTTTTTGTAATGGTGTGAGGACTATAAAATATTGGATATATAAGAAAAAAGCTTGTTATCAAAATGATTAGTAAAGTTTATAGAGGCTAGTTAAGTTCACTTAGAAGGTTAAATGATTGTAATCATTGTGTCTACGTATTAATAGTACACTATTATTTTATCGTTAAATTTTATACTTGTATAATGATGATTCTTGCTAAGAGGTTGCCTATAGATCATGTTATTCCCACTAAACTTTATAGCTTAGCACGGGTTTCATTATCCATGTAGGTTGCAGGATAAGCCTCATTTCAGGATGGATAGTTATGATGACTCGGTCTACCCATGAAAGATGAGGTCTGGAATGTGCAATTACCTTTGTAGTTTTATAGATGTACAGAAAGTTGTATATGTGATGTTTTATTATTTTGGGAGTATTATTTTGTCTATAAGTCTTATATGTAATTATGACCCGTATCATTATTATTTATTTGTTTATCGTGGGATTAATATCGGTATTGGTGGTTCTGTGTATCTTATGGATAAGGGTGTTACATACATAACCAAGGTACTTTTATTATAAATAAGTTATCCATTCTCAAATAATTTTTTTAACCATTTCTATTCTTTCTCATAATTATCAACCACTTCTTATGGTGAAAATTAATCATATAGTAGTAATAATTATCATTTCTTCAACATACCATTTTTATGGCCATAATTCTAAAATGTTTCATTCACTTAAGGAATAAAATAGATGTAATAAAATAATTTCATAACATATATATAGCATAATCATATAATAGCTATAATAAATGAACCCATTTAGTAACATAATTCAAATATTTCTAAATAATTACTTAAAGATAATAAAATTATCCAAATAAAATATATATGATTATATAGAGAATTAAAATCCTTAAAACAATATATGTAATTTTAAGTAACAATTTGATAATTGTCATGTAATACATGATTACATAATGCATTAATAACAATAATATATGATCGTGAAATATGTTGTATCTAGTAACTTTATAACTATTGGAGTACTCAATGGAAGATAATATATAAACATATAATCACATTATAAAAAAATATTCTTTCAATCAAATAGTATTTGATATTTAATTCGAGACAAAATTTAGTTTACAAAATTCGTTAAAATATTTTGAACTCTTCAAGAGTTCCAATAATTTAAATCATAAATAAATTATGACAATAGGTAAACTATAACACTTAATATTCAGAAATATCTATATGCTTCGGGCATGATAAATCTTTCAGGAATTATATGTAATTTTATTATCAAATAGAAAAATAGTATCAATTAGTTACATACTAATATATCACTAAATTGGCAAACAGTAAAAACTTATTACATTCATTATAAGAAAATAAATATTTTTTACAACCAATGCCAATCCATTGCAATAAATATCATAAAATAAATAATATTTTACAACTTCATTGTTTATTGCATGAATATCAATTGTACTTTTTTGGCATCATATTTTTCAATATTTTGAACTGCAGGTCCAAAAATTCATATTGAATGAAATTAATATTTGTATTTTTCAACAGATTTAATTTGAAGATCCTCACTGTGTTAAAACTATCAACATTAATATTTTTATATAGAAATGTTATCGACAACTTTATCCTTTTCGGTTTCTTTTAATGACAAATGACATATTAAGATCTCTTATTTAATTTCAGGTACTTGAATCACTTCTGAGGTTTAAAAATTAGTTATGTTATATGTCTCTTCAAGAGTATCCGCCTCCATAATATGACCATATGAATTTATTTGGTCCTTTCCATTTGTAGATTTTATTTTTAGTTGGAACCGATAAAATATAACAATTAGTAAACTTTATTGATATTTGAATAATTAGTCAACTGCATGTTACTAATATTTGTATAACAATTAGTAAACTTTATGTTTACTAATATTTGCGACAAATAATAAAATAAATATTTATTAATATTTGTATCAATTTTTAAGTTTACTATAATTAATAAACTTCAGGTTTACTGGTATTTGTATTTATCGGTAAATAATAGGTTGTTAATATTTGTACAACAGTTAGTAAACTTCAGGTTACTAGTATTTGTATTTATTAGTAAACTTCGGGTTTACTAATATCTGTATCAAAATAAAATCAAAAGATACATTACTTATCTTATATAAAGTGGATCTCGAGTATTTCTATTTCAATCTTAAAATGATATATATTTCAACGAATATCTTTTAAAATTAAATTTATGCGGGACATATAAGAGAAATAATATATTTCATAACAAACTGTATGCAAATAATTACATTATAACTTTTCAGAAGTTTTCAAATAATTATATTATACATAAAAATATACATATATTAAATTAAAAATCAAAATACGGCTTTACATAAAATATATTCATCACATATATAATAAAAGAATCAAAATATAATTAAGCAAGGATCAATTTGTAATTATGCAAAATAAATTACAAAAATCATATTAATGTCCACGGCAAAATGAATGGTAATGAAAAACGTTATTCTCATTTTTTCTTAATAATTTCGTTTATTGAAGTTTTTAAAATTTATTTTGGGGTACAATTATTCAACCCTTAATTAATATTATTAACTAATAAGAATTAAAATAATTTAAAATTTATGAATTAAATTTACTTAGAGTTTAATCTTGTAAATTAAAATTTTTAATTCGTTCAAGTCGAATTATCGTAAACCATCGACTTCCAATAATTAATAGAGACTATCGTACTGATAACGTATTGTAAAACTAATTAAAGTAAAGATAGATATAATATGAATAAATGATATTCTCTTATTGATATTAATACTGAATAACCATAATTGGGTATTTATAAATACAAAATAGAAGAGATATACTAAAATTGGGAGAATAATATAATTATCACAGTAGGATTGAAATTTTACTAAAATTCTGAACACCTCGAGTGGAGCGGTACTAGATAGCACACTTATCACATATAAATGAATTATTATTATTATTATTATTATTATTATTATTATTATTATTATTATTATTTCTGCAATTATCGACCAAAAAAATCAATCTCTTGTTTTAAATTGATTGAAAAACTATAATATGTTGATATATAAATATCCATTATTTAATCAGATTTTGAAATTTTGGATTTAATTAAAGTACTTGAAGATTATTTAATGATACTTAAAACTTAAATGAAGCTATACTTGATCTACGTATCTACTGAAGTGATTTGGTAATTTTCCCTTAAAAAAGAAAAAGAAAATATTTATTATTTTAGTAGTTCGATTAAAGAAAAAGAAAGGTTTAATTTTGAGTAGTTAAGTCCTTTTAGAACTCAATTTACTAATCCGAACTTGTGTAGACATATGAATAGCCATATAAAAAAACGATTCTGGGGAAGAATTGGTATTTTTCTCAAAGCAAAGAGGAACATCTTGATTCTTCATATTATTTCCATTCTTTAGGTAAGTTGTACACAAACATTTTTTTTTTCTTTTCAATTATTTACATTTTTCTTTTTGAGAATATATATATATATATATATATATATATATATATATATTTGGATTTAACGAGGCATGAAATTTATGTACAAAATCCATGTATTCTCTTTGACAATCTAAAATTATTAGACTGCAAAAGAAGATATAAATTCTGAATAACCCAAAAATATTAAAAAGAAAAGAAGTAAAATTAAAAACGTGGCTTTTGACACATTCACAGCTTTGAATTTGACAATAAAAAAATCTGTGTATTCTATATTCTAGCACATAATATTGACTTAAAGATAATGTGAGAGATTTACTCATCTAATTGTTCATTATATTATTTTTTAAAATTTTTATTTTTTTTTCTGCTGATGAAACAATTATCAATATTGATCAGAAAATTGAGTGAAGCTATGGTGGATTACAAGATGATTTTTGTGGTATTATGGTTTTTGGTGGCAACTGTACAAGGAAGAGGGAACAAGACTGTGACATATGATGGAAGATCTTTAATCATCAATGGACAACATAAAATTCTCTTCTCTGGTTCTATCCATTATCCTCGTAGTACTCCTCACGTATCACTCAAATTCTCTTCAGAAAATAGGTAATGCAAATTTTATTTTCAAAGAGTAGGTTAGGGTGGTATATTCGGGCTAACATGCATATGTTGTTGTTTTTTAAAAAATATCAAGGTGACAGACTTAATTTCTTTAAAGTTATCACCTGGACATAATTTGATTTTATAACCATGATTAATTGATTATGGAAGTAAATAACAGTTTAGTGAATAATAAAGACAGTGCAACAAAATAAAACCTATTAAAAATCTTTCTACAGATGTGGCCATCTTTGATTTCCGAAGCCAAGGAGGGAGGGCTTGATGTTATACAGACCTATGTTTTCTGGAATTTGCATGAACCCCAGGAAGGAAAGGTGTGTGTCTTTTGCTTCTCTAGTTTTACATATATATATGGAAATGTTCTTTTACTAGCAACTCCCTCTCATGCTTGTTCTGTTGCAGTATGATTTTCGTGGTCGAAAGGATTTAGTAAAGTTCATCAAGCAAATCCAATCCCAGGGTCTATATGTTGCCCTTAGAATTGGACCCTTCATCGAAGGCGAATGGACTTACGGGTAATGCCACTTCTGTTGACACTTCAATCCTGTAGATGATCAAATGCATAGTGAACAATGTCTGGCATTACACGAACTTGTTACAAGTTTATGACAATGAGGTATTTGATGGTGCAGGGGATTCCCATATTGGTTGCATGACATCCCGGGCATTGTCTACCGATCTGATAATGAACAATTCAAGGTACATATCTAAAATAAGTTGATTATGATGATCTAGCTCAGCACTATAACAAGAATAATATTTGTTTCATGGTCATTGCGCTGAATGTAAAATTAAATGGCAAAATACGAGTGCTAAGCATTGTTTTCATTTTGTTAAATGCAGCATTACATGCAAAGGTTTGTGACTAGAATCGTAAACTTGATGAAGCATCATAAATTGTATGCTTCGCAAGGAGGACCAATCATAGTATCACAGGTTCAGATAATGGCACTCTTTCATTATATTCTCCTGTAAAGAAAATGCTATTACGACCATCTGAACGCTGTCCACTTGCAGGTTGAAAACGAGTACCAAAATGTTGAAGCAGCTTTTCACGAGAACGGACCGAGTTATGTTAAATGGGCTGCAAACATGGCTGTGAACCTCACAACTGGTGTTCCTTGGATGATGTGTAAACAAACTGATGCCCCAGATCCAGTGGTTAGTCCCCTTACTTTTTCATAGATTTCACATGATCCCAAACGGCCTTTGCTGACTTCATGCAAGAACAAATTCAAGAGATTCCTCGTTATATTTACATGCATGTATATGCCACAACAGAGAATGAGTTGTGCCCTCACATCTAAAAATTTTGAACTTTCCTCCCAATGCTTGTGAAAAAAACCCGTATTTCAATTTCTTTTAATTCAATTTTTTTAAGGTTTTATAATCTGCAGATAAACACATGCAATGGAATGCGCTGTGGACAAACATTTACAGGACCCAACTCAGTAAATAAGCCATCAATGTGGACAGAAAACTGGACAAGTTTGTGAGTATACATTAAAGCCTTATTCATTTCCAAAAATCAGATGTTTGCATTGAAAATGTAACTGCTTCCAGTGAAATAACAAACAAATATTTGTATTCATGTTCTCTAAAGCTTTCAAATATACGGTGGAGAGCCATACATTAGATCAGCTGAGGACATAGCCTTTCATGTTGCTTTATTCCTCGCAGCAAAAAATGGAAGCTACATAAATTATTACATGGTACGATAATCCATCTTCAACTGTCTTTATCAGTTTCATCTAGAGTATTCCATATCTTTATTCACAGCTCAACGTATGTTATCAAGCAGAGGCTATAATAACCAATTATGTTAGCAGAAGCTTCTCATTTTACACCAAAAAGAAAAACAAAAAATTTATTATCATCTGATATTACATTACCATAATTGCATATGCAGTATCATGGAGGAACCAATTTTGGAAGAACAGGCTCAGCTTTTGTTACAGCAAGTTACTATGATGAAGCACCTCTTGATGAGTATGGTATGTTTTCCTAGATATTTTCAGCTAGCACATTAATTTCAGAGCTACAATGTAAGCTTATTTAGTTGAGAAATTCAGGTTTAACTAGACAACCAAAATGGGGTCATCTCAAGGATCTGCATGCCACCATAAAATCATGCTCCAACGCTTTACTCAGTGGAGCACCCCGTAATTTTTCTTTGGGTCGACTACAAGACGTGAGAAAACTAAACCCAAAGATTGCTAATAGTTGGTTATTTTTAACTGATATCTAACCAAAGCACTTCTTGGTTGGACTTCTTTCAAAACGCAGGCTTATGTTTTTGAAGGACAATCAGGGGAATGCGCAGCCTTCTTGGTAAACTATAACGGGAAAAGAGACGTGAGAATTGTCTTTCAAAATAGGACATATGAGTTGCCTCGGAAGTCAATCAGCATTTTACCAGATTGCAAGACTGTAAAGTTCAATACAGCAAAGGTAAGCTCCACTTACCCGGTACTACAATGATTTATTTAGCACCAATAATCTCACGAGATGCTCTGTCATTTATGCATAAGAAATGCACTAGGAAAATAACTGAATCAACTTATATGTAACTTTGAAAATAACTGAGTCAACATAAGATTATATGCAACTTTTTGTCCTGACTTCCTCGTTTAACAGGTAAACACACAATATGGCACAAGGTCGGTTATATCTAGCCAAGAGCTAAACTCGAGAGAGAGATGGGAAGAATACAAAGAAAGCATTGCTACATTCGACAAGACTTCATCAAGAGAAAAGACCTTGTTAGACCAAATCAGTACAACGAAAGATACGACTGATTACCTTTGGTATACTTTCAGGTAAACTACCAGATGCAGTATTTGAACACTAATAATTACAAAGATAAAATTGATTAAGATCACTTTAAAGATATCACTACTAAATTTTTTATGCCAAAACAATGCAGGTTTGAAAATAATTTCGCCAGTAATCAAGCTGTTATGAGAGCCTATTCACATGGACATGTTTGAAAATAATTTCGCCAGTAATCAAGCTGTTATGAGAGCCTATTCACATGGACATGTTTTGCATGCATATGTGAATGGAGTATATGCAGGTAGATCATTACTTTTACGACGCTAGAAAACCACCTGTTATATTAGATTCAGAACAATAGCTTCTCTAACAGTTACTTTCATACTTGAACAATTACAAATAACCAACCAGTTGTATCATCCAGGTTCTGCTCACGGAAGTCATGATAATCCAACCTTCACCCTCCAGAATTTGATTAATCTCAAAAATGGGACAAACGATGTTGCCTTACTTAGTGTAACAGTTGGTTTGCCGGTAACCATCTCTTTGGAACAACAAATTATCTGATTGCCACTTGATTTTAATTTGAAAATACTATCACCTCATTTGTTCTGTAGAACGCAGGAGCACATCTTGAACGTAAGATTGCTGGATTACGTAGATTCAGGATTCAGGACAAGGATTTCACCAAGAGCACTTGGGGATATCAGGTACTCTCTCTTGACTATGTAAATGCTAATTCTGGTAAAGTAGGGTATAACCTTCCATACCAATTTTATGGATTTTTTTTGAAGATTTTATTCTTTGATGTATATGCTAAAGCAAAGGCTATTTACTATTACACCGATGCTTGTGAATTGATATGGTGAAGGTCGGGTTGAGAGGAGAGAAATTACAAATTTACACCCGCGACAAGATGAGTAAAGTTCAATGGAAAAGGTTTGGAACCTCAGCTGATCAACAACAACCCATGTGGTATAAGGTATTAATATCGTTTGCCAATTCCTATTTCAATTTCAATGCGTAATTTTGATACAGAGAATTGGAAGAATACAACGGGAAATGCAACCATCATAAATATATAATAGGAGATTTTGTGTAGTGTACTAACTATTACTTAAAAATCCACCTAACTTCTCTGATTTCTACTTGGCAGACCAATTTTGATGCACCAGCAGGGAACGACCCTGTTGCACTGAACCTCCAATCCATGGGAAAGGGTGAAGCTTGGGTTAACGGTCAGAGCATTGGCCGATATTGGGTCTCATTCAACACCTCCAAAGGAAATCCTTCTCAAACTAGGTACTTTTAACTTGTCCAATGACTTGCAATTATCTTATAAGGTCTAACCTAATCAAATGACATCATAATGATTACTAGTTAAAAGCCCCTTCTGAGAACATATAGACAAACATAAATTAGATTGTATTCTGTAAATCTTTTCTTTTTGGCATATATTCAAAGACTGCCTTTTCAACCAAACTAATGAATTGACCTTTATTTTAGGTACCATATACCTCGATCTTTCCTCAAACCGACCGGTAACCTACTGGTTTTGCTTGAGGAAGAGAAGGGCTATTCCCCAGGTATTTTTGCAGATACTATTTCAATCAGAAATGTATGTGGGCATGTACCCGAATCACATTTGTCCACGGTTCAGCTTATATGTCCCACAAACAAGAAGATATCCAAGATCATGTTTGCCAGCTTTGGAACTCCTGAGGGTAATTGTGAAGGTTATGCTGTAGGAAACTGCCACTCAACTAATTCCACAGCGAGAGTAGAACAGGTAAGCTTCGTTTTCTACCATATCATATTCAATTTTTCAATTAAAAACATAGTGCTTCATTTTATTGACAAAGCATAGTGCTTCATTTTATGGACAAAGCAATTGGCCAAGACTTCAGAAAAAAGGAAAGGAATTTCCACTCAGTAAAGAATGATTTGAGAGAGGAATTCTATTTCCTCTCGATTTTTGCATTTGTTTTTTTTTTTTTTAACGTGGAGGGCAAAAGTTTAAATAATCGGAAGAGCCTATACAGTCACATAGATTGGATCGTCCATGTCGACACAATGTAGGAATTCTCATCCACTCAGAAACTTTCTTTGTTCAATCTAACTGAAATGATTTTCAGAGTAGAGAACCGGTAAAAATACAGAATGCAGTCATATTCAGAATTTGGAAAACCTGTAGAAACTTTTGTGATAGGTAAAAGTATTCTAGCAGCTCTAAAAACTGGAATCAACACACCAAAAGTTTTGGATATTTGATTTCTTCCCCACATGGGGCATAAAATCTAGCTTGCTCCGTTTCTTGAAATACATCATGCATCATCTTTTGATATAAATATATGTAGTCTTAATGGCAACGTATTTTCTCAGGCTTGTATAGGGAAGGAGAAGTGTTCAATCCATCGATCGTATCAATTTTTTGGTGCTGACCCTTGTCCAGGCGTCCATAAAGCTCTGCTAGTTGATGCCAAATGCACGTGACATCAAAGATTTCCTGATTAATAGATTAGATTAGATTCAATTTTTTATTGTTTCGTGTAGATGGACAAAGAATATTTTTAGAATGTTACTATCAACCTAGGTAGATTTAGCCACTATAATTGTTTCAAAACATAAACAATAAAATTATTAAAAATAGCCTTCTTGATTGGTTGCATTAGAAATTTTATCATATGCATCAAAATAATGACTTTGGAAATTAAGTTACAAAGGCTTTAAACTATAACCAACTCATAATATATTGAGAAAAACAGGCTGCTAAACATTCTAACTCGATAAAGCATGCAACACTAAGAAGATTAGGACATGACCACATTCTTCAAGAGTTGTACTCTATAGAGATTGTCGTTTCCTCAGTGCTACAGGGAGTTTTTGGAATGGTGACATTCAGAACCAAATCTACTTTTATTTGGTGATTCATTCTCCCCAAAAGCAATTAGTTTATTTGTCTGTCATTACTGCTAGAAAGTAAGGAAAAACACAATGAAGTGAAATGCAAAAGCACTCAATTTTCAAGCAAGCAAAAACCCTGCCCACGTCATTTAATAGACCAAAAAGTTACAAGCATGTAGAAAGTAAGATGCTTTATAGAACTAACCTGCAAGTATAGCCTAGTTTGGACATTAATCTTGGCCATGTTGAGCAAATACCATCTTAGATTATTTTCCAGACTCTTTAATGGCCAAGATGTCCTGAAAGCTGTATCATCTATGGATCTGCACATATAGCACTGATTATCAGGGGGATCCCCAAGCTCATAATTCAAACAAACAGATTACAGAGCTTAAATGATGGAACAACATAGAGTAAATTACCACGGTCTGCTTCGCTGTCTTTCTTTTTAGCAAATTTGTTCTCTTTAACAGTCCATAAATGTGTTGGTAAGAGAGATTTTTGTGGGGGTAGCTCAGCAATGAAAAGTAAAGTTTGTGCCCATCCAGCATATTTCCCATATTTGCTTACAAAAGCATCTGCCACTCGGCTGCACAACTTATGTGTCTGCCGGGCACCTGCAAGCTCAGGTAGAAGGTATCTTATAGCAATCTACACAACCACAAACAGAACACTGTTAAATGACCAAAACATGTGATAGTGTTATGGAATGTTATGCAAGGGCAAACACAGGAAGAAAGTATTGTATTGTGAAAAGCTTATCTTGCATTTACCAACCACCATGCAAACATCATAAATATCATATCATGTTATTCCATCAACATGAGATTGCGTTCAATTATCATAAAATTCCAAGATTCTTGTCTTACAATAAAATTTCCTCTTACATCAGAATAAGCCCAGCAATTGATGTATTGCAGAATAAGCTAGGTCTTATTGCATTTATATTGCGCAGCAGTAAGATATTGAAGTAGGACTGCCATTGCATTGCTTAATTAAAAGTGGAATGAACTATGACCCAAGAAAAGATATGATTTTGCTTTTTTATTTTATTCTATTTTATTTTGCCCCTTAGCACAGCACTAATTTTGCAAGCCTGTGCAAACTAAAGCTAGTCAAAGACATGCAAATTGAATAGATATGATGCAGGGTTGTGTACTTTAATGGCAAAAGAAATAGAGACAGAATGCATCTAGAGGAGGCTATTCTATACTCAAATATGCAATTGGGTCTTCTTTGCTTATTGTGTTTGATTAGATACTTCAAAACCAGCTTGTCCTTTGGATTTTGGGAGTTAGTGTTATTCGGAGAGAGTAATTTGTTTGTCAATTTAAGAACTTTACTAGCCATGTTCTTCAGCTTTCCTAGTTTACCATATATCATGGCTCGTCTCTTCATAAGCATTCTAATGCCACCTCAAAGCACAATGCTCAGAGGCATATGGAGCACAGACGCACACCTACTCTAGAAATAGCACTCTGTAATTTATGATTTGATTAAATGAAGATGAACTAGTGGTTTATAGCAGCTGCTCTGAGTGGCAAGTCCCAAATTCATAATAGAACATGCATAAATAGGACATTAGAGCAGACAGATACCTGCCACACATGAGTATCAACGGGAATGGCATGGTGTTGCTCAAGAGAGAAAAGAGCAATGCATGCTGCAACTTTGGGACCAACTCCAGGTAAAGTACAAAGAGCATCAATCACTTCTTGAAGGTTGGATTTACGGAGAGAAACAAGCCATTCTGTACCTGCACCTGGTTTTGATTGCAAAGCACCTACAGTGCCAATTATGTATTTCGCCCTGCTAACGCAGAGCATGAAATTAAAATCATTTCTTAAGTCCATAGTCCATTATCTTATACTGGACGCACAACCGAGATATTAAAGACAAGAAACTGAAATCCAAGATAAACTAGACAACATTTTCTCATTTTTGAGAATTGCATCCCTTTGAAACAATAGACTCAAGTACAAAAATTTTGGTTAGCTAATTGAGTTTATAAACCATTCGAAAAAAAAAAAAATAAAAGCTTAAACGAGATACCTGTAACCGAAACCAGCCTCTCTAAGCTGCTGCTCAGTCACCATAGCTAATCGCTCCAAAGAAGGGAACTCGTGAAACTCAACCCCCTCAACATTCCCCAAGTGCTCCCCCAAAGACGAAACAAAATCCACCATTTTAGTGATCCTAGCTATGTTATTATTCGAAGAACAAAGAAATTGAATCAAACACTCCAATGGATCCTGCCTCAAAACCCTAGCTCCCTGCAAATGCCCCGCGAGCTCAGCAAACCGCGGATCCGACTCGGAGAACCCGGCCCAGATATCGGCTAGTGAAATATCCACATTGAGGAAATCAAGAAGAGCTGATTTGGCGGCAGATTCGGAGGGAGTTGCGTGAATGTAGTAATGAACGTCGCTGTTTTCATGGTGGTGCTTGAGAGAGATCAAATGAGGGCCGAGAGTACCGGTGTATTGCAGCGGACCAGTTTGTTTCCACCGGAAGGTTTGGCCGGTGGGGAATGTGAGAGGGAGAGAGAGCTCCGAATGGATGAGGCCGAGTGGGGCCCAACTGGACGAGGCGTAGGCAACAGCGGATTTGAGGAGGGTCTTTCTAACCTTTTTCGACGATATTTGGACGGCGACGGTTTTGGAGGCAAGGGATTTGAGGAGCGGCTGAGGTGGAGTTGAAGGTGACGGCGGAGGAGATTTGCCGGTGACGGAAAGCGGAATTTGAGGTCTCGGTCTTTTCATTGGTGCGCTTACCCGAAGAATTGACCGTTGGGAGCTCGGATCCTCCCAAAAATTGACCGACGGTTTCCTTCAATAATATTACCGACACCTTCTATTTGATAAACAATGTTTTCGTAAGCAATGTTATTAAATTGTAATTCGATAGGTTCAAATGAATTTTTTTTTATTTTTAAAATATTATTAATTATTATTATTTTTAAATATTATTGTGTAAAAATTAAAAAAATATTCATCAAATATTAAATATATATTATAAATATTCTAATAATAAGTTACAAAACATAATTAAATTTTATTATTATAAGTAATTAATTATGAATTTTTGAATATCATATATTAGAAACATAAAAATACAATCATATTATGAAAATATTTTCATATTTAGATGAAATACTAATGAAACAAACACAAAAAAATATTAACCTTGCATATTTGAGTATAATTATATTTAATTATAATAAATTCAAATAGATAATAAGTATATTAAATTATTAAATAATATTTTTAGTATTTAAAATACTAATTCCAAATAAATAAATAATATATATATATATATATATATTAAATTTTCATTATTTATTTATTTGAAAAAAATTAATATTTTAAATTCTAAAGATATTACTTAATAATTTAATATACTATTCCAATGATCCAAATAGATAATAAGTATATTAAATTATTAAATGACATATGTAAAATTTAAAATACTAATTTGTTCAAATAAATAGATAATAAAACTATATATATATATATATATATATATATATATATATATATGATTACAATGAACCAAATATATAATAAATATATTAAATTATTAAGTGATGTACTTAAAATTTAAAATACTAATTTTTTCAAATAAATAAATAATAAAAATTTATACATACACACACATATAGGTAAAAATATACAAAAATATGATTTTTTACACTTTTTAGCTAAAAATTTAGTTTTGTCCGATTCTCCGGTTTTTCGATTCAATCCGATTTTTTTTCGATTTAATTCAATTTTTTGCTAATTCGATTTTAAGTAGCTGAACCAATTGGCTAGCTTGCTAGTTCGCGATTAAATCGATCAACTGACCAGTCCGATCCGATTTTAATAACATTGTTCGTAAACGGCTCGGGAGTCAACTAATTGATTAGATAAAATTAATTTAAAATTTTTATTTTTTAAATATAATTATTTATAAAAAAATAAAAATATAATATATCAAAATATATTTAAAAATTTATTCGTTATCAAATATCAATATAAAAATATTAAATTCAACAAAATTTTTAAATATAAAAATTAAATAAATTATGCAAATATAAATAGTAAATATATAAATAAATCCGCATAATATCTAAATAAATTCACTTAACATGATAATCAATTACCATTAGTCATTAATCATTAATCATTAATCTTCATCTTCGTCTTCATCATCATCTTTATCTCCATTTTCATCAACCATTTGAATTAAATCATGCTACATGACATCTAAAATTTTTAAAAGAAACATATAATTAAATATACTATGCACATAATTTTTAATATTTTAAGCTAAATTTATATTATATAAAAAAAACAAACCTTTCACACTTGAAGCTCCATCATTTTTGGATGTTCTTCTTCAACCATCCTCTCAAGTTTATCATAGTCAAGCTCTCCTTCTTGTCCTTTTTTCTTCACAACCCAAAACTCAATTTTCTCAATTGATTCATAATCAATTGGATCGTAAGCTTTCTTAGAATTTTCTAACATAATAATTATAAACAATAAAAACATTATTTTGAGGCAAGACATAAAATATAAAGATAATTTTATAAATTAGGAAAAAGTGACCTATTTTTCAATCTCAAGCTGTAGTGAACATAAACAAGATCATTCAATCTTTCATGTTTCAATCTATTTCTTTTTTTAGTGTGGATACATTCAAATACATTCCAATTATGCTCACATCCAGAAGAAGAAATAGTTTGGCTAAGGATTCTTATAGCCAACTTTTGTAAATTTGGAATATCGTAACTAAACAATCTCCACCATTCATCTTTTATTAGATATAAAAAACAAATAATATAAAACTCTTATTAGTTTTCAGAACTTAATATATGTATATATTTATATACATATGAAATGTAGTATTATGAAATTGATGCTTACTTGGTCTAGTGATTTTGCTGCTAGCAAGTGCTCTTGGATGAGAAAAGCCCATCTCATGTTCTCAAAAAAATTCTTAACTTATCAAGTGTTGGTGTGCTATTACTTTTAAAGTCCTCTACCTTATCAATTACATTTAAGCTACTACGCATAATTCCTTACTCTCAAAGTGCCTTGAAATCAATTCAACTAAAAAAGACCAACAAACAAAAGGCTTCAAACCCCAGGCATACCACTTCTGTCACAAAAAAGGTTGTAACCGAACAATAAGAACACCAACAATAGAAATGTAGAACATAGGGGTGTGCATCGGTCGGGTTCGGGTGAACCCAATTAACTCGACACCCAAATTTTAGGTATTCTATTCATATGATCATACCCTATATAAATATCGAATCCCTATCTGATTAATCCAACATTTTTTGGGATTCAAACCGACCCATCCGATTTATCCGAATTTATTTTTTAATTTACATATTTAAATCAAAATTAAATTAAAATCCTAAATTAATACATATAAATAATATTAAAAACCATAAAAAATATTTAAAAAATACAACAAACTAACAATTTCAAAATTACATTAATATATATTATATATTAATTAATATGTGTAAAGAAATTAGGATTTTTTTATTTATATATTAAGTTATTTGGGTTGTTCGGTTGGGTCAATTTTAGATGGGGTTTCACCCGATCCAACCCCTAAATATTCATAATCCACATAGTCAAACTGACCCTATCAATTTGATTACCCCACCTGAATGCGTCAGTTTGGATCGAGTTAGTCAAGTTGGTCGGGTCGGTTCAATTTTTGCATACTCCTAGCAGAACAGTCATACATAGTAAGAGAATACACAACCAGTAAAAAGCCAAAAACTATCGACCATAAAATCTATAGAGCTAAGGCGAGCCTTTAATGAAAGAAATAGAATCCTCCTCTGCCTCTTTAATACCCTTAGTTCATTCATGATTTTCATATACTGTATACTATTACCAGCAACATCACATGATTATTATTCACTCACTATAAATTTTGGCAGCATAATGGCTTATAAATGGTGCTATTCAAACTTGCAAATTGACACAATAACACTACCAAACAGACAACCTCCACCTCTAATACTCCAAAATCATGCACATAACTTTTAAAATCATCCATCTCATCATCACAACACATCATAAAATTTTATACACATATGCTCAAATATGTATATATATAAATAGTTTTACTACTATATTGCAACCATAACAAATAATAATATATTTTTAATCCTGTATCTAAACCTATTACATAAGTTATTTAATTTCGTGTCCCAATCCGCGATATATGTACATGCCATTTTGCTCATTCTTCATTGTATTTCCTGTACCTATCCTTGCGCGTAGTCAATAAATCACGCGTTAAGCAACGTCATTGCCTAGTGGTGGATACAACTACACAAAATTTCATTTAAAATAATTAATTTAAATTTTTATTTTGTTTATTATTTTTACTTATCTAATTGTACATATATTTTGAGTTATTGTTTAGTCCTTACTAACTTTATGTTCTTTTTTTTTTGCCCCTTTTTGTTGCCTCTTTTTGCATAACTACAATTTTACCCTTTATTTCTCATCTTTAACAATTTTTACCATGAAATTTCATTTCCTTTTATTTTAGTACTCATATTTACTTCCTTTACTAAAATTATAATTTTATCCTTATTTTCTCAACTTTTTGACTAAATTACGATTTTACCCTTAATATACTAAATTTGGCCAAATTTCTCTTTTTACCTCTTTCTGTTTGTATTTTATTACCTGTCGACCCTCCTACCCTTATTTACTTTATTGTATCTTTTATTTACCTTTTTACTCTTTAATTTACAATTTAATTTCCAACTTTTCTTTGTGTAAGGATAAATTACCATTTTATCCCTTTTATTTTATTTGCTAGCTATTTAAATCGATCTAATATTTTATTATCCAAATTTTTTTATTTAATTCCTTTGTTACAATTTAATCGCAAACTTTTTATTTCCTCATATTTGACTTAATTTAATTTTTGAATTTGCCCCTTTTTCCTTTAATTATTTTTATATTCAATCTTGTCTCATTACATCTTACTTAATTCCTCCTTGAATGTAAAATTATAATTTGGCCCCTAAACTTTTTATTCATCATGTTTGACTTTATTTGACTTTCATTTTGACTCTTTTAACTTTCTTTGACTTTTAATTTAACTTAAATGGATAATTTTCTATTTGATCCTCATATTTGGCTAAATGATGAAAAATTATATTTTGATCCTTAAATTATCTATTATTCATATTTTTGCCTTTTTTTTATCTTATTTGATTATTTTAATCTTTCTGATTACCCTATCGATGCTGAATTACTATTTGGTCCCGATTTATCATGTAATTATATTTTTATCCTTTTTGCATCTATTAATTATGTTTGTCACTTTATTTTCTTGTTTACTCACCTTTATGACTTCTTTTATACCTAATTTAATTTTGATCCTTATTTTTCTTATGTAATTACAATTTTACCCCTTTTATACTATTAACTACATTTCTCATTTTAGGGTTAGGAGTTTTAAATAAAAAGAAATTTTTTTCTCTTTTTCTTAACCTAGCTGCCACTCTCCTTGCTAACATCAAGGAGATTTCGGCCACTTTGTGATTCCAATAATCTTTGGTTCATTCAATCTTTCTCTTGTATGGATTACGGCTGGGGGTATTCAATTTTGGACACTGTGATTTGTGACAACCCGATGAGAAGGAAAAACAACAGTTTAATAAAAATTAAAGGTGATTTTTTTATTCTCATTAATATCTATATTGTATATTCATGGCAAGATCAGATATATTGGCTAAAAATTTTAATTATTTCTTATACATGTGATGTATGTAACCGATTTATTCCCAACAATAATGGTGGTGGTGGTGGTAAAAGCAGCAGCTGCAGTAGTAGTAGTACTAGGAACCATAGTAGTAATAATAGTAGCAGAAGTACTAATAGTAATAGTAGTCATAGCAGCAGCATCAATAGTAGTAGTTGTAGCAGTAGTAGCAATAGGAGTAGCACCGGTAGTAATGGTAGTAGTGGTATTAGTGGTGCTAGTGGTGATAGTCGTTGTAGCAATAGTAGTAGTCATAGTAGTATTAGTTATAGTAGTGGTAGTAGCAGCAGTAGTAGTAGGCCTAATAGTAGTAGCACTGTTAATACTAGTAGTAGTAGTAGTCGAAGTAGTTAAAGTCATAGTAGTAGTAGTAGTTGTTGTTGTAGTAGTAGTCATAATAGTTTTAGTAGAAGTAGCAGCAGTAGTAGTTGCAGTGGTAACAGCAACAACAATGGTAGTAGTAGTCGTAGTGGTGGTAGTAGTCGTAGTTGTTGTAATAGTAGTCATAGCAATAGCAGCAACAGTAACAGTAGTGGTAGTATTAGTGGTAGTAGTGGTAGTCGAATTAGTCGAAGTCATAGTAGTAGTAGTCACCGTCATCGTCATCATCATCATCATTATAGTGTAGTAATTATAGTCGTAGTAGTAGTAGTCGTAGAAGTAGTCATAGTAGTAGTAATAGTAGCAGTAGCAGCAGCAGTAGTACTAGTAGTAGTAATAGTGAAAATAATGGTAGTAGCGATAATAGTCATGGAAGTAGTAGTAATAGTACTAGTCGTAGTAGTAGTAGTATAAGCAGCAGCAACAGTAGTAGTGGCGGTACTAGTAGTCATCTTCATAGTAGTAGTAGTAGTAGTCATAGTAGTAGTAGTAGTAGTAGACGTGGTGGTGGTGGTGGTGGTCGTAGTAGTAGTAATGGCAGTAGTGGTAGTGGTAGTCGTAGTAGTAGCAGTAGTGGTGTTGGTGTTGGTTTAGTAGTGGCAGCAGTGGTAGCAGTAGTAGTGGTAGTAGTAGTTATAGTAGTAGTAGTGGTGGTAGTAGTAATAGTGGTAAAAGTAGTAGTGGTGGTGGTGGTGGTAGTGGTAGGAGTAGTGGTATTAGTAGTGGTGGTGGTGGTTGTGGTAGTGCTGGTGGTAGCAGTGTTAGTAGTTGTAGCAGTAGTAGTAGTGGCAATAGTAAAGGTGGTGGTGGTCGTCGTAATCGTAGCAGTAGTAATAGTAGTCGTAGTCATAAGGCAGCAGTGGCAGTAGTGGTTTTAGTAGTAGTAATAGTAGCAGTAGCATCAGCAGTAGTGGTGGTAGAATTAGTAGTTGTAGCGATGGTAGATGTAGTAGTAGTAGTTCTAGTAGTATTAGAGTAGTAGTAGTGGAAGTGGTGGTTGTAGTTATGGTAGTAGTAGTTGTAGTAGAGGTAGTGGTAGTGGTATTAGTAGTAACAGTAGCAGTAATAGTAGTAGTGGCAGTGGTGGTAGTAGTAATAGTGGTTGTGTAGTAGTAGTCGTAGTAGTAGTTGTAGTAGTAGTCGTAGTAGTGGTAGTAGTAATAGTAGTAGCAGTAGCAGTAGTTGTAGTAGTAGCAGTAGCAGCAGCAGTAGTAGCAGTAGTAGTAGTAGCAGTATTAGTAGTTGCAGTAGTAATAAAAGTAGCAGTAGCAGTAGCGGTAGTAGTAGTAGTGGAAGTAGTGGTGGTGGTAGTGGTAGTAGTGGTGGTGGTAGTGGTAGTTGGTGGTGGAGGTAGTAGTAGTAAGACGAGGAGGAGGAGTAGTAGTAGCAGTAGTACTACTAGTAGTAGTAGCAGTAGCAGCAGTAGTCATAGTAGTAGTCATATTAGTAGTAGTAGCAGCAGCAGCAGTAGTGATAGTATTAGTGATAGTAGTGGTAGTAGTAAAAGTAGTGGTGGTGGTGGTGGTAGTGGTAGTGACATTAGTAGTAGTAGTAGTAGTAGTCATAATAGTAGTAGTAGTAGTCATAGTACTAGTAGTAGTTGATAATGGTAATTTATATGATGTTTTTAGTATATTTTTATGTGTTTAATTGAGTTAATTTTGTGTTAATTAGGTTGAATTTGAGTTTAATTGGTTAATTTTATATTTTTGGAGTTAATTTTAAGTTTTGGTGTTTTCCAGGGTTATTTTACAAGAAAAAGGACTTAATTACAAAAAGGCAAGATTTTGTGGGCCAAAACTATGAAAAGAGGAAAATAATACTAGAAAATATGCATGAAGTTTAGTAGAAGCTTGCTTGGTTGTGCATGATGGAAGCAACAGTCTTGCTTGGCCGTGAGTGAAGGAAAGATGCTTGCTTGGCCGTGTGTCTCAAGCAATTGAAAAATAAGTGGCCGTGCAACATGTAGAGGAAACCATGCACTGCAGTGCATGGAAAAGCAAAGGAACTTGCTTGGCCGTGCACTCCCTTAAAGGAAGAATGCATGACAGTGTATCTCACCAACAAGGATTTTTCTTGGTCATGCAAGTTGAGCTCTGTTGTTGCGAAGGATTTTCCCGATTAAGAAGGATTATTTTCCTACTTTAATTTAGGAAGTTTAGAAGGATTCTACAGCTTATTTTGCCTATAAATAGAAGACTCGAACACCAAAAATCAATCATCAATCATCAAGAACTAGTAGAGTTCATTAGTTTTAGGTTTTTAAGTAGTTTTTCTGTTTTTATTCAATATTTTCCTTTTCAACTTTGTTTTAGTTTTTATTCAACATTGTTTTAGTTTTTAAATATGTTTAGGAATTAGTTTTTTTTTCTTTTGCTAATGGATTCTTGAAATCTTTTATTTTCATTATTATGACTTTATTTATTTCAATATCAATCGATTATTTCTTAGTTTTAAATATATTCTTATCTTTGATTGTGTTGAGATTGATTGTTGGTTTATTGAATGAATAACTAAGAATTGATTTAGACACTGTCATTGATTTGCATGTTCTTAGATTAACTCTTTAATATTTATGCATGATTATTTTCTGAAATATGAGGTAATTATGTGTTAATTTTATTGATTAATATTAAGAGAGGAGGAATTAATAATAAATTGGAATTGAATTTACTTGCAAAGAGTTCATTGAAAGTTTAGGAAGTTAAACTAGATTTTTTACTAAGTATTAGATTTGTCTATGAATTTAATACTAAGAATAATATTCTTGCATAAAGATATCTGGTTTTATTACTAGTTTTTCCATAATCACTAGTGTTTCCATTAAAATTAAGTCACTACAATGAAAGTTAAGATGGATAGTTCGTTTAGCAAGAGAATTTCAGTTATTATTTTATTTTTAATTCATGTTGATTTTATTTTAGTTTTTATTTTGTTTAATTGTTTATTTAGTTTAATTTTTGCTTTTAAATCGAAAACATTTGGGAAACAATCTCATATTGATTTAATTTGCATATAGATATTATCCTTAGCAATTCATGTTCCTTTGGGTACGATATCTGGAATCTTAATTTATATTTTCCTATATTATTAGTCGATCTAGTATACTTGCTAGATACCGATCAAATTTTTGGCGCCGTTGCTAGGAAACAGCGGTATTGTTTGTTTAATATCTTTAATTGAGTTAGTCTGAGATTTTTATTTTTAATTTGTTTTGATTTGGTGATTCTTCTTTGCAGGAATAATTTAAGACATTCTTCAAGATGATGCAAGACGATGTCCAAAACTATGAACTGTTTCTTTTAAAACAACAAATGAATGATTTAGTAAGAGAAAGAGAGGAAACAAAGTTGTTGCGTGCATAGTCACAAAATTCTTTATTCATCACCACCCCTTGTTGAAAAGTCTTTTTCTCTTTGATCTTTAAGAGCACAGATGGAAGAATTGAGAAGATAGAATCAAGAACTATGATATTCAAAAAAGGCCTATATCTCCGAGAATCAACTTATTTATAACCAGCTTATATGTAAAGATGAGCAATTTTGGGCTAAAAAAGAAAAATGGAGGGCCACACAAGAGGCTGTTATCTCCGAAACTGAAAAGTTTATGACTTGATTATAAAAAAAGAAAGGGAATTTTATGTTGAAAAAGAGGAATGGGAGGCTACATTAAAGGCTCAAGAGGAAAGGTTTAGAATTCAAGAAGAAAAGATAAGAACTCAAGAGGAAACGTTTAGAATTCAAGAAGAAAAGATAAGGACTCAAGAGGAGACAATTAAGAATTAAGAAAATTTATTAAGGGATAGAGAGGAAGGAATTGAAAAGTTGGAATCTAAACTAGAACTTTTGAGCACTTCTATGAAATTTTAAGGTGATGGTGGTAAGGAGGAGAAAACAAATCATTCAGTAATAGGGGATAAGAAATAAGAGGAACAATTCATTTTTGAAGATAAATTATGAGTTTATTTAGGGATGACGTAGGATCTCTTGTAAAGAATTTATCACCAAAGGAGCAAGAAGGAAAAAATTCTCAAGTGGAGACACTGGATTCAGGCTGCTTGAAGAATTTATTTAGGCTAGAGGAGCCAGTAGAGTTTGTTCTCAATGAACCAAAGGAGGAATCGTACTTTATTGAAGACATGGTAATTCCTGCTTTGATAAACTATGATAGGTTTCTTCTACTTATGGGAGAAAATGAAGAGCAAAGCTCGAAAAGACCTATATTTGGATCACAAGCTCGACCTCCTAAGAGTAACATGAGTCGAGCTGGGACTCAATAAACCAGAATTCTTCTAACCCTTCTCTTTGAATTTTTTATTTTATGAGTTATGTCTTGTTTTTTTTATTTCATAGGTTTCTATAGTTAATTTATGTTCTTCATGGTTCTTTTAGCGTGTTTTTAGTCTTTTAATTCATGAATTTAAGATTTGGGTTGAAAATAAGCTTCTAATGATCTTTGTGCTTAAATTAAGACTAGTAAGTGCTTCTAAGGTAATTAAAGAGCAAATATGATGATTTTGAAGTAAGTGAATCACAATTTAGTTGAACTTATAAAAGATTTATGTTTCTAAGTTAAGTGGAATAGATGTGAGTTTGATTTTATTTGCATAAAGCTTCATGAATTTAAAGAACTTTGCATAAGCTGAGTTAAAAGTGGACTTAATATCGAATTTAATTAATTGAGAGATTTGCATATAGCATGGCATAATTAAATTAAAGCTTGAAAAGAATTTAGAAGTAAAAGGCATAATTAACTGAGTATGGGTAATATGGAACTATAACTGGTTTATATGGATCAAAAATAAAATTTGACACGGTTTTAGCATAAATTGGTTTAGCTTGAATTTATATGAGTGAAGGTTTAATTTTGAATTAATATTATTGAGGAGGTGAGTTTAGGTGGCTTAATTTTGTTGTTGTTCTGTTGTGCAAGGAGTTTTGAATTTTAAAGAGCAGTAGCGAGATTTGAAAGAAAATTATTTTTGAAGTTCAGCTACCCTATGTGCACCCATGGATCTGCTGCCCTTCATTTTTGCCCTCCCGCATGAATAGAGTCTGCCTTGCACTCAGGATTCATGTGCACCTACGTAAACTCTTCCCCAGTCACATGCGCGCCCACGTGATTGGTGTATGCCAGTAAGCACTACTACTACACTACCGTGTGATCTGCTCCTTGTGGTTCCTGCGTGCCCGTGTGTGGAGGATTTTCCATCTGCACGCCCACGTGTGCACACCAATGCGTGGCCATGCATTTGGGTACTGCATTTATTTTGCTCTTTTAAAATTCTTTCGTCCTTCATTTTTTTTATTTTTTCGTTCTTATATCTTTGCTCCAACACTCCCGCATCTCCCACACTGTCAATTACCTCCATCGCCATGCACCACCACTCACCACCATTTTCTTCTTCTGACCACTATATTTTCTCTTTCCTCTCTAATTTCTCTCTCTTCTTTGTCTTCATCATTTTCTTCTTCTTTTACATTGTGTCTTCACGGTTTTCCCTATTTTCACCCACATCACACATTCAGCCGTACGTTCACTCATTTATTCACTCACTCTTTAACACAATCACTCACTCAAGCATTATAAAACACCTACACATTTTTCACTTGTTTTAAATCTTCATTACGACAGTATTGTTTTGATCATAACTTTTGCTATAGGTGTCCCATTGACTATTATAATATGTTTTCGAAAAGCTCATTTCAAGATAGATGTTCTTTATTGAGCTTTGCCTTATGTAATAGCTCATTTTGGGCCTTAAAAATGATGTTTAAGCTTTCAATTTTTAGTTTGAAGTTTTAAGGGCATTTTTTTAGTTGTTTTTTATTTGCTCAAAACTTCAACTTGCTTTCCCAGATGAATATGCTTGAATTGGTGTGAATTTATTGTTCTTAAATATAGATTGGCTTAGAGTTTAATTTTGAATTGAGTTATGTTCATCTGCATTGCATTATTCTTAGCTAAGTATAGTTTGGAATTGAAATTTATTGTTGGCTTGATATAGATTGATTTTGTATTTGAATTGGTTTATTTTATTTTGTTCTTATCATGATCAATTAAAATCTTTCTCTTCCTTTTATTTAATCCTGACCATCACCAATTATCTTTACATTTGAGATTCTGCACTCACGCACTATCCATCTTGTAACATATTGATATCATGCATTAAACACTCAAGCAAGTTGGCTTAGTTGTGGTTATTCACTTAGTTACCATGATTATTAAGCCTTGTTCATTGCATGATATTGGTTTTAGAGGCATGTTTACTTTTTCTATTAATTCATTGGATTTCATTACTATTTTGGGCTTAGATGTGGTTCTTTGTTTTTAATTTGAGCCAAGTGTGCAATTCTTTTACTTACATTTCTCTTGGGCACTAACTTGTTTCTCAAAAGTTAAGTAGTGAGCTAAAATTTTTCATTCTTTGCTGAGGATAACAAGTTTTTAAAGAGAGGGATAGAGCTCAACTAAAATTGAAGATCAAACTAAGGGAGTTCTCTAACCTTGTTATTTTCTTACTCATGAATTATTTTGTTTTAGTCATTTTTATTTTACTTTAGCTGTTTAGTTTGGTTTTAGTTTCCATGTTTAGTTTTTTTTTTGCATGTTAGTTAAGTAGGTTTAATTCATTTATCATATATTGTATAGTTATCTTAGTTCGCCCGCCCTAGTTTTATTCTTAAAAAAATTGAACATATTGAACTTGAATTTAGAATGTGCTATGTTTAAAATTCTTGTTTGGCATTAAGACAAACATGATGTTTAATGAATTTTTAGCAAGTTTAACATTTAACTTGGCTTATATTTGTTAGTTTCTATCTTTTTGAGCACTTAAGACTCATTTATAAACTTAAAGAAAAACAATACCTTGAAATAGTTGAGTAAGGAATTTTAGAACACTAGAACCTTCTTCATCACCCTTCAAAGCATAAAAGCAACTCAAAACAACTTAGAAAGTGATCTAGGCAATATTTTTCTTGTTAAGCCATATCTTAACTTGTTTTCTTACCCTATTTGCATATTTATCTCTTGTTAGCCATTTTGAGCCTAATGAGGTATGCTTAATGCGTGCCATATTTATTTGTCTTGTTACACTTATTTATTTTACCATATAGTCTAAAATGCTTCTATCTTCCCTTCTAGAACTGGCCACTCTAGAATTAGATGAATTACTAGGAATTAAGTATCTTGATGGGTGTAGTAAGACATTTTTTTACCTTATTATCAATGGCTATTATTGAAGTCAAGTAAAGAGTGAAATGGTACCTTGTTATTACTCGTATTATTATTGTATTGCCAACATCATAGCTAGTGTGAAAAAAATTGAAAAAAAGAATAAGAAAAAAAAGAAGAAAAAGAAAAAAAAGAAAATGAAATAAGCTAGCATGTATGGAAAAAATCTTAAGTGTGGGGTAGTTATAAGAAAAAATAGTTATGACTTCTAAAAGAGGGTATGAATGGTGAAATTGAGAGAATTTCAAGATTGTACTTTGAATTGTGAAGGGTTGGGAAAATTTGGCTAAATTATTTATTGTATAAGTTAATGAGATGAAATTTGTGAATTATTAGTCTATTTTATCTTAGAGTGGCTATTCTTCTTGTTGATATTTTACCCATTCTGTAATAACCAATACCCTAGCCCTATTATAACTTTTAAAAGACCTAAGTGATTCTAAGTCTTATTTTTGAGTTGTTTAGCGAAGATGACCTTCGGGTTTCGATGCTAAAGGAGAGGTATATGGTGTTTGTTGCGACCCTAGCAAGTGCACTAGATCGACAAGTAATAAAGTGGGGTATAGTTAGGACCCTCAATATCGAACCCAAGGGAAATGTGTGTGTATAGACTGTGAGGATTAATTGTATGCTAAAGAATTTCCAATTGTTTGTGTGTATGAATTGTTGATTTATGTAATGTAACTTAAAAACCTAAGTATGTAAAATAGATTAATTTAAATTCAGTGTATTAAATTCTGAAAAATTAGCAAATGTAAATATCTATAGAAGTAAAGCGTTACTCGGGTTCACTTATCCACCCCATACCCAAATGTGAATAAATTTTTACATAAAAGTATACATGAATGAACTCGGGATAACCCATCTTAACCCAAGCGTCCCATTCCGGAGCCAGCTATTCTAGTTGCTAAACGTTCCATTCTGGACCCAGCCCAATAACTAGCCTAAACCCGGGTCTAAAATCCTAAGTTCGGTCTACCGTCCCATTCTGGAGCCAGACAACCCAAAACCCATCTATTTCACTCCCTACTCTAGTTTTAGAATCACAAATACTACACATCTAGAGTCCCATTCCGAAGCCATCCAAAATAGACAATATTCATGATAGAAAAACTGAGCTAAATCATTCATAAACTCCAATCTATTAGGCTCAATATCCATCAAGATAAATGATAAAAACCATTCATCCATAGATACAAAGTAACTTAATAGATCGAAAAATCAATGATAAACAAATAAGTACTTGTGAAATAGACTGTCCATTCATGTAAAAATAACTTTGAGTTCAATATTCACATTATGAGCAGGGGATTCAAAGATCCCCAAGCAACAAAAAGACTACTCACAATCCATAATCAAATGAAAAGAGAAAAAGATAGAAAAACCCCTGAAGTTCATGGTAAAGAAACCCAGCTGACTCCAAGTCCTTCAATCTCTTTCTCCAATGCTTTCAGGAAAAATGAGCTTCAAAATATGTAAATCTATACTTGTAAACTCTATATCTATGTTTAATCTAAGTGTTTTTGTGTAAATCCTACTATTTTCAAGTATTTCTATGTATTTTTGTGTGTAAAATAAACTAAGAACTTAAAGAGAGAAGAAGAAACCCTAAAAACTGAAATTTTACCCAAAAAACTACCTTTTTCTCGATTTTCAGAAAACTCTGCTTTATAAAGGTCAGCATGGGTCACGGTTACTACCAAATTCATAGTAACCGTGACCTCTAATAAAAAACCCTCTTTTGATTCAAATGGGTCACGGTTACTACTATATTCTTAGTAACCGTGAGACTGCTCGGAGCTGAATTTAGGATTGGGTCACGGTTACCATGAAATTCCTGGTAACCGTGAGATAGTTCTCATCTTCATTCTGGACTAAAAAGTTGCCTGCCTCACGGTTACTAGGAAATCCTTAGTAACCGTGAGATGCTTCTCTTCTTGCTTCTGGACTAAAAAGCTCCATGAGTCACGGTTACCAGCCCATCAAGTACAATTGCCATGCTGACCGTGACAAGCTTTAAAACGGTGCGTTCTGACAGGATATATGGGTCACGGTTACTAGGAATTTTCTGGTAACCATGAGGTACCTAAAAATCACAAAATCTGTCAAAAACTCTAAAAAATCACACAAAAGCTAGAATTAACTGAGAATCGGATAAATTATTAAATTGTAGTAAAAACAAAGCAAAAGATGCTAAGAGAACAATGAAACTAGACTCAAATTAAACTAAAACTAAATACTGAAATTGAGTTATCAAAATACCCCACACTTAGACTTTGCTTGCCCTCAAGCAAATGAATTATCCATAATCTTGAAAAACTCAAAACCTCAATTCAGAACATGAAAAATCAGAAATGCCAGAACAACACTTAGCAGAAGTCACTCAGAATATGAACTTCATCAAAAAGACTCAAATTGATCTATATCAAACAATTTCTCGTGTGTGTGTGAGGCTAAAACAGATTTATTTTCCTCAAAACCAAAACTACCAGTGAATTCCAGCAATCAAGCAAACATAGTATTATGACAATTTTTGTGTTTGCAACGTAGAATAGTCATAAGCCTCTCCTTTAGCACCTGAACCACAAGGGTCATCTTCACTAGACAATTTAGAGCAAAATAGGATCACCAGGGCTTACATTAAGGTTGTAATGGGGATAAGGCAAAGGTTCCAATGATTTTAAAGGTTAGCAATATAGAATTAGCCACACTATTCAGAAACAAAACTCACCTAACTTTCTCGAGGAACTTCTTCAAAAACCATACCCTATCATAATAAGAATGAAAATTTGATCTTAGGACATTAGTTGGATTCCCAAAATTGTAGGAAGTAAGATACATGACACTTCCTATAAATACTAGGTACCCCACACTTATTTTCTGCAATCAATTAAAATTTTTCTGCAGCATTACAACTGATTTTTTTTACTTGTTTGTTTGGATACCAAAAGCACTAATTGTTTATCATCCATGTCCCAGAATTTTTAACACATTTAAACTCAACAAATTCTAAAAATTTATTCAACTTCCCCCTTTCTAATTGATAATCATAAATTCATCAAACCTGACATGCAAATTTCGTTACCCAACCTAGAGTGTTCAATTCCAAAATGGGAAAGACAAAAGCATTTAGGCTATATGGTTAAGCATTAGTGCAATAAAAAATGTAGTACGCTTTTAGCATACCAATTAAGCTCAAGGGGGCTAACAATGGTAAAATTTACTAAGGATAGGTCAAAAGTCATTTAAAAGTTGGTTACCAAAGAAGGCTGCCTGAGTCATATCCTATACCTGCCTAAATTGAATATTTGTTTCGAAGGGTGATGAGGAAGGTTCTAACTATTCCAAAATTTCTTCACTTAACTGATTTCACTCACTGGATTTTTATTTATTGTTAAATTTTTTTATTTAGCCTAATGTGCTCATTAAATAAGAAAACTGAATGATATATAATTAACTGAGATCAATTTAAAGAAGATACTCTTTACTGAACAAACTACTGCTCTCCGGCTATCCAGTCTTTTCAACTTATCAGTTCAAAAATGAGTCTAAGCTAATTCAATTCAAGATTAACTGGCAGCTCAAGCCAAAGGTAAGGTAATTAATAAACACAAACTCCAAACACAAATCAACATTCACAATGCAAAAATTTATAAAGAAAGACTAAACAACTGAAACAAAATTAAAATGAGTTATGGTTCAAGATTTTTCACAATTTCCGCCACTGCATAAAGTAATCTGTTTGCAACAAAAATTAACTTCCAACGATTGTTTAAATTTCTACCAAATTAACACAATTCAAAATTATAACAATGTCAATAAAGGGAAAATATATACCCCACACTTTAAAACCTGCTGTCCTCAGCATGGAGCAAACAAAAAGATAAGTTCAAAGGAGATAGAGGGAAAGGACTTCCTGTTCAAAAGTGCGGAGGCGCGTGGGAATCAAGCCGGGAGTTCAGGGCAGCCAATGCCTCAATGATTTGCTGTTGTTGCTGCTTGAACTCCTCCTGGTTAGCAGCCAAGATGTCCATACGATCCATTAAGGCAGTATATTGAGCGGAGGATAAAATGACTGCATCATGATCCGGGGCAGGTGGAGGATGGCACAAGCTGCGCTCTATCTTGTGCAAGTATTCCTCTCTGATGGTTAGCCTGAACCCATGCTCCGTAGTCACATCATCAACCAATATCTTCATGTTCTTGAGGATCTTGGAATCAATGTAGGCAGCTGCAGGGAGGCTTTTGTCAATGTCCAGTGGATGCCCAAAATGTCTGGCAATCATGGTCACCCATCCACCAAAGGAGATCTTCTTCACTTTGGTAGGTTTTTCTTGCATCTCCTCGAGCTTATTCCACCAGTGATAGGCTCCATTGATGCGGCAATGTCACACCATGCAAGAAAGAATGAGAGCCTCTGGAAGATTGATCTGCCCTGCACTCTGCACATGAGACATAAAAGACATGGAAAAGAATCGATGTAAAATTCTGAAAGCATGATCCCGCAGTAAATGAGACTTGGTGGTGCCGGCCACATAAGGGCCTCCAATTAGCGGGTCTCTTATGTCTTCCCAAGCCCTGTCCTTTGAATGCTCTTCATAAGCATAGATCCCATCGGAGGGAAATCCTAAAGCTTCAGTGACTTCAGCCAAAGGCACATCATAGAATCGGCCTTCCAAGAAAAAGGTCACCTTATTGGAACTGTTATCCTGGCCAAAATGGAATTGCACTGTAGAAAGGAAGTCCCTGGTCAAATCTGGATAAACCAGTTCCCTGCAGTTGAAGAATTTGCCCCAACCGATGGCTTCAATGTGGCTCTCAATCTCCCCCTTGATTCCCAGCTTCTCCAGCAAACTCAGATTGAGATAAACAGAAGGCAAGTACTCGTAGTTGGAGAAGATATCATAGTTAGTCCACATCCGTTCAGGAACCCAACTTGGAATTCTTGGTCCCTTCTTCTTCTGTGGCTTTTGTTGTACAGAGGCTGACCGTGGTGGCTGACTAGCTCCAACAGGCTCTTCAGAAGGGGAGGGTTGCCTGGCAAGTGGAATGATGTCCTGTGCTTGTGAAGAACTGGAAGCACGAGCTCTTTTAGTGCCACTGCCCAAAAACAACAAAATTGCAAGTTTATAACGTTGGAAAGAAAAATAAACACAATTATAGCAGGAATAGATGAGAATGCATAAAGAAAGTTATGTCACACAAGTGCCTTAGAGGTACGTGTTACTCAACCACAATGACCGAGTCATCCTTTGGAAACCAGTAGCCCGCAGGTCGAATCGTTTCAACCTATATACCTCCAGAACAGAAATGGCATACACAAGCATGTAAATGCAATTGCTAACTTAGACAAAAGAATATTGATTTGGCATGCTTATTTGAGCCTAAGATATGCTTGATAAATGAATGACTAACCAAGTGTGTGCAACAGTTCCAAATCAAAACTAGTGATCGGGGTACAATGTCAACAATTCATGGTAAAGCAATGCGTTTAATAACAATTCATAAATCTGTATGCATGACAATATCGATGTATCAGTGTATACATTCAAGCAAGAATTCAACCATTGCAATCATCATATTCGGCAAACAGGAAAAAGGCATGGAAGAAACAGGGCTCAATTGCGAAGATTATGACAAGAAAAATTAAGAATAAAACTGGGTAAACCAACACAAGAAAACAAACGACATAGACATGACCAAGCAAATCCATTAATTCCTCAAATTTAATCAACCCAATGCAGAAAAATAAAAGAAATAACAAAAGAAAATAAAGGGGGTTAAGAGACCATACCTATGGGCTTTACATCATACGTACAAAATCAATCCACAATAGACCAAAGGTAAACTCAAAACTCAAAAATTCAAAAATCAGAAATTATAATATATATATATATATATATATAGACACACACAGATTAACATATGAAGGAAGACTAAAACCTAGAGATAAGTAACAAAACATAGAAACAAAAATCAAAAAGGAAACATTAGAAGAAGAAATTTGTAATGAGTAAAATGAAAATGTAGGGAAAGATAGAAAACGAAAAACAAAACTAAAAATGAACAGACATAAAAAAGAAAAAAAATGAAAATCAAAACACAATAACATGACAATAAAAACAACAACAAAAACAATTGAAATATTTTTTTAACCAACACGGTTACTAGGAAATTCCTGGTAACCGTGAGGTAACACAGAAGACAAAAACGGAAAACAAAACATAGACAGAGGCCACTGGACAGAAATTTAAACAACAAGAAAACACAAACAGAATTTTCGAAAATAAGCAAAATAGAAAGAAGAAAATAAAAATAAAAATAACATAAATAAAATAAAATGAAATAAAAATTAAAGAGGAGAGAAGACTTACTTGGTTGATGATGATGATGGAGAAAAAGAGAAATAACTAAAAACAACCATAACCAAAAAAAAAAATAAAAAGTTAGAGAAAATGACATAGAGAAGAAATGGAGAAATCAACTAGATCTAAACACAAACTATGATAAACAGAAACTAGATCTACTAACAAGAATGAAAAACCCAACGAAAATGGAGAAGAAAAAGAAAAAGAAGAAAAAGAAAACGAAGAAGAAAAAGAACTAAGAAAAACTAGAAAAAAACTATGATTAACTCTTAGATCTAAACAAGAAGAAAGAAAAATAAACAAAAGAGAGAACAAAGAGGGACTTATCGGAGAAGACGGCTGAGAACGGCGGAGAACGGCGGAGAAGAAGAAGAGAAGAAGAAGAAGAGAGAAAATGAGAGAGAGAGAGAGAGAAAAGGAAAACGAAATGAAAGAGACTAAAAAAAAGAAAGAAAGGGTTTCTTAAAATTAGGGTATCGTTTTTTCAAATTTTTTTTAAACCAACACAGTTACTAGGAAATTCCTGGTAACCGTGAGGTAACCCAACAAAGTTTTTTGGACTAAAAACTGACCTGAGTCACGGTTACTATGAATTTAATAGTAACCGTGAGATAAAATGAGATTTGCTACTGGACTAAAACAAAGATATCTCACGGTTACTATGAAAAACATGGTAACCGTGAGATAAAACGAAATTTGCTACTGGACTAATATTGACATTGGTCACGGTTACTATGAAAAACATAGTAACCGTGAGATAACACGCAAATGGCTACTGGAACAAAATTGACATGGGTCACGATTACCATGAAAAACATAGTAACCGTGAGATAATATGGATTCCAGTTCTGTACCAAATTGAAGGTACCTCACGGTTACTAAGATAAGCTCAGTAACCGTGAGCCCCTAAAATTACTGAAAAATTTTATTTGTTTCCTCAATCTCTCCCAACAATTAAACAAAACTTTCTTCTCCACTAAATTTCCAGAAAAACACACAAATTGAATGACACTCACCACTACCCTTAACACAACTATTAAGAAGAAACTAACACAAAACATTGTTCAAAAGTATGAGTTAGAGGTAGTTCTGCATTTATCAAGTCCACAGCTGGACTTTCAAATACCATCAAGGGTCTTGAAGAGTGATAATCACCGAAGCACCTTCAAATGTTGGTTCGAAATAAGGCTTCACACGATGTCCATTTACCTTGAATTCTTTTTCATCTCTTGGGTGTTTGAGAGTCACCACCCCAAATTTATCTGCTCTTACTAGCACATAGGGCCCTTTCCACCTTGATTTAAGTTTCCCTGGGAACAGTCTCAATCTACTATCATAAAGCAGCACTTTCATTCCTGGTATAAGTTCCTTCTTGGCTATTCTTCGATCATGCCACTTCTTTGTGTTGTCTTTGTATTTCTTGGCATGTTCATAAGCCCAGAATCGGATCTCCTCCAATTTGTTCAACTGCAAAAACCTGCACTTTCCTGCATTCTCAAGGTTAAGATTTAAAAATTTAGTAGCCCAATAAGCCTTGTGCTCTAATTCCACCGGTAAGTGACAGGATTTTCCAAACACCAACCTAAAAGGTGACATTCCTATTGGTGTTTTGAAAGCTGTCCTATAAGCCCATAAAGCCTCATCCAACTTAAGATACCAATCTTTCCTAGATGCATTGACCGTTTTCTCCAAGATTGCCTTCAACTCTCGGTTAGAAACCTCAACTTGCCCATTAGCTTGGGCATGATATGGGGTGGTTATTTTGTGCCTCACTCCGAATCTTTTCAATAAGGCTTTGAATTGGTGGTTGACAAAATGTTTCCCACCATCACTAATAATAGCTCTCGGGGTTCCATAGCGGGTGAATATATTCTTCCTTAAGAATTCTAAAACAACATTTGCATCGCAAGTCCTAGTGGCTATAGCTTCTACCCATTTACTCACATAATCAACTGCCACTAAGATATATTCAAACCCGTAAGAAATTGGAAAAGGCCCCATGAAATCTATCCCCCATAAGTCAAACAGTTCAACCTCAAGCATGTTAGTTAATGGCATCTCATCTCTCCTGGTTATATTTCCCACCTTTTGACATCGATCACAAGTTTGAATGAACATTTTAACATCATGAAATAAAGTGGGCCAATAAAATCCAGAAGAGAGAATTTTTGATACCGTTCTGTTAGGGCCGTGATGTCCACCAGCTTCCCCACTGTGACAGGCTTGCATGATTTCTACTTGCTCCTCCTTGGGAATGCACCTTCTGAGAACTTGATCAGCACATAGACGGAAGAGGTAAGGATCATCCCAGATGTAGTGCTTCGCATCAGCTGTAAGCTTTTTCCTTTGCTGCCATGTGAAGTCTCTTGGTATATAATCTCCTGCAAGAAAATTTGCAACATCAGCGAACCAAGGTAAAGAAACTTCACAAACAAATAATGCACAAATTCGTTCATCAGGGAATAAATCCGAAATCTCCCCTTTTTCAATATGATCATGCTCCATTCTTGACAGATGATCTGCTACATGATTTTCTGGCCCCTTCTTGTCTTTAATCTCTAAATCAAACTCTTGCAATAGGAGTACCCATCTTATCAGTCTTGGCTTGGATTCCTTTTTGGCAAAGAGATGCCTTAGTGCTGCGTGATCAGACCACACCACAATCTTTGCTCCCAATAGATATGATCGAAATTTCTCAAATGCAAATACAATAGCAAGAAGCTCTTTTTTAGTTGTGGTATAATTGACTTGAGCTCCTGTTAGAGTGTGGCTTGTATAATAAATAGCACAAAAGACTTTCTCTTGTCTTTGACCGAGCACTGCTCCAACTGTAAAATCACTCGCATCACACATTAGTTCAAAAGGCGAATTCCAATCCGGAGATATAATCACCGGAGATGAAATAAGCTTTTGCTTCAATAATTCAAAGGCCAATAAACATTCATCATCAAAATCAAAAGGAGCATCTTTCATTAACAAATTTGATAAAGGTTTCGCAATTTTTGAAAAATCCTTTATAAACCTTCTATAGAAACCTGCATGCCCTAGAAAACTCCTTACTCCCTTAACATTGGTCGGTGGTGGGAGCTTCTCTATAACCTCTATTTTTGCCTTGTCCACCTCAATCCCCTTCTCAGAAATCTTATGCCCTAAAACTATCCCTTCCCTTACCATAAAGTGGCATTTTTCCCAATTTAGTACTAAGTTGGTCTTCTTACACCTACTTAATACTAAGTCGAGATGCTCTAAGTAGCTCTCAAAGTCAAGCCCGTATATGGTGAAGTCATCCATAAATACCTCCATAAATTTCTCTATAAAATCATGAAAAATTGCCATCATGCACCGCTGAAATGTAGCCGGCGCATTGCACAAGCCAAAAGGCATCCTCCTATAGGCAAAAGTGCCGTAAGGGTAGGTAAAGGTAGTTTTCTCCTGATCTTCAGGGGCTATGGGGACTTGCAGATATCCCGAATACCCGTCTAAAAAACAATAGAACCTATTACCGGCTAACCTTTCTAACATCTGATCAATAAATGGCAAAGAGAAATGATCTTTTCTGGTGGCATGATTCAATCTCCTATAGTCTATGCACACCCTCCAACCCGTGACCGTCTGAGTGGGGATTAGTTCATCTAATTCATTTTTCACTACTGTCATTCCCCCTTTCTTAGGGACACATTGCACCGGGCTAACCCATTTACTATCAGAGATTGGATAGATTATACCTGAATCAAGCAGTTTAAGTACCTCTTGCTTCATAACCTCTTGCATAGCAGGATTGAGCCGTCTTTGAGGTTGAGCGACCGGTTTGCAATCCTCCTCCATAAGAATCCGGTGTGTGCAGTAACTCGGATTAATACCCTTCAAGTCCGCTGTCTCCCATCCTATTGCTTCTTTGTGTTTTTTCAACACCTTGAGCAGCGTTTCCTCTTCAGCACCTGTCAACAAAGAAGAAATAATCACTGGTTTTTCTTCTCTTTCCAAAAATACATACTTTAAATGATAAGGAAGAGGTTTTAGTTCAGATTTCAAGTCTCCTTCTTGCAACGTGATTTTCTCTTGCTTTGAATTTTCCTCCTCACAGTCTTTCACCACAGCTGCTATTAGTTCTTCTTTTACTCCATCCAATTCTTCATTTTCCAAGGAATGCATCAAACTCGAATTTATTGGATCACTTAGCAGTACTTTTTCTTGCACTTCCTCCACACATTCGTCGATTTGGTCCATGAAGTAGACTGACTCTTCTAGATTACTTGATGGATATTTCTGACACTTGTTCATATCTACTACCATTTCTTCGTTGTTGAATCGAAGAGTAACCTTTTGCCCATGAACATCAATCAAAGCCCTTGCAGTGTTCAAAAATAGTCTTCCCACGATAAGGGGTACTTTCCTGTCTTTCTTCATTTCCATGACTACAAAATCCACGGGAAAAATGAATTTTCCTACTTTTACCAGCAAGTCCTCAATAACTCCCTTTGGCCTTCTCACCGATCTATCTGCAAGTTAAAGTCGCATTCCTGTTTCCTTGAGATCGCCTAAATTGAGTTTCCTGCACATAAAATAAGGCATTAGATTAATGCTGGCTCCTAGATCACATAGAGCGTTTCCCATAAAAGTTTCACCAATTTCGCAAGGTAGAGTAAAGCTACCTGGATCTTCCAATTTCTCCGAAATCTTGTTCATTATAATTGCACTACAGTTCTCAGTGAGTTGAATAGTTCCATACCCTTCTAATTTCTTTTTATTAGAACAAAGTTCTTTCATAAACTTAGCATAGTTGGGCATGTGTGCTAAAGCTTCAACAAAAGGCAAATTAATATGCAATTTCTTAAATATTTCTAGAAACCTAGTCAATTGCTCATTCTTCTTCTCCTTCCTAGCTACAGCAGGAAATGGCAACCTATTGATATCAAGATCCTCTATGGTTGGATTCGCAATACTTTTTCCCTTGTCATTCCTTGGAGCATCCGTATCTACCTCTACTCTAGAGTTAGAACTACTAACCTTCCATGTCGGTTCCTCCAAGTCAGTTGATGAAGTTGGTGATCTATCTCTTTCTTCCTCCCATGCTGCTTCCTTGCCACTTCTCAAAGTGATTGCTTTGGCCTCCACATTGGGATTGCGATCCACATTTGAAGGAAATGTCCCCGGTTGTCTGTTTGAAATGGAAGTTGCAAGTTGACCCAATTGAGTCTCTAAATTTCTCATCGAAGCATCTTGATTTCGATTCCATTGCTCCTGAGATTTCCACCTTGAATCTTGACCCGCCATAAATTGTTGTTGGCTATTCATAAAACTAGCAAACATGTCTTCTAAATTTGGCTTCTTTTCTTGAATGGGTGGTCGTGCTTGGAATCCCGATGGATGGTATGGTTGAGGATGATTAGAGTTTTGCCCTTGATGGTGATGATTTGGTGGATAGGGGACTTGGTAGTGATTGGTGGCTTGTGGTTGGTGGGGCTGAGCTTGACTATGATAGGCATTTGAGTGGTAAGGTGCTCTTGGTTGTGGTTGAGAAGATGAAGCTTGTTGATTCCCATCCTTCCAAGAGAAATTTGGGTGATTTCTCCATCCTGGATTATATGAATTGCTGTAGGGATCATTCCTTCTAAAATCGCCCAATGCATTTACATCACTTATCACTCCACCTTCTTGGACAACTTGCTCACTTTCACACGGTCCACTCCCTTGATTCACTGCAGCCACATTTTGAACTTTCAAATCACTCAACTCCTTTTTTACCAATTCTAGCTGTGCTTTTAACAGTGCTACCTCATCCACATTGTGTAAACCTTGTCTCCTCGAGACTGATCTAGGGGCAGTCCATTGTGAATCATTTGCTGCCATCTCATCCAACAACTGAAAAACGTCCTCAGGCAGCTTGTTCAAGAAAGATCCTGCCGATGCTGCATCCAATAATGACCTTGTTTGGGGTGTAACTCCAACATAAAAGATGGTCATCAGTTGGTAGACGGCTATTTCATGATGTGGACAACTTCTCAATAATCTTCTAAACCTCTCCCATGCCTCGTGAAAAGGCTCTTCATTCATCTGATGAAAACTCATGATGCTATTTCGGATGCTTGCAGTCTTTGTTGGAGGAAAGAATCTTATTAAAAACCTTTCTTGCATTTGATCCCATGTCCATATTGACTGACGTGGTAACATTTGTAACCACTCTCTTGCCTTGCCAATCAATATGAATGGAAATAGCTTCAACCTCACTGCATCCGTACTAACACCCGAAATTTGAACAGTGTCACTCACTTCCAGAAATATGTCGATATGCTGAGCTGGATCCTTTACTTCTGAACCAGAGAACTAATTCCTCTGTACCATGGTAATGGTGGCTGGCTTGAGCTCAAATTGTACTCCTCTTGGTAATACAATTGTTCGGTGATCTTCATTCCACCTTGGCACAGCGTAGTCTCTTATGGTCCTTTGCCTAGGCATTTCTTCTCTTCTTGCCCCTGGCATTTGTTCATGTGCCCTCGGTACTTGTTCATTCTCGGGAGGAAACTCGTCAAGAGGAGGATCGTGCTCCATCTTGTTTTCTCTATTATCTCTCCTCCTTTGGTGTAGAGTCCTCTCGATTTCAGGATCAAAAGGCAGTAATTGCTCTTGTCTTGTTCTGTTCATGCACCAATTTCACCTGAAAAGAATCAAGAAAAACAGAATAAGGAAAAGAAAACACATACAAACAAAAATCACAGCTTACTAACAACGCCAATTTCCCCGGCAACGGCGCCAAAAACTTGTTGCGACCCTAGCAAGTGCACTAGATCGACAAGTAATAAAGTGGGCTATAGTTAGGATCCTCAATATCGAACCCAAGGGAAATGTGTGTGTATAGACTGTGAGGATTAATTGTATGCTAAAGAATTCCCAATTGTTTGTGTGTATGAATTGTTGATTTATGTAATGTAACTTAAAAACCTAAGTATGTAAAATAGATTAATTTAAATTCAGTGTATTAAATTCTGAAAAATTAGCAAATGTAAATATCTATAGAAGTAAAGCGTTACTCGGGTTCACTTATCCACCCCATATCCAAATGTGAATAAATTTTTACATAAAAGTATACATGAATGAACTCGGGATAACCCATCTTAACCCAAGCGTCCCATTTCGGAGCCAGCTATTCTAGTTGCTAAACGTCCCATTCCGGAGCCAGCCCAACAACTAGCCTAAACCCGGGTCTAAAATCCTAAGTTCGGTCTATCGTCCCATTCCGGAGCCAGGCAACCTAAAACCCATCTATTTCACTCCCTACTCTAGTTTTAGAATCATAAATACTACACATCTAGAGTCCCATTTCGGAGCCATCCAAAATAGACAATATTCATGATAGAAAAACTAAGCTAAATCATTCATAAACTCCAATCTATTAGGCTCAATATCCATCAAGAAATATGATAAAAACCATTCATCTATAGATACAAAGTAACTTAATAGATCGAAAAATCAATGATAAACAAATAAGTACTTGTGAAATAGACTGTCCATTCATGTAAAAATAACTTTGAGTTCAATATTCACATTATGAGCAGGGGATTCAAAGATCCCCAAGCAACAAAAAGACTACTCACAATCCATAATCAAATGAAAAGAGAAAAAGATAGAAAAACCCCTGAAGTTCATGGTAAAGAAACCCAGCTGACTCTAAGCCCTTCAATCTCTTTCTCCAAAGCTTTCAGGAAAAATGAGCTTCAAAATATATAAATCTATACTTGTAAACTCTATATCTATGTTTAATCTAAGTGTTTTTGTGTAAATCCTACTATTTTCAAGTATTTCTATGTATTTTTTTGTGTAAAATAAACTAAGAACTTAAAGAGAGAAGAAGAAACCCTAAAAACTGAAATTTTACCCAAAAAACTACCTTTTTCTCGATTTTCAGAAAACTCTGCTTTATAAAGGTCAGCATGGGTCACGGTTACTACCAAATTCGTAGTAACCGTGACCTCTAATAAAAAACCCTCTTTTGATTCAAATGGGTCATGGTTACTACTATATTCTTAGTAACCGTGAGACTGTTCGAAGCTGAATTTAGGATTGGGTCACGGTTACCATGAAATTCCTGGTAACCGTGAGATAGTTCTCATCTTCATTCTGGACTAAAAAGTTGCCTGCCTCATGGTTACTAGGAAATCCTTAGTAACCGTGAGATGCTTCTCTTCTTGCTTCTGGACTAAAAAGCTCCATGAGTCACGGTTACCAGCCCATCAAGTACAATTGCCATGCTGACCGTGACATGCTTCAAAACGGTGCATTCTGATAGGATATATGGGTCACGGTTACTAGGAATTTCCTGGTAACCGTGAGGTACCTAAAAATCACAAAATCTGTAAAAAACTCTCAAAAATCACACAAAAGCTAGAATTAACTGAGAATCGGATAAATTATTAAATTGTAGTAAAAACAAAGCAAAAGATGCTAAGAGAACAATGAAACTAGACTCAAACTAAACTAAAACTAGATACTGAAATTGAGTTATCAGTGTTTTTAGAGTTTCAAGTACGAAACCATTTGTATACTCATGTGTACATTCATTGTAAGCTTAACTATTTATTTGCATTGGTGTTTTGATTTTGAAAGTTGCTGAAAATATTTTGGTCTTGCACACACACAAGGAAACTAACTTATATTGTCATGTTTGAATTTATTCTAGTTGAAAATTTTATTAAGTACTCTTGTTAATTGCTAAACTTGATTTTGAAATGCATGATTTTTTATTCAAGTTTGATTATTTTGAGGAGTTAGACTGTTCAAATTTGCTCGAGGGCGAGTAAAGTCTAAGTGTGGGGTATTTGATAATGATAATTTATATGATATTTTTAGTATGTTTTTAGGTGTTTAATTGAGTTAATTTTGTATTAATTAGGTTGAATTTGAGTTTAATTGGTTAATTTTATATTTTTGGAGTTAATTGTAAGTTTTAGTATTTTTTAGGGTTATTTTGCAAGAAAAAAGGACATAATTGCAAAAAGGAAGAAGTTATGGGCCAAAACTATGAAAAGAGGAAAATAATACTAGAAAAGATGCATGAAGTCCAGTAGAAGCTTGCTTGGCCGTGCATGAAGAAAGCTACAATCTTACTTGGCCGTGCAGTGAAGGAAAGATGCTTGCTTGGCCATGTGTCACAAGCAATTGAAGAATAAGTGGTCGTGCAACATGTAAAGGAAACCATGCACTATAGTGCATGGAAAAGAAAAGGAACTTGCTTGGCTATGCACTCCTTTGAAGGAAGAATGCACGGCAATGTATCTCACCAACGAGGATTTTGCTTGGCCGTGCAAGCTAAACTCTGATGCTGCGAAGGATTTTTTTGATTAAGAAGGATTATTTTCCTACTTTAATTTAGAAAGTTTAAAAGGATTCTACAACTTATTTTACATATAAATAGAAGACTCAAACACCAAAAATCAATCATCAAGAACTAGTAGAGTTCATTAGTTTTAGGTTTTTACGTAGTTTTTATGTTTTTATTTAATATTTTCCTTTTCAACTTTGTTTTAGTTTTTAAATATGTTTAGAAAGTAGTTTTTTTCATTTGCTAATGAATTCTTAAAATCTTTTATTTTCATTATTATAACTTTATTTATTTCAATACCAGTCAATTATTTCTTAGTTTTAAACATATTATTATCTTTGATTGTGTTGAGATTAATTGTTGGGTTATTGAATGAATAACTAAGAATTGATTTAGACAATATCATTGATTTGCATGTTCTTAGATTAACTCTTTAATATTTATGCATGATTATTTTCTGAAATATGAGGTAATTATGTGTTAATTTTATTGATTAATATTAAGAGAGGAGGAATTAAGAATAAATTAAAATTGAATTTACTTGTAAAAGAGTTCAATGAAAGTTTAAGAAGTTAAACTGGATTTTTATGCTATGTGTTAGATTTGTCTATGAATTTAATACTAAGAATGATATTCTTGCATAAAGATATCTGGCTTTATTACTAGTTTTTCCATAATCACTAGTGTTTCCATTAAAATTAAGTCACTAGAATAAAAGTTAAGGTGGATAGTTCCTTTAGTAAGAGAATTCCAGTTATTATTTTATTTTTAATTTATGTTGATTTAATTTTAGTTTTTATTTTGTTTAATTATTTATTTAGTTTAATTTTTGCTTTTAAATCGAAAACATTTGGGAAATAATCTTACATTAATTTAATTAGCATATAGATATTATCCTTAGCAATTCATATTCCCTTGGATACGATATCCGGGGTCTTAATTTATATTTCTGTATATTATTGCCAATCTAGTACACTTGCTAGACATTGATCAGTCATAATAGTAGTAGTAGTCCTAATAGTAGTAGTGGTATTAGTAATAGTAATAGTAATAGTGGTGGTGGTAGTAGTAGTGGTGTTAGTAGTAGTAGTTGTGGTGGTGGTAGTGGCGGTATAAGTAGTAGTGTTAGTGGTAGTAGTAGTCGAAGTGGTAGTAGTAGTGGTAGTAGTGGTGGTAGTGGTGGTGATAGTGGTGGTGGTGGCAGTAGTGGTGGTGGCACTAGTGGTGGTTGTGGTTGTGGTTGTTATGGTAGTAATAGTAGCAGCAGCAGTAGCTACAGTAGTAACAGTAGTAGTAGGAGTAGTAGCAGTAACAGAGGTACTAATAGTAGTAGTAGTAGTCATAGCAGAAGCAGCAGCAGCAGTAGTAGTCATAGCAGTAGTAGTCGTAACAGTAGCAGTAGTAGTCGTAACAGTAGCAGTAGCCGTAAGAGAAGTATCAGTAGCAGTAGTAGTAATGGTAGTAGTGGTGGTAGTAGTGGTATTCAGAGTGGTAATAGTGGTAGTGTTAGTAGTATTAGTAATAGTAGTTATAGTAGCAGCAACAGTCCTAGTACTAGTAGTAGTGTTAGTACTAGTAGTAGTAATAGTAAAAGTAGTCGAAGTAATAGTAGTAGTAGTAGTAATAGCAGTAGTAGTTGTAATAGTAGTCATCGTAGTCATAATAGTTGTAGTAGTAGCAGCAGCAATAGTTGTAGTGCTAGCAGCAGCAATAGTCGTAGTGGTAGTAGTAGTCGTAGTTATTATAGTAATAGTTGTAGCAATAGTGGTAGTGGTAGTAATAGTAGTCGAATTAGTCGAAGTCGTAGCAGTAGTAGTCACCATCATCATTGTTATTGTCATTGTCATCGTAGTAGTAGTATTAATTGTAGTCATAGTAGCAACAGTAGCAGCAGTAGTACTAATAGTAGTGGTGGAAGTAATGGAAGTAGTGGTAGTACTTGTCATAGTAGTAGTAGTATTAGTAGCAGCAGTAGCAGTCATCGTCATAGTAGTAGTAGTAGTAGTAGAAGTCGTAGTAGTAGTAGTACTAGTAGTAGAAGTAGACGTGATTGTAGTGGTAGTGGTAGTCATAGTTGTAGTAGTGGTAGTGGTAGTGGTAGTAGTAGTGGTTGTGGTATTGTTTGTTGTTTAGTAGTGGCAGTAGTAGTAGTAGTAGCGGTAGTGGTAGTGGTAGTAATAGTAGTGGTAGTGGTAGTGGTAGTAGTAGTAGTCATAGTAGTAGTGGTAGTGGTGGTAGTAGTGGTGGTGGTAGTAGTGGTGATAGTAGTAGTGGTGGTAGTAGAAGTGGTGGTGGTGGTAGCAGTGGTAGTAGTAGCAATAGTAGTTGTAGTAATGGTAGTAGTGGCAGTAGTGTAGGTGGTGGTGGTGGTTGTACAAATGGTAATGGAAGTGGTGGTGGTGGTAGTGGCAATAATAGTAGTAATAGTTGGTGGTGGTGGAGGTGGTTGTGGTAGTGGTAATAGTAGTAGTAGTCGTAGTCGTAGTAGTAGTAATGGTAGTCGTAGTCATAAGAGTAGCTGTGGTACTAGTAGTGGTCGTAGTAGTAATAATAGTAATAGTAGTAGTACCAGTAGCATCAGCAGCAGCAGCAGCAGTAGTGGTAGTATTAGTGGGGTTAGTGGTGGTAGATATAGTAGTAGTAGTACCAGTAGTATTAGAGTTGTAGTAGTGAAAGTGGTGGTGGTAGTGGCAGTGGTAGTAGTTGTAGTAGAGGTAGTGGTAGTGGTGGTAGTAGTAGTAGCAGTAGCAGGAGCAGTATTGGTTATAATGGCAGTGGTGGTAGTAGTAATAGTGGTAGTAGTACTAATCGTAGTAGTGGTAATAGTATTAGTAGTAGTAATAGTAGTAGCAGCAGTAGCCGTAGTAGTAGTAGTATTCGTAGTAGTAGTAATAGCAGCAGATGCAGTAGTAGAAGCAGCAGTAGTAACAGTAGTAGTAGAGTCGTTTTGGTAGTAGTAGTCGTAGCAGTAGTAGCAGTGTTAGTACTGGTAGTAGTAGTCATAGTAGTAGTTGTAGTAATAGTACTAGTAGTAGTCATAGTTGTAATAGTAGCAGCAGCTGTACTAGTAATAGTAGTAGTAGTAGTAGGTGAAGTAGAAGCAATAGTAGTGGTAGTAGTCGTTGTAGTAGTAGTTGTAGTAGTCGTCGTAGTAGCATCAGCAGCAGCCATAATGATAGTAGTAATAGTCATAGTAGTAGTAGTAATAGCAGCATCAGCAGTAGTAATAGTAGTAGTAGTAGTAGTAGTAGTAGTAGTAGTAGTAGTAGTAGTAGTAGTTGTAGTGGTGGTTGTTGTGGTGGTCGTCATAGTAGTAATAGTGATCGTAGTGGTAATGGTAGACATGGTGGTGGTGGTGCTAATGGTGGTGGTTGTCGTCGTAGTAGTAATGGCTATAGTAGTAGTCATAGTAGTAGCGGTAGTCGTAATAGTAGTGGTGATGGTGGTATTAGTTGTAGTGGCATTGGTGGTGGTGGTAATAGTCGCACTAGTAGTAGTGGTAGTAATAGTAATAGTGATTGCAGTTGTTGTAGTAGTCGTAGTCGTGGTAGTGGTAGTAGTAGTGGTGATGGTAGTAGTAGTAGTCATAGCGGTGTTAGTGGTAGCAGTAGCAGCTACAGCAGTACTAGTTGTAATAGTAGTGGAAGTAATGGTAGTAGTGGTAGTAGTAGTTGTAGTAGTCGTGGTAGTAGTAGTAGTAGTAGTAGTAGTAGTGGTAGTACTAGTTATAGTAGTAGTAGTAGTACTAGTAGTAGTATTAGTAGTAGCAGCAGTAGTAGTAGTGGTAGTAGTAGTCATCATCGTAGTAGTAATAGTAGTAGTAGTGGTTGTGGTGATGATGGTAGTCATAGTCATAGTAGTAGTAGTGGTAATAATGGTAGTAGTGGTCCTTATAGTGGTGCTATTGGTGGTGGTTTAGTAGTGGCAGCAGTGGTGGTGGTAGTAGTAGTTGTAGTAGTGGTAGTGGTAGCTGTGGTGGTAGTATTCTAGTAGCAACAACAGTACTAGTATTAGTAGTGGTGGTAGTAGTCGTAGTAATGGTGGTAGTAGTCGTAATAGTTGTAGTAGCAGCAGCAGTAGTAGGTGAAGTAGCGAAATAGTAGTGGTAGTAGTCGTCGTAGTAGTAGTAGTATTAGTCGTAGTAGTGGTTGTAGTAGTCGTCGTAGCAGCATCAGCAGCAGCCGTAATGGTAGTAGTAATAGTCATAGTAGTAGTAGTAGTAGTAGTAGTAGTAGTCGTAGTAGTAGTTGTAGTAGTGGTGGTGGTGGTCGTCGTCATAGTAGCAATAGTGATCATATTGGTAGTGGTAGTGGTAGACGTGGTGGTGATGGTGCTAATGATGGTGGTGGTCATCGTAGTAGTAATGGCTATAGTAGTAGTCATAGTAGTAGCGGTAGTCGTAATAGTAGTGGTGTTGGTGGTGGTGGTGGTAGTAGTTGTAGTAGTAGTCACACTAGTTGTAGTGGTAGTAATAGTAATAGTGATTGCAGTTGTTGTAGTAGTCGTAGTCATGGTAGTGGTAGTAGTAGTGGTGGTGGTAGTAGTAGCAATATTGGTGGCGATGTTAGTGGTAGCAGCAGTAGCAGCAGCAATACTAGTCATAATTGTTAGTGTAAGCCCTAGCTCCAATGCATTGTTATAAAACACTTAAATTAATAAATGAGGCATTTGTTTTATCTATTGTATTCCTATGCATATCAATTGATAGAACTATCCAAGAATGTTGTTTCAGTTTAAGTTATCATGTGTGAGGCATATGGTTATAAGACCTTGAAACAATAGATACTTCATTCTAAATATCCCTAGTCAATCATTATTATGGGAATAACAATGAATTAAGACTAGTATGCTCTCTCTGAAAAGATGAGTTCTGTCTTACGGATCATAAGGATAAGAGTGTCAATCAGAGATCATAGATACATGTTTAAAACATGGTATTTGGATTCGATCCGTTCATAAGAACACTACATGGTACTAGTCATAAGTATTTCTCATGTGCAAGTTTTGCATTGGAGTTCTTAGACCTAAAATCTCTATGAAACTCTTTATGAATTACTGTGTACTTTGACATACACCTAACGTACTCGTAACAGGGTGACAAGTATGGGTATGCTTGGATATGCACTAATTCATGTTAGAGAGAATGAGAGAAGTAAAGGAATTATCCCTCTCAATAAGAGAGAAATTATCATCGGCCACTTGATCAGTGAACTGAGAAGTGTATGGCCATACTGAGATGAAATAATGAGTAATCATTATTTATCTGAGAGTTCAGTATCACTGGAATATCAAGAAAAGGAATTAGTATATATATAAGGATGACTAGTTCCATGCCTTCTATTAATTATGATATTTAAGGATAAAGGACTATGCAAAATTGCATTAGGTCACTAAATGCCATTTGTATTTTCATTTAATCTGAAATGCTATAATATCTTGCTAGAGAATATATATAGCCTTTGAATTAATTCATTGCCAATATTAAATGGACCAATAGGATCACACACAAAGCATTGGACTTAAAATATTAAAATAGAATATTGGACATTAATTTGGGCTTTTATTTAAAGTCAAATTAATGTATGTAATGGGTATTAAATTGCTAAATGGACTTTAGCCCATGGAGAGTGGAAAACACGGCAAAAGGAGTGAATAAATTGATTATTTATTTATCTTTAGAAAATTGGTTATTTATCTTTAGATAATTAAGTTAATTAAATTTAAATTCCTATATGTCTTTGAATCAATATATACCACTTAATTAGGAAGTGATGGAGGCTGAAATTACTACCTAAATGCTAGTGAATTTCGGCACACACAAAACCCTAAGCTAAGTGAAATATATAGATAAGAAGTAACTTTGCCAATTAGGTTTTTTCTCTCTCTAAGTTGCCACTCTCAAGGGGAAAGGACTCTTCCTTCTTCTCTTGGATTTTGGGCAGCCTTTGGTGAACCTTAGAAAGAACAAGATCAGGTCTTGTGTCTTTAGTTTAATACCCATTGCCAAATACACATACATAGAGCTAGCACTCTCGGTTTTAAGCCATCTTTGCAAGTGTGTGTGTGAGCATAGAGAGGAGTGGTATAAAGGCTGTTCCTTTGGCATTGGTGATCAAGATCTAAGGCATATAAGTTCATCTTATTTGCTGGTCATCATCAAAATCAAGTTTTGAAGTGCATCTAAGATTGTAAGTTTCAAAACCCTAAACTTGCATGTTTTCGATTCTTGTTGTGGATTGTGTGGTATGTATGATCAATATTTTTATTTTTTCGCTGCGTGATCATCATGTATATGCCATGTTATATCCCATTAGTGGTATTAGAGCCTAAACATGCTTATTTTAGTGCTTTGGATGCATGATATCTTGATTAAAATCGTTCGTTTAAAAACATGCAATGCTAAAATTTTCTGTTTTGAGTTTTTTGCATTGTTTTAGTGTAAAAATGATTTTAAATGATTAGTTAGGTATTATAATTATTATGAAATGTTTATATACTGTCCTAAGATGTTCTTAGATCTGTTTATGGTTGGATTTAATTATCAATACCTGATGGTACATGTTAATCTTGAAACTAGGTGCTAGTTTGCATGATATGTGTTTGTTTAACAACTAGTTTTCAAAATTAAATGTATAAACATGTTTGGTATGTTTGTAAGTGATTTTTAAAGATTAATAACATGTCTGGACATATTTTAAAATTGATTTTAATTATGGTCCATGACAATTTAATTGATTAATTTTAAATTCACTTAAAACTATGACTAGTTGGTGTTTGTTGCATGTTTAATCAACATTGTTTGTTTTATTTTGATTAAAATGGCAAAAACACATTTAGATAAGATCTGAAAAGAACCTTAACTCAATGTTTATGACCTTATTTAAATTATTAAATGGCTCATAAAATTGTTTTAAGTGTTTGTGCATTGTTTGTGGCATTATATGAGCATTAAACACCTAATTTCATTGTTGTTTGTATGTTTTAGTATATATATGCCGTGTATGATATATGTTCTCCATGATTTTTATGTTTTAATTCATGTTGGTACATATTATATGCATTTTTAATGTTTATGGGCTGTATGACATAATATTAAAAATGGCAAATTTGGAAATTATACTAGAGTTGATTTATAGCACAAATCTAACTATTTTGTGTTTTGGGTTTTACGAGAGGTTATTCAATAAGTGGATTTAGTCCATTGGGCTTTGGCTCAGGCCCATCATAAGGTCTTCTCTTAAAAGTTCAAGTACACAATTTCTATTAATGAGCTTGGCTAAAGTAATTAAAATTGGACTTTATGTTATCTATGAATGTTATGTATATTTATTTGCTTGTTTTGTGTGATGAATGGATATGCATGGTGCATTCATGGGCCCTGGGTTTTTGTAATTAAATATGACCTGCGTGCCATTATGTATTATTGTAAAAGTTTCATTTATTTCTTAGTATAGAATTTATTTGAAGACTTTGTAAATCAAGACGAAGCCTACCGGAGTGGAGAAGCCCAACTCAAAGATTCTTATGTAATAGTATAGAATCTTAGTTGTAGGTTTTTGGGCCCATGTTTGTCATGCTTTACTTTATACAATTATATATATATGTATGCTATGAATGGATGACAAAGCATATGCCATGTAAGCCGTAATAAAATGAATCCCTAAAAATAGTAAGTCACAAAGTTGCCTTCCTAACTTGAAACATGTCAAGGCATCGATCATCGGTCATGTAGACTAGGAGTCCTAGATGCGCCCGATTATCTTTGTGAGGCATGGGTTGTGAATGTAGGTTGGACTTAACATGGAAAGGGATGCCCGGACCTAGGCAATTAATAAATGGGTTTGTGCTATAACATCTTAAGATGTTGGCCCATTTGATCCAAGAGTCATGTACGAGACATGATTGGAGTTTTTCTACCTAAGTAACTTAACTTGTTAGGTGTATAAGCTCCGCTTGACTAATAAGTTTTTGTGAAAAGTGGATCTTGGCCTATATTAAATCACTAACACGAATTATTTAAAGGGATATTAATTCAGTTTGTGGGATTATAAATAAGACCTCATTTAATCTTGCTAAGTTTTTATTGTAGATTGAAAATGGCTTCTTCAAACAATAACTTTTCATTGCGATCGGTCCTGGAAAAGGACAAACTGAATGGCACCAATTTCATAGACTGGTCTCGAAACTTGAGAATTATTCTTAAGGAAGAGAAGAAGTCGTATGTTTTGGATGCACCCTTACTCGAAGAACCTGCTAGGAATGCCTCTGCGGTTTAAAAGGAAACTTTTGAGACCAAAAAGAGCGACTCCAATGATGTGACCTATCTAATGCTGGCCACTATGGTGCCTGACTTGCAAAAGCAATTTATGGACCAAGAGGCTTATGCAATCATGGTGCACCTCAAGGAGATGTTCCATGAGCAAGCTTGTCACGAGAGATTCGAGACAACAAAGGCTTTAATTTCTTGTAAGATGGTTGTGGGTACTCCTGTTAGTACCCATGTACTCAAAATGAAAAGGTATCTCGATACTATTGAGAAACTTGAGGTACAAGTCCCGAAGGAATTGGCCATTGACTTGATCTTAGGTTCATTGATTGAAGATTATGATCCATTTGTTATGAATTATAACATGCATACAATGACCAAGACAGTCACCGAGCTTTATGGGATGCTTAAGAATGCTGAAGAAAAAATTCAAAAGACCAGTCCCGTACTTATGGTTCAAGGGGGCATTATGAAGGGACCCGCTAAGGGAAAGAGGAAGGGAAAGGCAAAACCCAAGTATGACCTGACTCGGCCCAAGTCAAGTGGGAGTGAACCTCAGGCCCAACCCAAGCCCAAGGCATAAAAGCTCAAGGAGAGCGAGAGCACATGCTTTCATTGCAACAAGTTAGGGCATTGGAGGAAGAATTGTGCTCTCTTCAAGGAAGAACAAAAGAAGAATGGAGCCAAGGCGACTAGTTCTAGTATTTTTGTTGTTTAAATTAACCTTTCTATTTCTACCACTTGGGTATTGGATATCGGTTGTGGTTCTCACATTTGTTCAAATGTGTAGGGTGTTGCAACCCTAGCAAGTGCACTAGATCGATAAGTAATAAAGTGGGGTAAATTTAAGACCCGCAAATATCGAACCCAAGGGATAAGGACTATTTTAAGCTAGATATCTAAAGTTGAGCGAGTTAATCTGAGATAAATTTTCAAGTTTTTGATTGAGAGAGCGTTCTAAATCTAATTAACAAAATAAATAAATAAAGAAGATAAGCTAATTAAACTAGGGATTAAAACATTAGTTGAAACATTGCTCGGGTTCACTCATCCACCCTATACCCAATGTGAATTAATTTTACCTAAAAGCATACATGAATGAATTCGGGATAACCCTCTTAACCCAAGCGTCTCATTCCGGAGCCAGCTATTCTAGTTGTTAAACTTCCCATTCCGGAGCCAGCCCAACAACTAGCCTATGCACGGGTCTAACATCCTAAGTTTGGTTTGCTTTTCCATTTCGAAGCCAAACAACCCAAAACTCATCTATTTCACTCCACACTCTAGTCCTAAAATCACAATTACGGCACATTTAGAATCCCATTCCGGAGCCATCTAAAATAATACAGCATTCATGGTAGAAAAACTAAGCAAAATCATTCATAGAATCCAATCCACCAGGCTTAATACCCATCCAAGACATATGATAAAAAAACATTCATCCATGCATGGAAAATAATATAATAGATTGAAAAACCATGAGATACAAATAAGTAACTGTGAAATAGACCATTCATTCATGTAAAAATCAAAGTAAGTTCAAGATCCACATTGTGGGTAGGGGATTCAAAGATCCCCAAGCAACAAAACTACAAATTAAACATAAATAAAGTAAAACGAGAAAGGAAAGAGGAAACCCATGAAGCCATTTGTAGCTTGGGAAACTCCAATCCGAATCCAAGTCTCCTCATTCAAAGGTCCAAGCAAAATAAAGAACACAACTTAAAATAAATGCAGAAAATTGAATCTAACCCTAACTTACATTGGAAAATAAATCTAATCTAAGGTTTACATTGAATTAAATCTAACCTACAACATAAAATGAAGGAAAAACATAAGAAAATCGGAGGAAAAAGCCCTAGATCTAAGTGTGGCGACTCTCCTCAACTCTGCCCCTCCTTTTTTCGCCAAAAAAATGCAGTTTTTACAGATCTGCAGATGGCCACGACTGAGACAAAAGTGTCACAGCCGTGCCCAGTCGGGTTAGCCACGGCTGGGACAAAAATGTCTCAGCTGTGCATACCTTCTAGACTAAAAAACCTCAAATTCTGCATTGGCCACGACCAGAACAAATGGTCTCGGCCGCGGCCTTTGAGAGAAGAAAAACCAATCCTATTAATTTATCAGTTTTGAATATTTCACCGTTGGATCGAGCTAAAATTTTATCCATAGCTTTGTAACATCTTGATCTGCATTTTCAATGATGGAGATTGGATTCTAATGTATGTAGATCATTCCAAAAAATTAAATGGTGCGGATTGAGGATTCTTCAATGGGCACAGTAGGGACCATTTTGGCCCAGCCATGCTCTTGCCTATATTTCTGTACATGAGTCAAAATAACCCCATTAAACACACCAAAACATTGTAAATATCAATATAATTTCATTTGGCATAAAAAGAGAAAGTTATTATACAAAACTCTGAAAATCATGCAAAATAAAACATAGACACAAACAAAAATATACTGAAATTAAACAATAAAATTGGGGTTATCAAATACCCCACACTTAGCTTTTGTTCGCCCTCGAGCAAATGAACAAACCACATTCCTATATACTCAAACTCAAAGAAAGAAAACACAAATTTAGAAAATGTAGAACAACACTTTAGCAGAATTCACTAAACGAAGTCTTAAATTGAAAAGACTCAACTAGATCATACTAGCAAATCTCTTTGTATGCATGTGCTAGGCCAAAAAAATTAAAATAACTTTTAGAACCAAAAATTTCCAATGAAATCCAATAATTGAGAAAATAATTTGTGTACAAAAGATTGCACACGCGATTTCGCTCTCGAAACTCAACAGACGCCATATGCCTCTCCTTTAGCACCGAAATCCAAAGGTCATCTCCACACATAACTCTCAATAAGAAAAGATCCTTAGGACTAAAAAGGTTATAATGTAGCTAAGGTATGACTATCAAGAAAAAGATTAAGATACACAAGTTTAAACTGCGATTTCTACCTCAACTCATCCTTTTTTTTTCTAAAAATAAGACTTCAACTCTACCTTTACTCACTCATCATTATTGCCAAGCTTTATGTATCAAAAAATGTAAAACATTTCTCAAGGAAATAGCATAAGGAAGAAGAAGAATCCTCTTTAAATATTTTGCCAAGATTTTAGCTCAATTCACGTTTAAAGAGATTAGAATCCTTCTCCTCTATACATAGAGTACCCCACACTTAGATGAAACCAAGATTGCTAGCTTTATTCTTCTTCTTTTTTTTCCTTTTATTTTAATAGCTAAAACAATCGATTTTACAATTAATAAGTAGGGACTCACAAAAATTCTTCTTAAAGAGGAACTACATTATGAAATTTTTCAATCTTACTCGATATTGGTAATGCATCCCCAATACTAGAATCTAACAATTGAAGAACAACCCTTTACTCACTAGCACTTCCCAAGAAAAACTTATCTCACCCATTTCTAGAATGGCCAGTTCAAAAAGGGTAAGACAAAGGCTTTTTAGGTGTAAGGGATGAAAATGCAGGTATAAGCAACAAAATTAAAATAAACACGCATTTAGCATGCTCAAATAGGCTAAACGAGGCTTGCAAGAGATATTATAAAACAAAGGTTGGTCAAAGGTCTTTTCAAAATTCGATAAAAAAATATATTGTCTAAGTCATTTCTAATCTCATTTTTGAGTCATTTTATTGCTTTGAAAGGTGATGAGGAAGGTTCTAGTGCTCTAAAATTCCAACTCAATCAACTTCATGCATTGGTTTTTATTTTTTTATTTTTTAAAAAGGGCCAAAGTGTACATTTATTAAGAGACTTACTAGTATTGATCTAATTAAAACCTACCGAAAAAGAAAAAATTCATTCAACAATCAATAAATCTCTTGCTATTCCAACTAATCTATTTAAGGCTTTCTAATTCTAAGTTCAAGATTGTTCACAATAGGAACAACTACGAGGGTAAGCTAACTATGGTACAAAACCATGCAATAACAACAAAAACAAAAACAAATATCACAACTAGACTAAAATCAAAATACAAGTGAAAGTTAAACTAGAAATAACAAACTAATAACATAAATCTTAAAATTAAAATTAAAACAATAGCAAAATAAATGAAATAAAAAAATTAACACAAAAGATAAAATTACTAGAAAATAAAACTCAAACATAGCTAAATGAGGTGAATTCATGCTCATCATGCCAAAATTGATACAAATGAATACTCATTTTTAATCAATCATTCAAAAATCACTATTACTGAAATGAATCACTAAACATTTAACAAAAACACACACAAAAACTAGAAACTTAAAATAAAAGCAAGCAAAATAAATAGAGTAGAGAGAGAAATAGTTCTGGTTTAATGAGTCCCAGCTTGACTCATGTTACTGTCAGACGGCCGAGTTTGTGATCCAAATATTGGTCTCTCCGGACTCTTCTCCTCGTTTTCCCCTATCAATAGGAGAAACCTATCGAAATTCACCAACGTAAGCAACACCATGTCTTTGATGAAGTACCCATCCACCTCTGGGTGTTCATACACGTACTCCTCCGACTATTTTAGCCTTAATAAACTCTTTATGTGGATTGAATTTAGTGCTTCCACTTGAGAGTTAAACAATTCTTGCTCTTTTGGTGAAACACCCTTCATAAGAGATTGGAATTCATTCTTTAGGCTCCAGCTCTTGTCTTTAACAATGATTAGTCCCTTCTCCAATGCATGCATCCCACACTTGATTTTTTCATTATCTACTAGCTGCGCATGACTCAATTTCTCCTTATCACCATTACCCCGATTCTTTATAGAATTGCTCAAGAATTCCAACTTAGATTTCAGGCTTTTAAGTCCCAATTCTTGATCTCTCAGTAGATGCTCTTGAGTCTTCAACAAATTTTTTTTTATTTTGTAATAAAGCCTCTTGATTTTTGATCTTTTTCTCTTGAGAATTAATTGTGGCCATCCATTCTTCTCTTTCAGCTCTTAATTGCCTATCCTTACTTTTAAGCAATTCAATAAAGACTTGAACTTTGGAGGCACATGACTCTTACAATATCCATTGTGAACCAGGATCTTCAAAAGATGGCAATGAGCATAATGTTGAAGGTTGATGTGAGTACTGCATTTCCCACATTTCTCTCCTCAACTCTTCCATTTGTGCTCTCAACAGAACCATTTCATCATCTTGTAGAGAACTATGCATCATTTGAAAGTTCATCATAATCTTCATGCAAAGAATAACACCAAATCAAAAACAAAGAAAAATAAAATAAAATCTCAAACTAAGCTCAAATAAAGATATAAAACAAACAACACCGTTATTCACCAGCAACGGCGCCAAAAACTTGTTCGACCCTAGCAAGTGCACTAGATCGACAAGCAATAAAGTGGGATAAATTTAAGACCCGCAAATATCAAACCCAAGGGATAAGGGCTGCTTTAAGCTAGATATCTAGAGTTGAGCGAGTTAATTTGAGATAAATTTCAAAGTTTTTGATTGAGAGAGCGTCCTAAATCTAATTAACAAAATAAATAAATAAAGAAGATAAGCTAATTAAACTAGGGATTAAAACATTAGTTGAAACATTGCTTGGGTTCACTCATCCACCCAATACCCAATGTGAATTAATTTTACCTAAAAGCATACACGAACGAATTCGGGATAACCCTCTTAACCCAAGCGTCCTATTCTGAAGCCAGCTATTCTAGTTGCTAAACTTCCCATTCCGGAGCCTGCCCAACAACTAGCCTATACACGGGTCTAACATCCTAAGTTTGGTTTGCTTTCCCATTTCGGAGCCAAACAACCCAAAAATCATCTATTTCACTCCACACTATAGTCCTAAAATCACAATTCCTGCACATTTAGAATCCCATTCCAGAGCCGTCTAAAATAATACATCATTCATGGTAGAAAAACTGAACAAAATCATTCATGGAATCCATTCCACTAGGCTCAATACCCATCCAAGACATATGATAAAAACCATTCATCCATGCATGGAAAATAATTTAATAGATTGAAAAACCATGAGATACAAATAAGTAACTGTGAAATAAACCATTCATTCATGTAAAAATCAAATTAAGTTGAAGATCCACATTATGGGTAGGGGATTCAAAGATCCCCAAGCAACAAAACTACAAATTAAATATAAATAAATTAAAAAGAGAAAGGAAAGAGGAAACCCATGAAGCCATTTGTAGCTTGTGAAGCTCCAATCCGAATCCAAGTCTCCTCCTTCAAAGCTTTAAGCAAAATGAAGAACACAACTTAAAATAAATGTAGAAAATTGAATCTAACCCTAACTTACATTGGAAAATAAATATAATCTAAGGTTTATATTGAATTTAATCTAACCTATAACATAAAATGAAGGAAAAACATAAGAAAATCAGAGGAAAAAGCCCTATATCTAAGTGTGGCGGCTCTCCTCAACTCTCCCCCTCCTTTCTCTGCCAAAAAATGTAGTTTTTATAGATCTACAGATGGCCAAGGCTGAGACAAAAGTGTCCTAGCAGTGCCCAGTCAGGTTAGGCATGGCTGGGACAAAAGTGTCTCAGCCGTACGCACCTTCTGGACTAAAAAAACTCAAATTCTGTATTGGCCACGGCCAGGACAAATGGTCTCGGCCATGGCCCTGAGAGAAGAAAAACCATTCCCATTAATTTATCAGTTTCTGAATATTTCACCATTGGATCGAGCTGAAATTTTAACCATAGCTTTGTAACATCTTGATTTACATTTTCAAAGGTGAAGATTTGATTCTGATGTTTGCAGATCATTCTAAAAAATAAAATGGTGCGGATTGGGGATTCTTCAATGGGCACAGCTGGGACCATTTTGGCCCAGTCGTGCTCTTGCCTATATTTCTGCACATGAGTCAAAATAACCCCATTAAACACACCAAAACATTGTAAATATCAATATAATTTCATTTGGCATAAAAAGAGAAAGTTATTACACAAAACTCTGAAAATCAAGCAAAATAAAACAAAGACACAAACAAAAATATACTGAAATTAAACAATAAAATTGGAGTTATCAAATACCCCACACTTAGCTTTTGCTCGCCCTTGAGCAAATGAACAAACCACATTCCTATATACTCAAACTCAAAGAAAGAAAACACAAATTTAGAAAATGTAGAACAACACTTTAGTAAAAGTCACTAAACGAAGTCTTAAATCGAAAGGACTCAACTAGATCATACTAGCAAATCTCTTTGTATGCGTGTGCTAGGCCAAAAAAAAGATTAAAATAACTTTTAAAACCAAAAATTTCCAATGCAATCCAATAATTGAGAAAATAATTTGTGTACAAAAGATTGCACACGCGATTTCGCTCTTGAAACTCAAGAGACGGCATATGCCTCTCCTTTAGCACCGAAATCCAAAGATCATCTCCACACATAACTTTCAATAAGAAAAGATCCTTAGGACTTAAAAGTTTATAATGTGGCTAAGGTATGGCTATCAAGGAAAAGATTAAGATACACAAGTTTGAACTGCCATTTCTACCTCAACTCACCCTTTTTCTTTTAAAAATAAGACTTCAACTCTACCTTTACTCACTCATCATTATTGCCAAGCTTTATGTATCAAAAAATGTAGAACATTTCTCAAGGAAATAGCATAAGGAAGAAGAAGAATCCTCTCTAAATATTTTTCCAAGATTTTAGCTCAATTGACGTTTAAAAAGATTAGAATCCTTTTCCTCTATACATAGAGTACCCCACACTTAGATGAAAGCAAAATTGCTAGCTTTATTCTTCTTCTTCTTTTTCTTTATTTTAATAGCTAAAACAATCGATTTTACAATTGATAAGTAAGGACTTACAAAATTTTTTCTTAAAGAGGAACTACATTATGAAATTTTTCAATCTTACTCGATATTGGCAATGCATCCCCAATACTAGAATCTAACAATTGAAGAACAACCCTTTACTCACTAGCACTTCCAAAGAAAAACTTATCTCACCCACTTCTAGAATGGCCAGTTCAAAAAGGGTAAGACAAAGGCTTTTTAGGCTTAAGGGATCAAAATGCACGTATAAGCAATAAATATAAAATAAACACGCATTTAGCATGCTCAAATAGGCTCAACGAGGCTTGCAAGAGATATTATAAAACAAAGGTTGGTCAAAGTTCTTTTCAAAATTTGATAAAAAAATATATTGTTTAAGTCATTTCTAATCTCATTTTTGAGTCATTTTATTGCTTTGAAGGGTGATGAAGGTTCTAGCGCTCTAAAATTCCAACTCAAACAACTTCATGCACTGTTTTTTATTTTATTATTTTTTTTTATTTTTTTAAAAAAGGGCTAAAGTGTACATTTATTAAGAGACTTACTGTTCTTGATCTAATTGAAACCTATCGAAAAAGAAATAATTCGTTCAACAATCAACCACTCTCTTGCTATTCCAACTAATCTATATAAGGCTTTCTAATTCTAAGTTCAAGATTGTTCACAACAAGAACAACTACGAGGGTAAGCTAACTATGGTGCAAAAGCATGCAATAAAAACAACAAACAAAAACAAATATCACAACTTGACTAAAATCAAAATACAAGTGAAAGTTAAGCTAGAAATAACAAAATAATACCATAAGTCTTAAAATTAAAATTAAAACAATAGCAAAATAAATGAAATACAAAAATTAACACAAAAGATAAAATTACTAGAAAATAAAACTCAAACATAGCTAAATGAGGTGAATTCATGCTTATCATGCTAAAATTGATACAAATGCATACTCATTTTTAATCTCATTCTTGCAAAAATCACTATTAGTGAAATGAATTACCAAACATTTAATAAAAACACACACAAAAACAAGAAACTTAAAATAAAAGCAAGCAAAATAAATAGAGTAGAGAGAGAAATAGTTCTAGTTTAATGAGTCCCAGCTTGACCCATGTTACTGTCAGGCGGCCAAGTTTGTGATCCAAATGTTGGTCTCTCCGAACACTGTTCCTCGTTTTCCCCCATCAGTAAGAGAAACCTATCGAAATTCACTAAGGTAAGCAACACCATGTCTTCGATGAAGTACTCTTCCACCTCGGGTTGTTCATACACGTACTCCTCTGACTATTTTAGCCTTAATAAACTCTTTATGTGGATTGAATTTAGTACTTCCACTTGAGAGTTAAACAATTCTTGCTCTTTTGGTGAAACACCCTTCGCAAGAGATTGGAATTCATTCTTTAAGCTACAGCTCTTGTCTTCAACAATGATTGGTCCCTTCTCCAATGCATGCATCCCACACTTGATTTTTTCATTATCTACTGGCTGCACATGACTCAATTTCTCCTTATCACCATCACCCCGATTCTTCATAGAATTGCTCAAGAATTCCAACTTAGATTCCAGCATTTTATGTCCCAATTCTTGATCTCTCAGTAGATGCTCTTGAGTCTTCAACAAATTCTTTTGATTTTGTAATAAAGCCTCTTGATTTTTGATCTTTTTCTATTGAGAATTAATTGTGGCCATCCATTCTTCTCTTTCAGCTCTTAATTACCTATCCTTACTTTCAAGCAATTCAATAAGGACTTGAACTTTGGAGGCACATGACTCTTACGATATCCATTGTGAACCAGGATCTTCAAAAGATGGCAATGAGCAGAATGTTGAAGGTTGATATGAGTACTGCATTTCCCACATTTCTTTCCTCAACTCTTCCATTTGTGCTCTCAACAGAACCATTTCATCATCTTGTAGAGAACTATGCATCATTTGAAAGTTCATCATAATCTTCATGCAAAGAATAACACCAAATCAAAAACAAAGAAAAATAAAATAAAATCTCAAACTAAGCTCAAATAAAGATATAAAACAAACAACACCGTTATTCACCAGCAACGGTGCCAAAAACTTGTTCGACCCTAGCAAGTGCACTAGATCGACAAGCAATAAAGTGTAATAAATTTAAGACCCGCAAATATCAAACCCAAGGGATAAGGGCTGCTTTAAGCTAGATATCTAGAGTTGAGCGAGTTAATTTGAGATAAATTTCAAAGTTTTTGATTGAGAGAGCGTCCTAAATCTAATTAACAAAATAAATAAATAAAGAAGATAAGCTAATTAAACTAGGGATTAAAACATTAGTTGAAACATTGCCATGGCTGGGACAATTAGTCTCGATCGTGACCCCTGAGAGAAGAAAAACTAGTCCCATTAATTTATCAGTTTTTAATATTTCACCGTTGGATCGAGCTAAAATTTTAGCCATAGCTTTGTAACATCTTGTTCTAAATTTTCAACGATGAAGATTGGATTCTGATGTCTTCAGATCATTCCAAAAAACAAAATGGTGTGGATTGGGGATTCTTCAATGGGCACAACTGGGACCATTTTGGCCCAGCCATACTCTTGCCTATATTTCAGTACATGATTCAAAATAACCCCATTAAACACACCAAAACATTGTAAATATCAATATAATTTCATTTGGCATAAAAAGAGAAAGTTATTACACAAAACTCTGAAAATCATGCAAAATAAAACATAGACACAAACAAAAATATACAGAAATTAAACAATAAAATTGAAGTTATCAAATACCCCACACTTAGCTTTTGCTCGCCCTCGAGCAAATGAACAAACCACATTCCTATATACTCAAACTCAAAGAAAGAAAACACAAATTTAGAAAATGTAGAACAATACTTTAGCAGAAGTCAATAAATGAAGTCTTAAATTAAAAAGACTCAACTAGATCATACTAGTAAATCTCTTTGTATGTGTGTGCTAGGCCAAAAAAAAAATTAAAATAACTTTTAAAACAAAAAATTTCCAATGTAATCCAATAATTTACAAAAGAATTTGTGTGCAAAAGATTGCACACACGGTTTCACTCTTGAAACTCAAGAAACGCCATATGCCTCTCCTTTAGAACCAAAACCCAAAGGTCAATTCCACACATAACTCTCAATAAGAAAAGATCCTTAGGACTTAAAAGGTTATAATGTGGCTAATGTATGGCTATCAAGAAAAAGATTAAGATACACAAGTTTGAACTGCAATTTCTTCTAAAAATAAGACTTCAATTCTACCTTTACTCACTCATCATTGTTGCCAAGCTTTATGTATCAAAAAATGTAGAACATTTCTCAAGGAAATAGCATAAAGAAGAAGAAGAATCCTCTTTAAATATTTTTCCAAGATTTTAGCTCAACTGACGTTTAAAGAGATTAGAATCCTTTTTCTCTATACATAGAGTACCCCACACTTAGATGAAACCAAGATTGCTAGCTTTATTCTTCTTCTTTTTTTCTTTTCTTAATAGCTAAAACAATCAATTTTACAATTGATAAGTAGGGAATCAAAAAAATTCTTTTTAAAAAGGAACTACATTATGAAATTTTTCAATCTTATCGATATTGGCAATGCATCCCTAATACTAGAATCTAACAATTGAAGAACAACCCTTTACTCACTAGCACTTCCCAAGAAAAACTTATCTCACCCACTTCAAGAATGGCCAGTTCAAAAAGGGTAAGACAAAGGCTTTTTAGGCTTAAGGGATCAAAATATAGGTATAAGCAACAAATATAAAATAAACACGCATTTAGCATGCTCAAATAGGCTCAAAGAGGCTTGCAAGAGATAATATAAAACAAAGGTCGGTCAAAGGTCTTTTCAAAATTCGATAAAAAAAATATATTGTCTAAGTCATTTCTAATCTTATTTTTGAGTCATTTTATTGCTTTGAAGGGTGTTGAGGAAGGTTCTAGCGCTCTAAAATTCCAACTCAATCAACTTCATACATTGGTTTTTATTTTTTTATTTTTTTGAAAAGGGCCAAAGTGTACATTTATTAAGAGACTTATTGGTATTGATCTAATTGAAACCTACCGAAAAAGAAAAAATTCGTTCAACAATCAACCACTCTTTTGCTATTCCAACTAATCTATATAAGGCTTTCTAATTCTAAGTTCAAGATTGTTCACAACAGGAACAACTACGATGGTAAGCTAACTATGGTGCAAAAGCATGCAATAACAACAACAAACAAAAACAAATATCACAACTAGACTAAAATCAAAATACAAGTGAAAATTAAGCTAAAAATAAAACAATAATACCATAAATCTTAAAATTAAAATTAAAACAATAGCAAAATAAATGAAATACAAAAATTAACACAAAAGATAGAATTACTAGAAAATAAAACTCAAACATAGCTAAATGAGGTGAATTCATGCTCATCATGCCAAACTTGATACAAATGCATACTCATTTTTAATCTTATTTATGCAAAAATTACTATTACTGAAATGAATCACCAAACATTTAACAAAAACACACACAAAAACTAGAAACTTAAAATAAAAGAAAGCAAAATAAATAGAGTAGAGAGAGAGAAATAGTTCTGGTTTAATGAGTCCCAAGTTGACTCATGTTACTGTCAGGCGGCCGAGTTTGTGATCCAAATGTTGGTGTCTCCGGACTCTGCTCCTTGTTTTCCCCCATCAGTAGGAGAAACCTATCGAAATTCACCAAGGTAAGCAACACCATGTCTTCGATGAAGTACCCATCCACCTGTTAGTGTAAGCCCTAGCCCCAATGCATTGTAACGAAACACTTGAAATTAATAAAATGAGGCATTAGTTTTATCTTTTGTATTCCTGTGCATATCAATTGATAAAACTATCCAAGAATGTCGTTTCAGTTTAAGTTATCATGTGTGAGGCACATGGTTGTAAGACCTTGAAACAAATGAGACTTCATTCTAAATATCCCTAGTCAGTCATTGTTATGGGAATAACAATGAATTAAGACTAGTATGCTCTCTCTGATATTATGAGTTCTGTCTTACGGATCATTAGGACAAGAGTATCAATCAGAGATCATAGATACATGTTAAAGAACATGGTATCTGGATACGATCCGCTCATGAGAACACTACATGGTACAAGTCATAAGTGTTTCTCATATGCAAGTTTTGTATCGGAGTTCTTAGACCTGAAATCTCTATGAAACTCTTTATAAATTACTGTGTACTTTGACATACACCTAACGTACTCGTAACAGAGTGACAAGTATGGGTATGATTGGGTATGCATTGATTCATGTTAGAGAGCATGAGAGAAGTGAATGGATTACCCCTCTCATAAAGAGAGAAAATATCATCGGCCACTTGATCAGTGAACTGAGAAGTGTATGGCCATACCGAGATGAAATAATGAGTAATCATTATTTATCTGAGAGTTCAGTGTCACTGGAATATCAAGAAAGGAATTAATATATATAAGGATGACTGGTTCCATGCCTTATATTAATTCTGATATTTATGGGTAAGGGACTATGCAAAATTGCATTAGGTCACTAAATGCCATATGCATTTTCATTTAATTTGGAATGCTATAATATCTTGCTAGAGAATATATATAGCCTTTGAATTAATTTATTAATTCATTGCCAACATTAAATGGACCTATAGGATCGCACACAAAGCATTGGGCTTAAAATATTTAAATTGTGTATTGGAAATTAATTTGGACTTTTATTTAAAGTCAAATTAATGCATAAAATGGGCAAACAAATTTTTAGCTGTTTTAGGCAAATCTGTAAAAACAGTTTTTTTGTTGTTTTAGGCAAAACTGTCAAGGTGCGATTTTGCCTAAAACAGCAAATCTGTTAAGCCACGATTTTGCCTAAAACAACTAGCTGTTTTAGGCAAATCTGTGAAACGAGTTTTTTTTGCCTAAAACAGCTAGCTATTTTAGGCAAATATGTTAACAGTTGGTCACGAGAGAAATTTGTTGGCATGTGCTAGGTTTAATTTCAATTGATTAATTATCTATGTATAATTAAGTTAATTGAGTATTAAATCTTAATTTGTATTTAATCAAAATATAATACTTGAGAGGGAATTAAAGTAGCCAAAATTCAAACTAAAATACTAGTTGAATTCGGCAACTTATCACCTTAAATAAGTAAGTTTGTTTTGATTAAATGACTAATGCCATTTGAATTTAAATTCTAATGGAATTTAAATTAGGATATATCTCTTAATTAGGAAGTGATGGAGGCTGAAATTAACACTTAATTTTCGGCACTCACACTTGACCTAAATTAAGTGATATATATTAATGAATTAAATGAAAAAGAAAATGCGGTTTTGCTATTTTTCTCTCTTGGCCGAAATACTCAAGGGGAAAGAAATCTTTCTTGTTCTCTTGTGTTCTCGGGCTGAAACAGTAACCTAAAGGAAGAATAAGATCAGATCTTGTGGCTTCAAATCATTCCCATTGCCGAATACACAATCATAGAGCTAGCACTCTTGATTTTAAGCCATCTTTGCAAGTGTGTGTGTGAGAATAGAGGGAGTGGCGTAAAGGCTGTTCCTTGGCATTGGTGGTGAAGATCTAAGGTGGACATATCCTTCTTGGTTGCTGGTCATCATCAAAATCAAGTTTTAAAGGCATCTAAAGTTGTAAGTTTAAAACTCTAAAATTTCATGTTTCGATTCTTGTCATGGAATTGTATGGCATGTATGATAAAAATTTTTGTTTTTTCCGCTGTGCTATCATCACATTCATACCATGTCATATTCCATCACCACCTCGGGTTTTTCATACACATACTCCTTCGACTCTTTTAGCCTTAATAAACTCTTTGTGTTGATTGAATTTAGTGCTTCCACTTGAGAGTTAAACAATTCTTGCTCTTTTGGTGAAACACCCTTCACAAGAGATTGGAATTCATTCTTTAAGCTACAATTCTTGTCTTCAATAATGATTGGTTCCTTCTCCAATGCATGCACCCCACACTTGAGTTTTTCATTATCTATTGACTGCGTATGACTCAATTTCTCCTTATCACCATCACCCTAATTCTTCATAGAATTACTCAAGAATTCCAACCTAGATTTCAAGCTTTTAAGTCCCAATTCTTGATCTCTCAGTAGATGCTCTTGAGTCTTCAGCAAATTCTTTTGATTTTGCAATAAAGCCTCTTGATTTTTGATCTTTTTCTCTTGAGAATTAATTATGGCCATCCATTCTTCTCTTTCAGCACTTAATTGCCTATCGTTACTTTCAAGCAATTCAATAAGTTCTTGAACTTTAGAGGCACATGACTCTTGCGATATCCATTGTGAACTAGGATCTTCAAAAGATGGCAATGAGTATAATGTTGAAGGTTGATGTGAGTACTGCATTTCCCACATTTCTCTCCTCAACTCTTATATTTGTGTTGTCAACAGAACCATTTCATCATTTTGTAGAGAACTGTGCATCATTTGAAAGTTCATCATAATCTTCATGCAAAGAATAAAACCAAATCAAAAACAAAGAAAAATAAAATAAAATCTCAAACTAAGCTCAAATAAAGATATAAAACAAACAACACCATTATTCACCGGCAACGGCACCAAAAACTTGTTACGACCCTAGCAAGTGCATTAGATCGATAAGTAATAAAGTGGGATAAATTTAAGACCCGCAAATATCGAACCCAAGGGATAAGGGTTGTTTTAAGCTAGATATCTAGAGTTGAGCGAGTTAATCTAAGATAAATTTCCACGTTTTTGATTAAGAGAGCGTTCTAAATCTAATTAACAAAATAAATAAATAAAGAAGATAAGCTAATTAAGCTAGGGATTAAAACATTAGTAGAAACATTTCTCGGGTTCACTCATCCGCCCTATACCCAATGTGAATTAATTTTACATAAAAGCATACATGAACGAATTCGGGATAACCCTCTTAACCCAAGTGTCCAATTTCGGAGCCAGCTATTCTAGTTGCTAAACTACCCATTCCGGAGCCAGCCCAACAACTAGCCTATACACGGGTCTAACATCCTAAGTTTGGTTTGCTTTCCCATTCCGGAGCCAAACAACCCAAAACTTATCTATTTCACTACACACTCTAGTCCTAAAATCACAATTACTGCACATTTAGAATCCCATTCTGGAGCAGTCTAAAATAATACAGCATTCATGGCAGAAAAACTGAGCAAAATCATTCATAGAATCCAATCCACTGGGCTCAATACCCATCCAAGACATATGATAAAAACCATTCATCCATGCATTGAAAATAATTTAATAGATTGAAAAACCATGAGATACAAATAAGTAACTGTGAAATAGACCATTCATTCATGTAAAAATCAAATTAAGTTGAAGATCCACATTATGGGTAAGGGATTCAAAGATCCCCAAGCAACAAAACTAGAAATTAAACATAAATAAAGTAAAAAGAAAAAGGAAAGAGGAAACCCATGAAGCCATTTGTAGCTTGTGAAGTTCAAATCTGAATCCAAGTCTCCTCCTTCAAAGCTCTAAGTAAAATGAAGAACACAACTTAAAATAAACGCAGAAAATTGAATCTAACCCTAACTTACATTGGAAAATAAATCTAATCTAAGATTTACATTGAATTAAATCTAACCTACAACATAAAATGAAGGAAAAACATAAGAAAATCGAAGGAAAAAACCCTAAATCTAAGTGTGGCGGCTCTCCTCAATTCTCCCCCTCCTTTCTCTGCCAAAAAAATGTAGTTTTTATAGATCTGCAGATGGCCACGGCTGAGACAAAAGTGTCCCAACTGTGCCCAGTCAGGTTAGGCACGGCTGGGACAAAAGTGTCTCAGCTGTGCGCACCTTCTGGACTAAAAAAAACTCAAATTTTGCATTTGCCACGGCTTGGACAACTAGTCTCGACCGCGGCCCCTGAGAGAAGAAAAACCAATCCCATTAATTTACAGTTTTTTAATATTTCATCGTTGGATCGAGCTGAAATTTTAACCATAGCTTTGTAACATCTTGTTCTACATTTTCAACGGTGAAGATTGGATTCTGATGTCTGCAATCATTCTAAAAAATAAAATGGTGCGGATTGGAAATTCTTCAATGGGCACAGCTAGGACCATTTTGGCCCAACCGTGCTCTTGCCTATATTTCTACACATGAGTCAAAATAACCCCATTAAACACACCAAAACATTGTAAATATCAATATAATTTCATTTGGCATAAAAAGAGAAAGTTATTACACAAAACTTTGAAAATCATGCAAAATAAAACATAGACACAAACAAAAATTTACTGAAATTAAACAATAAAATTGGAGTTATCAAATACCCCACACTTAGCTTTTGCTCGCCCTCGAGCAAATGAACAAACCACATTCCTATATACTCAAACTCAAAGAAAGAAAACACAAATTTAGAAAATGTAGAACAACACTTTAGCAGATGTCACTAAACGAAGTCTTAAATCGAAAAGACTCAACTAGATCATACTAGCAAATCTCTTTGTATGTGTGTGCTAGGCCAAAAAAAATTAAAATAACTTTTCAAACCAAAAATTTCCAATGCAATCCAATAATTGAGAAAAGAATTTGTGTACAAAAGATTACACATGTGATTTCGGTCTCGAAACTCAAGAGAAGCCATATGCCTCTCCTTTAGCACCGTAACCCAAAGGTCAATCCCACATATAACTCTCAATAAGAAAAGATCCTTAGGACTTAAAAAATATACAAGTTTATCAAGAAAAAGATTAAGATAGACAAGTTTGAACTGCCATATCTACCTCAACTCACCCTTTTTCTTCTAAAAATAAGACTTCAACTCTGCCTTTACTCACTCATCATAATTCCCAAGCTTTATGTATCAAAAAATATATAACATTTCTCAAGGAAATAGCATATGGAAGAAGAATAATCGTCACTAAATATTTTGCCAAGATTTTGGCTCAATTGATGTTTAAAGAGATTAGAATCCTTTTCCTCTATACAAAGAGTACCCCACACTTAGATGAAACAAAGATTGCTAGCTTTATTCTTCTTCTTTTTTTCTTTTTTTAATAGCTAAAATAATCGATTTTACAATTGATAAGTAGGGACTCACAAAAATTCTTCTTAAAGAGGAACTACATTATGAAATTTTTCAATCTTACTCGATATTGGCAATGCATCCCCAATACTAGAATCTAACAATTGAAGAACAACCCTTTACTCACCAGCACTTCCTAATAAAAAACTTATCTCACCCACTTCTAGAATGGCCAGTTCAAAAAGGGTAAGACAAAGGCTTTTTAGGCTTAAGGGATCAAAATGGAGGTATAAGTAACAAATATAAAATAAACACGCATTTGGCATGCTCAAATAGGCTCAACGAAGCTTGCAAGGGATATTATAAAATAAAGGTTGGTGAGAGGTCTTTTCAAAATTCGATAAAAAAAATATATTGTCTAAGTCATTTCTAATCTCATTTTTGAGTCATTTTATTGCTTTGAAGGGTGATGAGGAAGGTTCTAGCGCTCTAAAATTCCAACTCAATTAACTTCATGCACTGGTTTTTATTTTTTTAATTTTTTAAAAAGGGCCAAAGTGTACATTTATTAAGAGACTTAGTGGTATTGATATAATTGAAACCTACCGAAAAAGAAATAATTCATTCAACAATCCACCACTCTCTTGCTATTCCAACTAATCTATATAAAGCTTTCTAATTCTTAGTTCAAGATTGTTCACAACAGGAACAACTACGAGGGTAAGCTAACTATGGTGCAAAAGCATGCAATAATAACAACAAACAAAAACAAATATCACAACTAGACTAAAATCAAAATACAAGAGAAAGTTAACCTAGAAATAACAAAATAATACCATAAATCTTAAAATTAAAATTAAAACAATAGCAAAATAAATGAAATACAAAAATTAACACAAAATATAGAATTACTAGAAAATAAAACTCAAACATGGCTAAATGAGGTGAATTCATGCTCATCATGCTAAAATTGATACAAATGCATACTCATTTTTAATCTTATTCATGCAAAAATCACTATTACTGAAATGAATCATCAAACATTTAACAAAAACACACACAAAAACTAGAAACTTAAAATAAAAGCAAGCAAAATAAATAGAGTAGAGAGAGAGAAATAGTTATGGTATAATGAGTCCCAGGTTGACTCAGGTTACTGTCAGGCGGCCGAGTTTATGATCCAAATGTTGGTCTCTCCAGACTCTGCTCCTTGTTTTCCCCCATCAGTAGGAGAAACCTATCGAAATTCACCAAGGTAAGCAACACCATGTCTTTGATGAAGTACCCTTCCACCTCGGGTTGTTCATACACGTACTCCTCCGACTCTTCTAGCCTTAATAAACTCTTTATGTGGATTGAATTTAGTGCTTCCACTTGAGAGTTAGACAATTCTTGCTTTTTTAGTGAAACACGCTTCACAAGAGATGGGAATTCATTCTTTAAGCTACAGCTCTTGTCTTCAACAATGATTGGTCCCTTCTCCAATGGATGCACCCCACACTTGATTTTTTCATTATCTACTAGTTGCGTATGACTCAATTTCTCCTTATCACCATCACCCCGATTCTTCATAAAATTGCTCAAGAATTCCAACTTAGATTCCAGGCTTTTAAGTCCATATTCTTGATCTCTCAGTAGATGCTCTTGAGTCTTCAACAAATTCTTTTTATTTTGTAATAAAGCCTCTTGATTTTTGATCTTTTTCTTTTGAGAATTAATTGTGGCCATCCATTCTTCTCTTTCAGCTCTTAATTGCCTATCCTTATTTTCAAGCAATTCAATAAGGACTTGAACTTTGGAGGCACATGACTCTTGCGATATCAAATGTGAACTAGGATCTTCAAAAGATGGGAATGAGCAGAATGTTGAAGGTTGATATGAGTACTGCATTTCCCACATTTCTCTCCTCAACTCTTCCATTTGTGCTCTCAACATAACCATTTCATCATCTTGTAGAGAACTATACATCATTTGAAAGTTCATCATAATCTTTATGCAAAGAATAACACCAAATAAAAAACAACGAAAAATAAAATAAAATCTCAAACTAAGCTCAAATAAAGATATAAAACAAACATCCCCGTTATTCCCCGGCAACGGTGCCAAAAACTTGTTGCGACCCTAGTAAGTGCACTAGATCGACAAGTAATAAAGTAGGGTAAATTTAAGACCCGCAAATATCAAACCCAAGGGATAAGGGTTGTTTTAAGCTAGATATCTAGAGTTAAGCGAGTTAATCTGAGATAAATTTCCAAGTTTTGATTGAGAGAGCGTTCTAAATCTAATTAACAAAATAAATAAATAAAGAAGATAAGCTAATTAAACTAGGGATTAAAACATTAGTTGAAACCTTGCTCGGGTTCACTCATCCACCCCATACCCAATGTGAATTAATTTTACCTAAAAGCATACATGAATGAATTCGGGATAACCCTCTTAATCCAAACGTCCCATTTTGGAGCCAGCTATTCTAGTTGCTAAACTTCCCATTCCGGAGCCAGCTGTTCTAGTTGCTAAACTTCCCATTCCGAAGCTAGCTATTCTAGTTGCTAAACTTCCCATTCTGGAGCCAGCCCAACAACTAGCCTATGCACGGGTCTAACATCCTAAGTTTGGTTTGCTTTCCCATTTCGGAGCCAAATAACCCAAAACCCATCTATTTCACTCCACACTCTAGTCCTAAAATCACAATTACTGCACATTTAGAATCCCATTCTGGAGCCGTCTCAAATAATACAACATTCATGGTAGAAAAACTGAGCAAAATCATTCATAGAATCCAATCCACTAGACTCAATACCCATCCAAGACATATGATAAAAATCATTCATCCATGCGTGGAAAATAATTTAATTGATTTAAAAACCATGAGAAACAAATTAGTAACCGTGAAATAGACAATTCATTCATATAAAAATCAAATTAAGTTTAAGATCCACATTGTGGGCAGGGGATTCAAAGATCCCCATGCAACAAAACTACAAATTAAACATAAATAAATTAAAAAGAGAAAGGAAAGAGGAAACCCATGAAGCCATTTGTAGCTTATGAAGCTCCAATCCGAATCCAAGTCTCCTCCTTCAAAGCTCCAAGTAAAATGAAGAACACAACTTAAAATAAGTGCAGAAAATTGAATCTAACCCTAACTTACATTGGAAAATAAATCTGATCTAAGGTTTACATTGAATTAAATCTAACCTACAACATAAAATGAAGGAAAAACATAAGAAAATCGGAGGAAAAAGCCCTAGATCTAAGTGTGGCGGCTCTCCTCAACTCTCCCCGTCCTTTCTCTGCCAAAAAAATGCAGTTTTTATAGATCTGCATATGGCCACGGCTGAGACAAAAGTGTCCCAGTCGTGCCCAGTCAGGTTAGGCACAGCTGGGAAAAAAGTTTTGTCGTACACAACTTCTAGACTAAAAAAACTCAAATTCTGCATTGGCCACGGTCGGGACAAATGGTCTCGGTCGCGGCCCCTGAGAGAAGAAAAACCAGTCCCATTAATTTATCAGTTTCTGAATATTTCACCTTTGGATCGAGCTGAAATTTTAACCATAGCTTTGTAATATCTTGTTCTACATTTTCAACAGTGGAGATTGGATTTTGATGTCTGCAGGTCATTCTAAAAAATAAAATGGTGTGGATTGGGGATTGTTCAATGGGCACAGCTAGGACCATTTTGGCCTAGCCGTGCTCTTGCCTATCTTTCTGTACATGAGTCAAAATAACCCCATTAAACACACTAAAACATTGTAAATATCAATATAATTTCATTTGACATAAAAAGAGAAAGTTATTACACAAAACTCTGAAAATCATGCAAAATAAAACTTAGACACAAACAAAAATATACTGAAATTAAACAATAAAATTAGAGTTATCAAATACCCCACACTTAGCTTTTGCTCGCCCCCGAGCAAATGAACAAATCGCATTCCTATATACTCAAACTCAAAGAAAGAAAACACAGATTTAGAAAATGTAGAACAACACTTTAGCAGAAGTCACTAAATAAAGTCTTAAATCGAAAAGACTTAACTAGGTCATACTAGCAAATATCTTTCTATGTGTGTGCTAAGCCAAAAAAAATTAAAATAACTTTTAAAACCAAAAATTTCCAATGCAATCTAATAATTGAGAAAAGAATTTGTGTACAAAAGATTGCACTCGCGGTTTCGTTCTCAAAACTCAAGAGACGCCATATGCCTCTCCTTTAGCACCGAAACCCAAAGGTCATCTCCACACATAACTCTCAATAAGAAAAGATCCTTAGGACTTAAAAGGTTACAATGTGGCTAAGGTATGGCTATCAAGAAAAAGATTAAGATTCACAAGTTTGAACTGCCATTTCTACCTCAACTCACCCTTTTTCTTCTAAAAATAAGACTTCAACTCTACCTTTACTCACTCATCAATATTGCCACGCTTTATGTATAAAAAATGTAGAACATTTCTCAAGGAAATAGCATAAGGAAGAAGAACAATCCTCTCTAAATATTTTGCCAAGATTTTGGCTCAATTGACGTTTAAAGAGATTAGAATCCTTCTCCTCTATACATAGAGTACCCCACACTTAGATGAAACCAAGATTGCTAGCTTTATTCTTCTTCTTTTTTTTCTTTTTTTTTAATAGCTAAAATAATCAATTTTACAATTGATAAGTAGGGACTCACAAAAATTCTTCTTAAAGAGGAACTACATTCTGAAATTTTTCAATCTTACTCGATATTGGAAATGCATTCCCAATACTAGAATCTAACAATTGAAGAACAACCCTTTACTCACTAGCACTTCCTAAGAAAAACTTATCTCACCCACTTCTAGAATGGCCAGTTCAAAAAGGGTAAGACAAAGGCTTTTTAGGCTTAAGGAATCAAAATGCAGGTATAAGCAACAAATATAAAATAAACACACATTTAGCATGCTCAAATAGGCTCAACAAGGCTTGCAAGAGATATTATAAAACAAAGGTTGGTCAAAGGTATTTTTAAAATTCGATAAAAAAATATACTGTCTAAATCATTTCTAATATCATTTCTGAGTCTTTTTATTGCTTTGAATGGTGATGAGGAAGGTTCTAGTGCTCTAAAATTCCAACTCAATCAACTTCATGCACTAGTTTTTATTTTTTTAATTTTTAAAAAAGGGCCAAAGTGTACATTTATTAAGAGACTTACTGATATTAATCTAATTGAAACCTACGGAAAAAGAAAAAATTCGTTCAACAATCAACCACTCTCTTGCTATTCTAACTAATCTATATAAGGCTTTCTAATTCTAAGATCAAGATTGTTCATAATAGGAACAACTACGACGGTAAGCTAACTATGGTGCAAAAGCATGCAATAACAATAACAAACAAAAACAAATATCACAACTAGACTAAAATCAAAATATAAGTGATAGTTAAAATAGAAATAACAAAATAATAACATAAATCTTAAAATTAAAATTAAAACAATAACAAAATAAATGAAATACAAAAATTAACACAAAACATAGAATTACTAGAAAATAAAACTCAAACATAGCTAAATGAGGTGAATTCATGCTCATCATGCCAAAATTGATACAAATGCATACTCATTTTTAATCTTATTCATTCAAAAATCACTATTACTGAAATGAATCACCAAACATTTAACAAAAACACACACAAAAACTAGAAACTTAAAATAAAAGTAAGCAAAATAAATAGAGTAGAGAGAGAGAAATAGTTCTAGTTTAATGAGTCCCAGCTTGACTCATGTTACTGTCAGGCAGTCGAGTTTGTGATCCAAATGTTGGTCTCTCCGGACTCTGCTTATCGTTTTCCCTCATCAGTAAGAGAAACCTATCGAAATTCACCAAGGTAAGCAACACCATGTCTTCGATGAAGTACCCTTCCACCTCGGGTTGCTCATACACGTACTCCTCCAACTCTTCTAGCCTTAATAAACTCTTTAAGTGGATTGAATTTAGTGCTTCCACTTGAGAGTTAAACAATGCTTGCTGTTTTGGTGAAACACCCTTCACAAGAGATTGGAGTTCATTCTTTAAGCTACAGCTCTTGTCTACAACAATGATTGGTCCCTTCTCCAATGGATGCACCCCATACTTGATTTTTTCATTATCTATTGGCTGCGCATGGCTTAATTTCTCCTTATCACCATCACCCCAATTCTTCATTGAAAGTTCATCATAATCTTCATGCAAAGAATAACACCAAATCAAAAACAAAGAAAAATAAAATAAAATCTCAAACTAAGCCCAAATAAAGATATAAAACAAAAAATATTGTTATTCCCCGGCATCGGCGCCAAAAACTTGTGGCGATCCTAGCAAGTGCACTAGATCGACAAGTAATAAAGGGGTAAATTTAAGACTCACAAATATCGAACCCAAGGGATAAGGGCTATTTTAAGCTAGATATCTAGAGTTGAGCGAGTTAATTTGAGATAAATTTCCAAGTTTTTGATTGAGAGAGCATTCTAAATCTAATTAACAAAATAAATAAATAAAGAAGATAAACTAATTAAACTAGGGATTAAATCATTAGTTGAAACATTGCTCGGGTTCACTCATCCATCCCATTCCCAATATGAATTAATTTTACCTAAAAGCATACATGAATGAATTCGAGATAACCCTATTAACCCAAGCGTCCCATTCTGGAGCCAGCTATTCTAGTTGCTAAACTTCCCATTCCGGAGCCAGCCCAACAACTAGCCCATGCACGGGTCTAACATCCTAAGTTTGGTTTGCTTTCCCATTTCGGAGCCAAACAACCCAAAACTCATCTATTTTACTCCACACTCTAGTCTTAAAATCACAATTACTGCACATTTAGAATCCTATTCCGGAGCTGTCTAAAATAATACAACATTCATGGTTTAAAAACTAAGCAAAATCATTTATAGAATCCAATCCACTAGGCTCAATACACATCCAAGACATATGATAAAAACCATTCATCCATGCATGGAAAAGAATTTAATAGATTGGAAAACCATGAGATACAAATTGGTAACTATGAAATAGACCATTCATTCATGTAAAAATCAAATTATGATCAAGATCCACATTGTGGCTAAGGGATTCAAAGATCCCCAAGCAACAAAACTATAAATTAAACATAAATAAAGTAAAAAGGGAAAGGAAAGAGGAAACCCATGAAGCCATTTGTAGCTTGTGAAGCTCCAATCTGAATCCAAGTCTCCTCCTTCAAAGCTCCAAGCAAAATGAAGAACACAACTTAAAATAAATACAGAAAATTGAATCTAACCCTAACTTACATTGAAAAATAAATCTAATCTAAGGTTTACATTGAATTAAATCTAACCTACTACATAAAATGAAGGAAAAACATATGAAAATCAGAGGAAAAAGCCCTAGATCTAAGTGTGGTGGCTCTCCTCAACTCTCCCACTCCTTTCTCTACCAAAAAATGCAGTTTTTATAGATCTTCAGATGGCCACGACTGAGACAAAAGTGTCCCAGCCGTGCCTAGTCAGGTTAGGCATGGCTGGGACAAAAGTGTCTCAGCCGTGTGCACCTTCTGGACTAAAAGAACTCAAATTCTACATTGGCCACGGTCGGGACAAATGGTCTCAGCTGCGACCCCTAAGAGAAGAAAAAACAGTCCCATTAATTTATCAGTTGTTGAATATTTCACAATTGGATCAAGTTGAAATTTAAACCATAGCTTTGTAACATCTTGATCTACATTATCAAAGGTGGAGATTGGATTCTGATGTCTGTAGATCATTCCAAAAAATGAAATGGTGCGGATTGGGGATTGTTCAATGGGAACAGCTGGAACCATTTTGATCCAGCTGTGCTTTTGCCTATATTTCTGAACATGAGTCAAAATAACCCCATTAAACACACCAAAACATTGTAAATATCAATATAATTTCATTTGGCATAAAAAAGAAAGTTATTACACAAAACTCTGAAAATCATGCAAAATAAAACATAGACACAAACAAAAATATACTGAAATTGAACAATAAAATTAGAGTTATCACATGGGTTAAGAAATAGGCGATTGCTTGGAAAGAATGAAGTTGATCTCTATTTGTGGAATGGAGCACGAGTTGCTGCCATAGAAATTGGCGACTATCAACTCACTTTACCTTCCGAACTTTGTTTAGAATTAAAAAATTATTATTATGTGCCTGCTATGAGCAGAAACATTATTACAGTTTCTCTTTTGGATATGGATGGATTTGATTTTGTTATTAATATTGGCAATAGTCATATTCTTCGCCAAGGCATTTCATATGGCAATGTCATGTTACAAAATTGCCTTTATATTCTTGATCTACAAAACAAAGAGTCCATATATAACATTAATACAAAGAGGATTAAATCAAACGAATTAAACCCTACTTACTTCTGGCATTGTCGTTTAGGACATGCAAATGAAAAATGCATTTCAAGACTTTATAAATTTGGAGTGCTTAGGTCATTCAACTTAGAATCTTATGACACATGCGAGCCATATTTGCATGTGATAAGTGTGAAATATATATAGATTTTAATATGTTTTTAGTTAAATTATTTAGTTGTTTTAGTTTTATTTAGGTTAATTTAGAGTTAATTTGTAATATTTATGATTTTAAGGTTAATTTTGTGTTTTGGTTGATTTTCAGGGTTAATTTGACATAAAAGAGCTTAAAGTGTAAAAAGGGCAAAATTTAGGGCCAAAAGTGCAAATAGGAAGAATTGATGCAAGACAAGTTGACGTCCAGTCCAGAGCCCTGAGACGTGACCACGTGAATTGTTGAAGAGCTTCACACGTGGCCACGTGAAGAACAAAAGAGGAGAGGACGTGGTCATGTAAAGAAAAGAGAAAAAAGAAGAAAGGAGGACCTGTGGCCGTGTGAAGGAAGAATGAAGGAAATTGTGAAGACACGTGACCACATGGATTCCCAGTGAAGGACCACACGTGGCCACGTGTGGAAGAAGAAGAACAAGGGACGTGGGCACGTGTAGAAATACATAGGGAGGAGACGTGGCCACGCGATCTGATTCTCTAATTGCGCAAAGGATTTTCGACTTCCTGTTTTGAGCAGAATTCACTTCCTATTTGGTTTCTGCAGTTTTGGAAGAAATCTACCACGTTTTTGTCTATAAATAGCAGTCCAAAACACAGAAGAAAGGGGGATCGAATTAGTCAATCTTTGAGATCAATCCTTAGAATTAAGCTTTGTTGTTCTTAGTTTATTTTACGTTCTTATTGTTCACTGTTTTTTTTCTTCAACTTTTGTTTTTAGTTTTAACTATGTTTTGTGAGTAGTTTCTTTAACTTTTGCTAAAGGATACTTGAATCCTTGACTTATACTGTTATGACTTGAGTTTGTTCTTCAATTTAATACAAGTTTGATTATTTCTTGGTTCTTAAACTTAGTCTTGTTTCCATTCAATTTTAAGTTAATTATTAACGTGATTAAGCATCGGTTAATTAATTGGTTTAAGTTGATTAATGACTTGCATGTTCTTAGGTTAATTTAGTTGAATTAATACATGTTGATATTCTGAATAAGTAATGATTATGTGTTAATTTGATTAAATTGAGATTAAGAAAGGTGTAATCAAGAATAGTTGGAAATTAAAGCTCTTGAGAAAGGTTTTAATAGACAATTAGGGGATTAATTCAGAATTTTATGCTAAGTATTGGATTGTTCTGAATAAGGGAGTTTAATACTTGGAATGATAATCTTGAATAAAGTTATCTGGGTCTCCTAAATTGAATTCTCCATAATCACTTGTATGTTTTCTTTTAATTAAGTCATAGCAATATTGGTTAAGGTGGATAGTCCTTTAGTGAAAGTTGTTTTTATCACTGATTTTTAACTCATTCAATTTACTTGCTTCCAAAAGATCTCTTATTTACTTTAGACTTTTCAATTGTTTTAACTTAGTTTTCAAATCATCACAACTTTGGGATTTCTTTTCTCTCTTTGCACACAAAATTGTTTTTGAAATTGAAATAGCACATACAAGCACAAGTTTCCCTTGGGTTCGATAGTTTGGGTCATAATCTTATTTCCCTATATTACTAGCCGATCTAGTACACTTGCTAGACACCGGTCAAGTTTTTGGCGCCGTTGCCGGGGATTCATTGGCGTTTGTTTTCTTATTTTGATTTTAAAGTGATTTTTGTGTGTTTTCTTCTCTTCTCCATCTAATTTCTATTTTTCCTTTTTAAAGTGACAAGTGGTTTATGGTGAGAGACAACCCCATCTTACCAATAGACCCTGAAATTGAGAGGACATTCCATAGGATTAAAAGATTGAGAGACAACATGAACGATCCAGAAATTGAGCAACCTATGAATGATCCACCCCCTAGGATCGAAGAGCAACATATACCCCACCAAGCTCCCGGGAATGGGTATAGACCTAGAACCATTAGGGATTATGCTATCCCTAGGTGGAATGAAGAGCATAGAACTATTAGGATTCCTCACCACCAACCCTTTGAGATTAAACCCGCTACCATAACTATGGTACAAAGAAACCAATTTTCGGGTTCAGACATAGAGGATCCCGCACAACATTTAGATATGTTCTTAGAAGTGAGTGACACTGTGCAAATTCCTAATATATCGACTGATGCAATTAGGTTGAAACTCTTCCCATTCACCCTCATAGGAAAAGCTAGGGATTGGCTACAAATGCTACCAAATCAATCCATCCACTCTTGGCAACAAATGCAAGAGAAATTTCTGTGCAAATTTTTCCCCCCTACGAAGACCACCCTCATTAGGAAACAAATTAGTGATTTTCAGCGGTTTTATGAGGAGCCATTCTATGAAGCTTGGGAAAGATTTAGGAGACTCTTGAAAAGTTGTCCTCATCATGAAGTTCCTATTTTTCAATTAATGCATATTTTCTATGCAGGTGCTCATCCATCAATAAGATCCTTGTTAGACGCAGCTTCGAATGGAAGTTTCATGAATCAAATTCCCGAAGATGCATTTTTACTCCTTGATGAGATGGCCACCAATGATGCTCAATGGGCAAGCTCTAGAGCAACTCAAAAGAAACAGGGAGTTCATAATATTGATGAAGTAGCTATGTTGAAAGCTCAATTAGAATTAATGGAAAAGAAATATTCAAAAGAAATAAATGAGCTTAAAGCTAAAAATGTCTCTATGTTATCTAATAGAGTTGATTCTTATGCAGGAATTCCGGGATCTATGGAAATGAAGAATACTAAAAGTATGGTAGAAGAAGTCAATGCCTTGAATCCATATAGCAATACTTACAATGCGGGATGGAGAAGCCATCCAAATTTTTCATGGAGGGAAGGTAATCAAGGTTCTTCTTCTAACCCCAATCCTAGACCCCAATTCAACCACAATCAAGCTTCCAATAATCAACATCCATACCAAAACCAAGCTCCACCTCATTATCCAAATCAATATCCTTCACAAGTATACCACCAACCACCCGGTTTTCAAAAACCTCAACCTCCCCCTCCTCAAGTAAAGAAATCTAATATTGAGGAAATGATTGCAAATTTCATGGCTTCCCAAAACTCCATTCTAGCTAGTCAAGATTCTAGATGGAAATCGCAAGATATTTGGATGAGAAACCAAGAGGCATCCATTAGGAACTTAGAAAACCAAATAGGGCAACTTGCTAGTTCTTTATCCAACCGGGCTCAAGGGACATTTCCATCTAATGTAGACCGAAACCCAAAGGAAGAAGCCAAAGCAATCACTTTAAGGAGTGGGAAAGAGTTAGAGAGGACTGAACTTGGTAAGAATTCTTCTAAAAAGGTGGAACCAACAACGGAGGTAAGCATTTCTAATTCTGAAAAAAATGAAAAAGCGCCTCCTACAATTGAGAAGGGTAAAGGTAAAGAAAAGCTTGTATCCACTGTTCTTGATGAATCTCAATTGCCATTTCCGATTTTAGCTAGGAAAGAGAAACAAAATGAACAATTAAGTAGATTTTTGGACATGTTTAAAAAGCTACATATAAACTTACCATTTGCTGAAGCTTTATTACACATGCCTAAATATGCTAAATTCATGAAAGAATTTTGCTCTAATAAGAAAAAGCTAGAAGGCATAGGAACGGTTCAATTGTTCGGTAATTGTAGTGCTATAATGACCAATAAAATTCCTGAAAAATTAGAAGATCTAGGTAGTTTTACATTACCTTGTGAGTTAGGAAGTAATTTTGTTGGAAATGCTTTATGTGATTTGGGTGCAAGTATTAATTTGATGCCTTATTCGATCTGCAGGAAATTAAATCTAGGCGATTTAAAGGAAACCCGAATGACACTTCAATTGGCGGATAGATCGGTAAAGAGGCCAAAAGGAATCATCGAGGACCTATTGGTAAAAGTAGGAAATTTCATATTTCCGATGGATTTTGTGGTTATGGACATGGAAGAAGATAGAAAGGTGCCGTTAATTATGGGGAGGCCATTCTTGAACACCGCAAGAGCTTTAATAGATGTTCATGGACAAACGGTTACTTTAAGATTTGATGAGGAAAAAATGATTTTTAATGTAAACAAAATTTTAAAACACCCCTCATATGATTTTGAAGAATCCATTTATTTTGTTGATGAGGTTCAAGAATGTGCCAACACAAAGCAAGAGGAAATTATTCTCAAAGATGAGCTTCAAAGTTGCCTAATGCATCCAAAGGAAACGGAAGAGTTGGATACAAAGGAGAAAAAATTGATACAAATTCTGGAAAAAGAGCATAGTGAAGTTAGTGAAATGGAGGATGAACCATCCCCTCCTAAGTGAAATTTTGAACTTAAAACACTTCCATCTCATTTGAAATATGTATTTTTAAGTGATAATGCTAATCCAGTAATCATTTCATCTTTGTTGATAGATTTGGAAGAAAAAAATGCTCATTGGAGTACTCAAAGAGCATAAAGGAGCAATAGGTTGGGCAACATCCAACTTAAAAGGGATTAGCCCAAGCTATTGTACACATCAAATACCTATGGAAGACAATTTTAAACTAGTGGTGCAACCTCAAAGAAGGCTCAACCCAACTATGCAAGAGGTAGTGAAAAAGGAGGTATTGAAACTGCTTGATGCAGGTATTATTTATCCTATCTCCGATAGTAATTGGGTAAGTCCCGTTCAATGTGTACCTAAAGAGGGGGGAATGACTGTAGTGATAAATGAAAACAATGAACTAATTCCTACACGCACGGTTACGGGATGGAGGGTATGTATTGATTATAGAAGGTTAAATAATGCCACTAGAAAAGACCACTTTCCATTGCCTTTTATTGACCAAATGTTAGAGAGATTAGCAGGAAATAAATTCTATTGCTTCTTAGATGGCTATTCGGGGTATATGCAAATACCTATAGCCCCGGAAGACCAAAAAAAAAACAACATTCACATGTCCATATGGAACATTTGCATATAGGAGAATGCCTTTTGGTCTTTGTAATGCACCGGCTACATTTCAACGATGCATGATGGCCATATTTCATGACTTTATTGAAAAATTTATGGAAGTTTTCATGGATGATTTCACTATTTATGGTCATGATTTTGAATCTTGTTTGCATAATCTAGCATTAGTTTTAAAAAGGTGTCAAGAAACAAATTTGGTGCTTAATTGGGAAAAATGTCATTTCATGGTTAGAGAAGGCATTGTGTTAGGGCATAAAATTTCTGAAAAAGGCATTGAGGTTGACAAAGCAAAAGTTGATGTAATAGAAAAATTGCCTCCACCAACTAGTGTAAAAGGCATTAGGTGTTTCCTTGGTCATGCCGGGTTCTATCGTCGGTTTATTAAGGATTTTTCTAAAATTGCCAAACCACTCTCTAATTTATTGCTTAAAGATGCTGCATTTGATTTTAATGTTGAGTGTATGCAGGCTTTTAACCTATTGAAGCAAAAGTTAGTTAGTGCACTGATCATTGCATCACCCGATTGGAGCTTACCATTTGAAATCATGTGTGATGCAAGTGATTATGCAGTTGGAGCAGTTTTAGGACAGCGAAAGGAGAAGATTTTCTACACCATCTACTATGCAAGTCATACACTCACCGGAGCCCAAGTGAATTACACCACTACGAAGAAGGAACTCTTAGTAATAGTCTTCTCATTTGAAAAATTTAGGTCTTACCTCTTAGGATCCAAAATTACGGTGTGGTCGGACCATGCCGCATTGAGACATCTTTTTGCAAAGAAGGATTCTAAGCCAAGACTTATCCGATGGGTGTTACTACTTCAAGAATTTGATATTGAAATCAAAGATAAGAAGGGAGCAGAAAATTTTGTGGCTGACCATCTATCTAGATTGGATCATGCTAGAATCAAAAAGGGAGAAATTTCTGACTTATTTCCCGATGAACTTATTTATGCTTGTTACACCCATGAGAATTCAGTTCCATGGTACGTTAATATAGCTAATTTTCTTGTAGGTGGCTATCTTCCTAAAGAAATTACTTGGCAATAAAAGAAAAAGCTCTTAGCGGATGCCAAACATTATCTTTGGGATGATCCATACCTCATCAAGATATGCCTGGATCAAATACTAAGAAGATGCGTACCGGAGTCGGAGCAAGAAGCGATCATGAACCAATGTCATGGAGGTAAAGTTGGAGGTCATCACGGACCAAATAGGACGGTTCAAAAGATACTCCAATCAGGTTTTTTCTGGCCTACTCTATTTGAGGATGTAAGATCTTTTATATCTACATGTGACAAATGCCAACGAGTAGGAAATATATCCAAAAGAGATGAGATGCCTATGAACAATGTGCTAAAAGTGGAAATATTTGATGTTTGGGGCATTGATTTTATGGGACCTTTTCCAAATTCATTTGGGTTTGAATATATATTGGTAGCTGTGGATTATGTGAGTAAATGGGTAGAGGCAATAGCTACTAGGACTTGTGATGCAAAAATTGTGCTAGAATTCATTCGTAAGAATATTTTCACTAGATTCGGAGCACCTTGAGCTATTATAAGTAATGGAGGCAAACACTTTGTCAACCATCAATTTAAGACCTTACTTAAGAAATTTGGTGTTAATCACAAAATCACAACCCCATACCACCCTCAAGCCAATGGCCAAGTAGAAGTATCTAATAGGGAATTGAAGTCAATCTTAGAAAAAACGGTGAATAACTCTAGAAAAGATTGGTCTCTTAGGTTAGATGAGGCCTTATGGGCTTATTGAACTGCATTTAAAACTCCTATAGGTATGTCTCCATTTAGGATTGTTTTTGGAAAAGCATGTCACCTTCCGGTCGAATTAGAACATAAAGTATATTGGGCTACTAAATTTCTTAACTTTGATTTGAGAAATGCAGGAGAAAAAAGAAAATTGCAGCTCAATGAACTTGATGAAATTCGATAATGGTCATACACAAATGCTTCACTTTATAAAGAAAAGACCAAACGATGGCATGACAAGCATCTAAGGGTAAAAGATTTTGTCCCGGGAATGTTAGTGCTCCTTTATAATAGTCGTCTTCGTTTGTTTCCAGGAAAGCTGAAATCAAAGTGGCTTGGACCATATCAAGTGATGACAAGCAATAAACTTGGTGTAGTGACGATCAAAAGCTTAAAAGATGGACGTGAATTTACAGTCAATGGACACCGACTTAAACCATACCAAATCGGATAACAAGAGGTTGCTGAGGCAACCATGATTTTTAAAGATACTTAAAAATCGGTTTGGAGAGTCTAGCTAGAGACTCTAAAAACTCAGAACTCTACCTTTCTATCTCTTTTATATTTTCAGTCAAAATTTGTGTTTTTGCATGTTTGTGTGTTTAAGTGTTTTGATTTGTGCATGTTTGTATGTTTAAGTGTTTTGATTCATGAAAAGAATAAGTAAATCAAGGTTTTAAAATAGAGATACGTGCATTTAAACCAAGTGAATGGGTGTGTATTGAAAAAGATAGGCAGAAAACAGTACAGACACGTGACCACTTGTGGCTTTCCCTTTGCCATCACGTGGCCACGGGTTCCTAGAATAAGGAGTTCACAACATATACATGGCCACGGGTCTCTCTTGATGAAATTTCACTTGTCCATGCCCATGTCCTCTGTAACAATTGCAACTTTAACGTGACCACGTGTAGTTCTTCATTGAACCTCACGTGGCCACGCGTCACACACTTATCTCACTTCACTTGCATACACGTGACCACGGGTTCTTTCTTCTTGGAATCTCGCATGGCCACGCATAACACACATACCACACTTCACTTGCACACACGTGACCATGGGTCTTCCCTCACTCAAATTCACGTGGCCACGCCAAAATTCACTGCTCATTTTATGTTGCCACACGTGACCACGTGTATATCCCTCACTACAATTCGCATGGCCACGTCCCAAGCCCCTCATTTATAAAACTTCACGATTCTTTCTTCACTTCTTCTCTTCATTTTCATTTTGCATTTCACTCTCTCCGTGCCCACGCCTCACCATCACAAAATCAACCCGTGACCACGGGATTTTCACTCATCACTGATCATTACCATCTCCATTTACCTTCTCTTTCATCTTTCTCTCTCTCCTACATAGAATTTCTTCCTTCTCCACATTTTCTTCAATTTTTTTTTGGTTTTTCACTACTCCCACACACCACCTCCAATTTGTGCTGAAATTTTAGTGAAATCTCACTAGCAAGTAAGTATTTACTCCCATTACTCTTTAATTTGTTGGCTTAACATCCATGGATTGTCATTTGTACTAATTTTTCATAAATGTTAAGTTTTTAGGTTATTTTATATTTAACAAATTTGGGTTGCATGTTAATTCTTTTTGATTCTTTGGATAAATATGAGTATTATATGCATGATATAGATGCTTGGCATGTAATTGGGTAGTAAACAATCTTTGTTATGCTTTGGAAATTAATGCTCAAATGTATGCTAATAACATGCTTGATAAAATGCCTCAATGAGTTTTTGCTTTAGAAATATTGAACTTTCATGTTTGGGTAGCATGTTTATAATGTGCATGGCTGCATTATGATGTAATTCACTTCATCAAGGATTGTTTCATAGTATTATTCATGCATGATAGGCATTATGTTCAACATAGTTTGTTTTGTGCTCCAATTTTTGAACATCTTTTATGCCTATCATTTTGATCTCCACACAAGCTATCCACATTGCTCATTGCATCAAAGAGTAGTTTAATTCATTCAATACATGCTCCCTATGTTTACACTTTAGTCGGTTTTGGGTTATAAATACTTACATTATGTTTTTCTTTCTTTGTAGTGGCACCTCGAAGGACTAAGTATCCTGATGTGGCAAGTTCTTCCGGGGTACGAATTCCATCATATGTAGACAAGGCAAAGATTAACAAATTTGATTATTTCAGCAAGTGCAATTATGTCCAGCCAGCTTATTTAAGTCATTTATTCCTCAACATCCCGGCTGGAAATCTGTGGGATCAAGAGATAGAGCCATTGATCCGAAACATTGGATGGGGGACTTTCATTGGGAAAAAGCCGAAAGTCTATCCGGATATGGCAAGGGATTTCTTATACTCCTTTGAATGCTATTTTAAGGGAGATGAGGATGACGGCACAGTGGGCTTTAAGTTGGGTAAGAGAGGATATTCTTTAACTTTTAGTCAATTCTCTGAAATTCTGGGATTTTTTCCAAATGCCTCTACTGAACTGGAAGATGCTTCGCCTATGGAGAATTGGGAAAGGATTAAGGACCTTGAATTGGATGAACCATGGGTAGGGGGACAATGCAAGGTCCATGCTTTAAGGACTCATGCATTGAGGATCATTCATCGGTTTCTTACAAAGAGTATGTACAACAATTTGAAGAATGCAAGTACCATTAGTGTCTCTCAAGCCATAGTTCTTTGCTGTATGATGGACGGAATAGGAATAAATGGAGCAGGAATTATAGCTTCCCGAATTAAGGACTTGCAGAAAATGCCAGGGAACATGGATAAAATTTCAATAGGATGGATAGTTACGGTTCTAGCTTCTGCTGTTGAGCATCCGGTTTATGGCGAACCACTTAAAGGAGATTTGCCTTGTGTGGATAATACAATGCTGAAATGAATGAAAATTTTGATTCCTAAGCCTCGTGGTCATTGGGCAACTCAGGAGGAGTATTTAAGAGAGAATAATATTCGGTTTGAGGAGCAGCAAGAGGAGCAGCAAGAGGAACCGAATGAGGAACATATTGCTACAGCGGTACCTTCCCCAATTAATGAGCCTACAACACCAGAATGGGAAGCACCATTTAATCAATTAAGTGGACGGATGGATGCGTAACAAATGAGACTCGATCAAATTCAAGGGAGATTAGATATACTTCGCGATACGGTCATGGAAGGAAATCGGAGAGTTGAGCATTTTATTCATCATTTTTGGCAGCGATTTCCTCCACCACCACCGCCACCATAGATCATTTGCTGTGGGCAGCAATGTTTTGAGGAGGAGGTAACCTCCTTTCAGGAAGTTTTTCTTCAACTTTATTTTTCTTTTTCATGAATCAAAATTTTGTTATTTTGTGTTTTGTTTTGTTTTCTTTTATTGTGTTTTTGTTTTGTTTGAGTTTGTAAAATGTATTAAAGACTTATGTAGTTCACCTTTTCATTTAATTTGCATGAAAACTTAGTTTGCCCTAGTTAACTTCAAAATTTGAACACTTTGAACTTGGATATGGAGTATTCATGTTTTGGACCTTTGCTTAGCAAGAGAACATTTATGTTGTTTAATATGTCTTTGGATGGATTAATCTTCAACTTGATAAATATTTATTAGTTTCTAAATTCTTAAAAGCACTTGACTAGTTTTTAACTTAGAAAAAACTCAATGCAATGAAGTAGTGAAGTAAGAAAATTTAGAACACTAGAACCTTCCTCATCACCCTTCAAAGTATATGAACAACTCAAGCATCTTAGAAAATGATCTAGGCAACAATTTTCTTGATAAACTCTTTTAAAAGACTTTTGTCCTACCTTGATAAATCTATCCTTTGTTAAGCCATTTTGAGCCTATAAGGGTATGCTTAAGGCGTACCATTAATATTTTCTTGTTACACCTAATATTTTAACCATATAACCTAAAAAGCTTTTATCTCACCCTATGGAATTAGCCACTTTAGGATTAAATGGATGCATGAAAATAATAAAGTTTTATTGGGTGTAGTAAGAAAGTTTCAAAGTTATTGATGAAGTCAAATAAAAATAGACCTTGTATTACCTTGATGTTAGCTTGTGAATGCTAGTTCAATAAAAAGAAAAAGAAGAGAGAAAGAAAAGAAAAGAAAAAGAATGTTTGAAAAATAAAAAGAAAGAAAAAGAAAGAAAAAGAGAATTAGCAAATATGAAAAAAGATAAGTGTGGGGTAGTACAAGGAAAAATAAAAAATAATGACTTCTTGGTGAAGGAGCATAAAGAAAAGTTTGGAATCAAGGCAAGGATGAGCTGAATTTGTATTGTTTAAGTTATTGGGGTTTTTGTAATTTATTTGGTCTTAGAGTGGCTATATTCATTTTGATTATCTTTTATCCATTCTTTGATAAACATACCCTTAGCCCCATTACAACCTTTGTAAGACCTATGTGATTTTAAGTTTGATTTTAGTTGTTTAGCGTAGATGACCTTCGGGTTCCGGTGCTAAAGGAGAGGCCTATTGTGTTTTCTAGAGTTTCAAGCACGAAATCGATTGTGTGCTTATGCATTCATATATTCTATACTTCATTGATAAGTTGTATTGATATTTGGATTTTGAAAATACTTAAAATGTTTTGGTCTTGCACACACTCAAGGAAACTAGTTTATATTCTCTTGTTGAAGTTAATCTATTTAGAGTTTATGTTGAGTGTTTTTGTTAAAATGCTAAGCTTGGGTTTGAAATTGCATGACTTTGTTCAAGTTTAATGGTTTTGAAGGTGGGTTTGTTCTAATTTGCTTGAGGACAAGCAAGGTTTAAGAGTGGGGTATCTGATAAGTGTGAAATATATATAGATTTTAATATGTTTTTAGTTAAATTATTTAGTTGTTTTAGTTTTATTTAGGTTAATTTAGAGTTAATTTGTAATATTTATGATTTTAAGGTTAATTTTGTGTTTTGGTTGATTTTCAGGGTTAATTTGACATAAAAGAGCTTAAAGTGTAAAAAAGGCAAAATTTAGGGCCAAAAGTGCAAATAGGAAGAATTGATGCAAGACAAGCTGACGTCCAGTCCAGAGCCCTGAGACGTGACCACGTGAATTGTTGAAGAGCTTCACACATGGCCACGTGAAGAACAAAAGAGGAGAGGACGTGGCCATGTAAAGAAAAGAGAAAAAAGAAGAAAGGAGGACCCGTGGCCGTGTGAAGGAAGAATGAAGGAAATTGTGAAGACACATGACCACGTGGATTCCCAGTGAAGGACCACACGTGGCCACGTGTGGAAGAAGAAGAACAAGGGACGTGGGCACGTGTAGAAATACACAGGGAGGAGACATGGCCACGCGATCTGATTCTCTAATTGCGCGAAGGATTTTTGACTTCCTGTTTTGAGCAGAATTCACTTCCTATTTGGTTTTTGCAGTTTTGGAAGAAATCTACCAAGTTTTTATCTATAAATAGCAGTCCAAAACACAGAAGAAAGGGGGATCGAATTAGTCAATCTTTGAGATCAATCCTTAGAATTAAGCTTTGTTGTTCTTAGTTTATTTTACGTTCTTATTGTTCACTGTTTTTTTTCTTCAACTTTTGTTTTTAGTTTTAACTATGTTTTGTGAGTAGTTTCTTTAACTTTTTCTAAAGGATACTTGAATCCTTGACTTGTATTGTTATGACTTGAGTTTGTTCTTCAATTTAATAAAAGTTTGATTATTTCTTGGTTCTTAAACTTAGTCTTGTTTCCATTCAATTTTAAGTTAATTATTAACGTGATTAAGCATCGGTTAATTAATTGGTTTAAGTTGATTAATGACTTGCATGTTGTTAGGTTAATTTAGTTGAATTAATACATGTTGATATTCTGAATAAGTTATGATTATGTGTTAATTTGATTAAATTGAGATTAAGAAAGGTGTAATCAAGAATAGTTGGAAATTAAAGCTCTTGAGAAAGGTTTTAATAGACAATTAGGGGATTAATTCATAATTTTATGTTAAGTATTGGATTGTTCTGAATAAGGGAGTTTAATACTTGGAATGATAATCTTGAATAAAGTTATCTGGGTCTACTAAACTGAATTCTCCATAATCACTTGTATGTTTTCTTTTAATTAAGTCATAGCAATATTGGTTAAGGTGGATAGTCCTTTAGTGAAAGTTGTTTTTATCACTGATTTTTAACTCATTCAATTTACTTGCTTCCAAAAGATCTCTTATTTACTTTAGACTTTTCCATTGTTTTAACTTAGTTTTCAAATCATCACAACTTTGGGATTTCTTTTCTCTCTTTGCACACAAAATTGTTTTTGAAATTGAAATCGCACATACAAGCACAAGTTTCCCTTGTGTTCGATATTTTGGGTCATAATCTTATTTCCCTATATTACTAGCCGATCTAGTACACTTGCTAGACACCGGTCAGCATGGAAAGATGACAAAGAGTCCTTTTAACAAGAAAAGTGAGAGGACTAGTGACTTATTTGAACTAATACATACCGATGTATGTGGACCATTAGGTACAAAAGTTAGAGGTGGTTTTAGCTACTTCGTGATGTTCACAGATGACTTCAGTAGATATGGCTACGTCTATCTAATGAAGCACAAATTTGAAACTTTTGAGAAATTTAAAGAGTTTAAGAACGAAGTAGAAAACCAACTTGGCAAAAGTATAAAAGCCATTTTATCTGATCGAGGTGGCGAATACTTAAGCAAGAGTTTGACAGTCATCTGAAGGAGTGTGGAATTATTTCACAACTCACTCCTCTAGGAATACCATAATGGAATAGTGTGTCTGAGAGGTGAAATCGAACTTTTTTGGACATGGTTCAATTGATGATGAGCCAAGCTATTCTTCCTGTCTCTTTTTGGGGTCATACATTAGAAACTGCTACATTTCTACTGAATCGTACTCTAACTAAAGCAGTTGAGAAGATACCATACAAGGTATGGACTGGAAAAGAACCTAATATGTCATTTCTCAAGATTTGGGTATGTGAAGCACATGTTAAGAAATTAACATATGACAAACTAAAGTCTAAATCCACTGTCTGCTTATTTATGGGTTATCCCAAAGAAACAAAGGGATACTATTTTTACTCACAAGCTGAGAACAAAGTATTTATTGCTCGCAAGGCTATTTTCTTGGAAAAGGAATTCCTTCTCAAGAAAGACAGTGGGAGTAAAGTAAAACTTGGAGAAATTCAAGTGCCACAAACTCCTGTAGAGGTAGAGTTAGAAATGGGATCAAGTTCACAACCAGTTATGGAATAAGAACCCATTGCATAAAAACCTAGAAGGTCCGGTAGGGTATGTCGGGAGATTGAGAGATATGAATTTCTAATCATCGATAGTGACACTATTGAGTTAGTTAATCGTGAGGATCCAACTACCTACCGAAAAGCTATTAAGAGCCCTGACTTAGAAAATTGGCTTAAAGCAATGTAATTCGAGATGCAATCAATGTATGATAACTAGGTTTAGACCTTGGTTGATCCATCAGAAGGTGCTAAGGTAATTGAATGCAAATGGCTATTTAAACTCAAAACTAACAAGACCTACAAAGGTAGACTAGTAGCAAAAGGTTTTCAACAAACTCATGGTGTAAACTATAATGAGACCTTTTCTCCTGTAGTCATGCTCAAGTCCATTAGGATCTTGCTTGCCATAGCTGTATATCATAATTATGAGATATGACAAATGGATGTCAAAACTGCTTTCCTTAACAAAAATTTATTTGAGGATGTGTATATGACACAACCTGAGGGTTTTGTCAATCCCAAGCATCCTAAGAAGGTTTGCAAGCTTCAAAAATCCATTTATGGATTAAAGCAAGCATCCCGAAGTTGGAATCTTCATTTTGATGAAGCGGTCAAGAATTTTGACTTTGTCAAGAATGAAGACGAGCCTTGTGTGTACAAGAAGGTTAGTGGGAGCATATTAGTATTCTTGGTCCTATATATGGACGACATCCTTCTCATTAGGAATGACATCCCAACATTGCAAAAGGTTAAGCAATGGTTGGGAAACCGTTTCTCAATGAAAGACTTAGGTGAAGCCGAGACAATACTTGGTATGCGAATCTATAGAGATAGATCGAATCGGCTTTTGAGACTAAGTCAAGAAAAGTATATAGATAAAGTGCTAAAGCATTTTAGTATGGGAGACTCAAAAAAAGGGTATATACCTTTGGCTTTGGGAGTTCCTTTGACTAAAGAACAATGTCTTAAAACTAAAAAGGAGAGGGACAACATAAGTAGAATCCCATATGCATCTGCTATTGGATCTATCATGTACGCTATGTTATGTACTAGGTTGGATGTTGCTCATGCACTGAGTATAACTAGTAAGTTTCAGTAAAACCCTGGTAAAAAATACTGATATGCTGTAAAGGGGATTTTAAAGTACCCGTGAATGACTAAGGATCACTTCTTGGTGTATGGTGGTGAAGAAGAGCTCGTCATACAAGGTTATGCCAATACTGCTTTTCAAACCAGCACTCAGGACTCAAGATCACAATCTGGTTTTGTTTTTATTTTGAACGGTGGTGCTGTCAGCTGGAGAAACTTAAAGCAAGAGATCGTTACCGACTTAACTACAGAATTTGAGTATATTACAACAAGTGAGGCTGTAAATGAGGCTGTTTGGATTAAAAATTTCATTTTTGGATTAGGAGTGGTCCTAAGCATCCTAGATCCATTAGAAATTTTCTGTGACAATAACGAGGCCATCGCATAGGCCAAGGAGCCCTGGTCACACCAAAAATCCAAACACATACTTAGGAGGTACCACCTGATCAGAAAAATCATTGATCATGGGGACGTCAAGATTAGCAAGATAGCAAGTGAAAATAATGTAGCAAATTCATTGATGAAATAGTTACATCTAAATCTGCACGAAGCTTATTTGAGAGCATTCAGTTTGAGGGCTATGCCCAATTGGGACTAGTGCTAGTGGGAGATTGTTAGTGTAAGCCCTAGCCCCAATGCATTGTTATAAAATACTTAAATTAATAAATGAGGCATTTTATTTTATCTATTGTATTCCTGTGCATATCAATTGATAGAACTATCCAAGAATGTTGTTTTAGTTTAAGTTATCATGTGTGAGGCATATGGTTTTAAGACCTTGAAACAATAGAGACTTCATTCTAAATATCCCTAGTCAGTCATTGTTATGGGAATAACAATGAATTAAGACTAGTATGCTCTTTTTGAAAAGACGAGTTATGTCTTACGGATCATAAGGACAAGAGTGTCAATCAGAGATCATAGATACATGTTTAAAACATGGTATCTAGATTTGATTCGTTCATGAGAACATTGCATGGTACTAGTCATAAGTGTTTCTCATGTGCAAGTTTTGCATCGGAGTTCTTAGACTTAAAATCTCTATGAAACTCTTTATGAATTACTATGTACTTTGACATACACTTAATGTACTCGTAACAGAGTGACAAGTATAGGTATGCTTGGGTATGCACTAATTCATGTTACAGAGCATGAGAGAAGTAAATGGATTACCCCTCTCAATAAGAGAGAAAATATCATCAATCACTTGATCAATGAACTGAGAAGTGTATGGCCATACCGAGATAAAATAATGAGTAATCATTATTTATCTGAGAGTTCAGTGTCACTGGAATATCAAGAAAATGAATTAGTATATATATAAGGATGACTAATTTCATGCCTTATATTAATTTTGATATTTAAGGGTAAGAGACTATGCAAAATTGTATTAGGTCACTAAATGCCATTTGTATTTTCATTTAATCTGGAATGCTATAATATCTTGTTAGAGAATATATATAGCCTTTGAATTAATTCATTAATTCTTTGTCAATATTAAATGGACCTATAGGATCACACATAAAGCATTGGGCTTAAAATATTTAAATAAAATATTGGGCATTAATTTTGGCTTTTATTTAAAGTCAAATTAATGTATGTAATGGGTATTAAATTGCTAAATGAACTTTAGCCCATAGAGAGTAAAAAACACGACAAAAAGAGTGAATAAATTGATTATTTATTTATCTTTAGATAATTGATTATTTATCTTTAGATAATTAAGTTAATTAAATTTAAATTCCTATATGTCTTTGAATCAATATATACCACTTAATTAGCAAGTGATGGAAGCTAAAATTTTTACCTAAATTCTTGTGAATTTTGACAAACACAAAACCCTAAGCTAAGTGATATATATAGATAAGAAGTAACTTTGACAATCAGTAGTATTGGTAATAGTAGTAGTAGTGGTGGTGGCGGTGGTAGTAGTGGTAGTGGAAACAGTAATGGTGGTGGTAGTAGTAGTAGCAGCCGCAGAAGAAGCAACAATAGTTGTAGTTGTAGCAGGTAGTATACTAGGAGTCATCGTAGTAGTAGTAGCAGTAGCAGAAGTACTAATAGTAGTAGTAGTAGTCATAGCAACAACAACAACACTAGCAGTGGTACAAGTAGTAGTAGTCATAGTAGTAGCAGCAGTAGGAGTAGCAACAATAGTAGTGGTAGTAATGGTAGTTGTGGTGGTAGTAGTGGTATTAGTAGACGTAGTAGTGGTGGTGGTGGTAGTAGTAATCTTAGTAGTAGTAGTCGTACTAGTGGTAGTTATAGCTGCATCAATACTAGTAGTAATAGCATTATTAGTACTGGTAGTAATAGTAGTCGAAGTCGTAGTAGTAGTAGTTGTTGTTGTTGTAGTAGTAGTAGTCGTAATAGTTGTAGTAGTAGCAGTAGCAGTTGCAATGGTAGCAGTAGTAGCAGTGGTAGTAGTAGTCGTAATTGTTGTAGTAGTAGCCATAGCAGTAGCAGTGGTAGCAGTGGTGGTAGTGGTAGTAGTCGAATTAGTCGAAGTCGTAGTTGTTGTAGTAGTAGCCGTAGCAGTAGCAACAACAGCAGTAGTAGTGGTAGTAGTGGTGGTGGTAGTAGTAGTCGAATTAGTCGAAGTCGTAGTAGTCATAGCAGTAGTAGTCACCATCATTGTTGCCGTCGTCATCATAGTAGTAGCAGTAATTGTAGTAATAGTAGCAGCAGCAGCAGTAGTACTAGTAATAGTAATGGAAGTAATGGTAGTATTGGAAGTAGTAGTGGTAGTAGTCGTGGTAGTAGTAGTAGTAGTAGTAGTAGTAGTAGTAGTAGTAGTAGTAGTAGTAGTAGTAGTAGTAGTAGTAGTAGTACTAGTCATAGTAGTAGTAGTATTAGTAGCAGCAGCAGCTGCAGTAGTGGTACTAGTAGTCATCATCGTCATAGTAGTAGTAGTAGAAGTCGTAGTAGTAGTAGTAGTAGTAGTAGTAGTAGTAGTAATAGTAGTAGTAGTAGTAGTAGTAGTAGTAGTAGTAGTAGTAGTAGTAGTAGACGTGATGGTGGTTGTAGTGGTAGTCGTAGTAGTAGTAGTAGTAGTAGTAGTAGTAGTATTAGTAGTAGTAGTAGTAGTAGTAGTAGTAGTGGTGGTGGTGGTGGTAGTGGTAGTGGTGGTGGTGGTGGTGGTGGTTGTGGTGGTGGTGGTGGTGGTGGTGGTAGTGGTGGTGATAGTGGTGGTGGTAATAGTGGTAGTGGTAGTCGTGGCAGTAGTAGTGGTGGTGGTTGAGGTAGTAGTGGTAGTAATGGTGGTGGTGGTGGTAGTAGTTGTGGTAATGGTGGTTGTAGCAGTGGTAGTAGTAGTGGTAGTAGTGGTAGTAGTAGAGGTTGTAGTGGTGGTGGTAGTAGTGGTAATGAAAGTAGTGGTGATGGTGGCAGTGGCAGTTGTAGTAGTGGTAGTAGTTGGTGGTGGTGGTGGTTGTGGTAATAGTAGTCATAGTCATAGAAGCAGCTGCAACAACAGTGGTAGTAGTAGTAGTGGTGGTGTTAGTAGTAATAATAGTAGTAGTAGTAGTAGTAGCAGTAGCATCAGCAGCAGCAGTAGCAACAACAGCAGCAGTAGTGGTAGCATTTATAGTTGTAGTGGTGGTAGATGTAGTAGTAGTAGTGCCAGAAGTATTAGAGTAGTAGTAGTGGAAGTGGTGGTGGTAGTTATGGTAGTAGTAGTTGTATTAGAGGTAGTTAGTGTGGTAGTAGTAGCAGCAGCAATAGTAATGGTAGTGGCAGCAGTGGTAGTGGTAATAATTATAGTGTAGTAGTCGTAGTCATAGTAGTCATGGTAGCGGTAGTAGTATTTGTATTATTATTATTATTATTATTATTATTAGTAGTAGTAGTAGTAGTAGTAGTAGTAGTAGTAGTAGTAGTAGTAGTAGTAGTAGTAGTAGTAGTAGTAGCAGTAGTAGTAGCAGTAGTAGTAGCAGTAGCAGTAGTCGTAGCAGGAGTAGTAGAAGCAGCAGCAAGAGTAGTAGAAGCAGCAGCAGTAGTAGTAGTCATTGTGGTAATGGTAGTCATAGTAGTATTATTCGTAGAGATAGCAGCAACAACAACAATAGTAGCAGTGTTAGTACTGGTAGTAGTAGTAGTCGTAGTCATTGTAGTAGACGTACTTGCAGTAGTTGTTGTGGTAGCAACAACACCAGTAGTAGTAGTAGTAGTGGTGTAAGTAGCGGTAGTAGTCGTAGTAGTAGTAGTAGTTGTATTAGTTGTAGTAGTAGTAGTAGTTGTAACAGCAACAACAGCAGTAGTTGTAGTAGTAATGGTCGTAGTAGTAGTAACAGCAGCAGCAGTAGTAGTAGTAGTAGATGTAGTAGTAGTAGTAGTAGTAGTAGTTGTTGTTGTTGTTGTTGTAGTAGTGGTGGTGGTAGTGGTAGTCGTAGTTGTAATAGTGGTCGTAGTGGTAGTGATAGTCGTAGTAGTAGTAGTCATTGAAGTGGTGGTGGTGGTGGTCGTCGTAGTAGTAGTGGCAGTAGTAGTAGTGGTAGTCGTAATAGTAGTAGTGGCAGTAGTAGTAGTCGTAGTAGTAGTGGTAGTAGTAATAGTAGTAGTGGCGGTGGTTGTGGTGGTCATGGTGGTGGTGGTAGTGGTAGTCGCAGTAGTGACCGATGTCTAGAAAGTGTACTAGATTAGCTAGTAATATAGGGAAATATAGATTAAGAACCCAAATATCGTACCCAAGGGAACATGGATTGCTAAGAATAATGTCTATGTATGAATTAAATTAATATGAGATTGCTTCCCCAAATGTTTTCGATTTAAAGGCAAAAGTTAAACTAAATAAACAATACAGCAAAACAAAAACTAAAATTAAACTAACATGAATTAAAAACAAAATAATAACTAAAATTCTCTTATTAAAGGAACTATCAACCTTAACTTTCGTTGTAATGACTTAATTTCAATAGGAATACTAGTGATAATGGAAAAAAAAAACTTGATGAAATAAAGCCTGATACCTTTAATCAAGAATATCTTTCTTAAGAATCAAATTCTTTTTTTAGGAACAATTTAACACTTAGCATAAAAATCCAATTTAAAGTCCTAAACTTTCATTGAACTCTCTTGCAAGTAAATTCAACTTCAATTTATTCTTAGTTCATCCTCTCTTAGTATTAATCAATATTATCAACACATAATTATCTCAAAATTAGAAAATAATCATGTATAAATAGTAAAGAGTTAACCCAAGAACATGCAAATCATTAACTATGTCTAAACTAATTTTTAGTTATTGAATCAATAAACCAATAATCAATCTCAACACAATTAAGGATAAGAATATGCTTAAAACTAAGAAATAATCAATCGATATTGAAATTAAAGCTCAAAATAAAGTCATAAAAATGAAAGTATAAGATTCCAAATATCCATTAGGAAAAGAAGAAAAACTAATTCATTATAAAAAAACAATAAACAACTAAAATAAAGAGAATAGCAAACTAAGAAAATAAAAAACTACTGTATACAACTAACTAAAGAAAACTAAAGAGAAAACTAAAAACAAATCGTAATTTAAAGGTTCTCTAACTATCTAATTTCCTCCCCCTCTTTCCTTAGCTTTGGTGCCCTTTTATAGAGTAGAAACACTGCCAAAGAAGAAGTTTTCTAACTTAAACTTCCTATTCTAGAGTCAGAATAGAGTTTGAGTTGATTAGGAAGTCTTCTGTTGACATTTTCCTGCTACTTGCTGATACCATGTAAAATGTCTACTATTTAGTGTGTATTTTCTTTTATTTAAGTAGCTAAGTATATAATATTATGTGTATTTTATGTGTTTTTGTTTAGTTTATGTGTTTATTTGTGTTATAGGTCAAAATTGGTGCAAATATGAAGTATTTTGAGGAATTGTGAAGGAAGAAAAGACACATTCACGAGTCGTGAAGAGGTTCACAACTCGGACAAGGATGCACGAGATGTGAAGATGCTCACGAGTGACACAGAGGCGACACATTCATGAGTCGTGAAGGCATTCATGACTTAGTAGGCAAAAAAGCCAATCTTCACAAGTCGGAGGACGTTCACGAGTAAGGAAACCTGATGGAGTTCACGACTCGTGAAGGCATTCACAAGTCAATCAAGGCACCTATTTTCAAGCGATGCCACTTTTTAGCACCCGATTTCTCAGCCAACCATCAAGACTTTTTAGGGCAGCTTTTCATGTTGACAACCATTCTGAAGGGACATGTTTGTAGAGTTAATCTCTATAAATATGGGAGTAAAGCTCTGAAGATGGATCGAAGAAAATTTATTAGTTTGTCTTAAAACATTTTAGTTATTTTTGGACAACACTTTTTACTTAGTTTGTAGATGATGACAAAAGAGCAAAGCCAAAGAAATAAGAGATATATCAGAAGGCCTAATGAGAAAGTAAACCCTGGGGAGTGATGATGTTTCTTTTCTCTTATTCATTTTTATTACAAATGTGTTTTTGGCTAAGTTCTTTTGTACATTATAACTATGTAGTACAATTTGTTTTAAATATGTTTATTATCTTTACGAATGTTTATTATCTTTATGTATGAAGTATGATTTAAATTTATTTGGGTGCATTGATTTTCTTATTATGCTTGATCACCATAATTAGTATGTTAGTCAATTTATTCACAATGAGAATTGGAATTCTTTGATGGAAAATAAATAAATTTACTTGAAGCATTGAATTCACTTAGAGATAAGGAATTCACTTTAAGGGGTTAAAAAATTGGCATAGAACTTCATAATTTTTATTTATCTCTATAATGTCATGAGAATGCTTATAGACTCTAAATAAAAACACCTTTAATGACAATGAGAGTTGCTTTAAAGAAACTTGGCTAAATTCTCCAGTCATTTCATTCATACAATTGTCTTCAATGGTTCTTAAGTGAAATTGTTTCTCTTAGTTAAAATATATGTTCATAACATCATTAAAGTCATCTATTATCCAAGATTAACTTAATATATTTTAAGTAGTTTAGTCATAAATTAAATTCATATATGATTCGTTACCTATCCATCTACATCTTGTTATTTCAATACAAAATTACTCTGTTCCCTTTGGAAAGATACCTTGCTCACCCTATATGCGGTCTAGTGAGACTAAGGGTTCAAACAAATCCCCATAAAAATGAATTTTTATTGATTGACATAAAGTAGTAGATGCTTTAGGATTGTATGATATAAATTAGTTATTTTGATGTATGAATTTTTATATTTTGTTTTGTTTTATTCTTTGTAAAAATATTAGAGTTTTTGTAATGATTTTAGATTAAAAGTACTTGTGATTTTGTGCTGGGAACTTAGATTGCAATTAGAAGAAGAACCAAGGGCTAAGTTGGAGGAAAGTCATTATATTCCAATTATGGCAGGAGAAGAAAGGAGAACACTTGGTGATTTTTCTATGCCCAATATCTCAAAAAGTTTTGGAGGAATAGTGGCGTCGGCCATCGCTAACAACTTTGAGATCAAACCAGCAATCATACAAATGGTGCCAAATAACTAGTTTGGAGGTTTATAAGGGGAAGACCCTTATGCTCATATCCTTGCTTTTCTTAATGTGTTTGCTACATTTAAAATTAATGGAGTGAGTAATGATGCTATTAGACTTAGGCTATTTCCATTTTCTTTAAAAGAAAAAGCACAAATTTGGCATGCTAATATACCTAGTAAGACAATCACTACTTGGGATCAGCTTAAACAATCTTTTCTTCATAATTATTTTCCACCACATAAAATAGCAAAATTTAGAAATCAAATATCTACTTTTAAATAATTGCCTAATGAAACTATTTATACATCTTAAAAAAGATTTAAGGAACTCCAACGGCAATGTCCTCACCATGGCTTGCCAGATTGGATGATTCCTCAAATTTTTTACAATGGACTAATGGAAGAAAATAGAAATATTATAAATGCTGCTTCAGGTGGAAAATGGTTGGAGAAAACTGGCAAGGAAGCTGAAATTTTGTTGGAGGAACTAGTCTCACAAGGCTACATGGGAGAAGAACCCACCATGGCTAAGGCTAAGGGATTTTTGGAATTAGATTCCATTAATCTCTTGACAGATAAAGTTGAAGCCTTGACTAAGTTGGTAAGTAATTCTCACTCTAATATTGAAAATGTGAGTCAAGTATGTGAAAAATGTGGTGGACCTCATATGTATGCTAATTGTAGTGAGGGGTCTAGTGAGGATGTAAGTTTTGTTCAAGGAAGTTATAATCAAAGGATGGGTCAAAATGCTAATTGTTATAATCCTCAATGGAGGAACCATTCCGGTTTTTCTTGGTCTAACCCAAATGCCCAATTGAACCCTCCAAACAATAATCCTATGACCAAATTACCTAACCCTTCAGCTTTTCCAAATAAACCACCTTTTAACCCCCAACAACCTAAATCCCATCTTAAGAATTTAACGGAGCAATTTGTTAACCATCAAATGACCACTAATAAGCAAAATGAGGAACAATTTAAGCAAATAAATACAAAAATTGACCAACTTGTTACCCACAATAAAATTCTTGAAACCCACTTGGCTTAACAAGACACTTCTAGTGTTAAACCATTAGGCAAACTCCCAAGTTAACCATAATTTTTACCTCATGAATCGGTTCAAGCTATTATGTTAAGGAGTGGAAAAAAGATTGAGAGTAATGTTAGAGGTAACGAAGATCATATTGTTGATGATGAGCATGTCTTAGATGCTAGTAAAAATGATGATGTGATGAAGAAGTTTAAGGAATCTAAGGAAAAGATGACCTCATCTAGGGAAGATGACCCTAAAATTAATTTAAATGTTTTACCATTTCCTCAAAGATTTATTAGAAGGAATCTTGATAAGCAATTTGGCAAGTTTTTGAATTACTTGAAGGAACTTACTATAACTATACCCTTTATAGATACAATTAAGGATATGCCTTCATGGGCAAAATTTTTAAAAGAAATTGTATGTCACAAGGGTAAACTTGAAGAACATGGTTATGTTTCTTTGGTAGAAGAGTATAAGGCCATGTATTCTAAGTATCCACCTGAGCTAAAAGATTCGGGTTGTTTTACGGTTCTTTGTGTTATAGGTGGAACTCATTTTGATAAGGCTTTATGTGACAAGGGTGCAAGTGTTAGTCTTATGCCTTATTCTATTTATAAAAAGCTTCATTTAGGTGAATTAAAGCCTATTAACATGTGTTTATCTATGGCAAATAAGTCTATTTCACACCTTATAGGCATACTTGAAAATGTCCCTACCAAAGTAGGTAAATTTGTAATTCTTGCTGATTTTGTTATGCTAGAAATGGATGAAGATCCTGAAATTCCTATTTTGTTTGGTAGGCCTTTCTTAATTACTGCTGGGGCTGTTTTTGATATGAAAAATGGAAAAATATCTCTTGAAGTTAATGGTGAAACGATTGAGTTTAATGTGTTTGGGATGTTTAAGTCTTCACCAATAGAAGTGGTGAATGGAATTGATGCTTATGATGTTCTTGATGAATGTATTGATAATATTGTTAATAATTGTGTTAGTCAAAACCTTATTGGACCTTATAGTTTAAATGAAAGTTGTAATGAGGTTTTGCAAGTTGCCTCTTATTCTTTTCATCGCGAATTCTCAAAGTTTGAGTCTTTGAGAAAAGATGAGGATATGCCATCAAAGACGTCCAAGAAGGAAGTTAAACTTGAACTCAAGCCGTTACATTCAAGCTTAAGAAAAGTTTGCAGCATAAGGAAGCATTCATGAGTAAAGTTTGACTATAAAGGCGACACATTCAGACGTTACAGCATAAGGAAGACAATACATTCAGACGTGAAGATGCTCACGAGTGACACAGAGGCAACACATTTATGAGTCGTGAAGGCATTCACGACTCGGTAGACAAAAAAGTCAATCTTCACGAGTTGGAGGACGTTCACGAGTGAGGAAACTTGATGGAGTTCACGACTCTTAAAGGCATTCACGAGTTAATCAAGGCACCTATTTTCAAGCGATGCCACTTTTCAGCACCCGATTTCTCAGCCAACCATCAAAACTTTTCAGGAAAGCTTTTCATGTTGACAACCATTCTGAAGGGACATGTTTGTAGAGTTAATCTCTATAAATATGGGAGTAAATCTCTGAAGATGGATCGAAGAAAATTTATTAGTTTTTTTTAGAACATTTTAGTTATTTTTGGACAACACTTTTTACTTAGTTTGTAGATGATGACAAAAGAGCAAAGCCAAAGAAATAAGAGATATATCAGAAGGTCTAATAAGAAAGTAAACCCTGGGGAGTGATGATGTTTCTTTTCTCTTATTCATTTTTATTACAAATGTGTTTTTGGCTAAGTTCTTTTGTACATTATAACTATGTAGTACAATTTATTTTAAATATGTTTATTATCTTCATGAATGTTTATTATCTTTATGTATGAAGTACAATTTAAATTTATTTGGGTGGATTGATTTCCTTATTATGCTTGATCACCATAATTAGTATGTTAGTCAATTTATTCACAATTAGAATTGGAATTCTTTGATGGAAAAATAAATAAATTTACTTGAAGCATTGAATTCACTTAGAGATAAGGAATTCAATTTAAAGGGTTAAAGAATTGGCATAGATCTTTATAATTTTTTTTTATCTCTATAATGTCATGGGAATGCTTATAGACTCTAAATAAAAATACCTTTAATGACAATGAGAGTTGCTTTAAAGAAACTTGGCTAAATTCTCCAGTCATTTCATTCATACAATTGTCTTCAATGGTTCTTAAATGAAATTATTTCTCTTAGTTAAAATATATGTTCATAACATTATTAAAGTCATATATTATCCAAGATTAACTTAATATATTTTAAGTAGTTTATTCACTAAATTAAATGCATCATTCATATATTATTCGTTACCTATCCATCTACATCTTGTTATTTCAATACAAAATTACTGTGTTCCCTTTGGATCGATACCTTGCTCACCCTATATGCAGTTTAGTGAGACTAAGAGTTCAAATAAATTCCCATCACTTGCTTGGGAGAGCAGTATTTTTGCTTGGGAGAGTGGTCAAAACACTTGGGAGAGCATGTTTTCTAGTAGGAAAAGTAAAATTATGCTCGAAAGAGCATAACAAATCTGTCCCCACGTTACTTCCTTTTGAATAACTTTCCTAAAATTACACCTTTACCCTAAATCTTCTTCTTTCTTTCAATTTAGTCCCTGAAAGCACCTAAACTTTCAATTAAACCAACAAACACCTAAAGTAACTAATTAATCACAAAATTAACTAAATTAAAACCAAGTTAACTAAATTAAATACTTAAAAACACACTAAAAATATAATTTAATTCACACTTATCAAGTAGTAGTAGTGGCAATAGTAATAGTGGTAGTGGCAGTGGTAGTAGTTGTTGTACTAGTAGTAATATTAGTAGTAATGGTAATAGTGGTTGTAGTAGTTGTAATAGTCATAGTAGTAATGGTAGTAGTAGTGGTAGTAGTGATGGTGGTGGTGGTGGTGGTGGTGGTAGCAGAGTAGTACTAGTAGTAGTAGTAGTAGTAGTAGTGGAAGTAATGGTAGTAGTGGTAGTAGTCGTTGTGGTGGTAGTAGTAGTACTAGTCGTAGTAGTAGTATTAGTAGCAACAACAGCAGCAATAGTGGTAGTAGTAATCATCATTACAATAGTAGCAGTAGAAGTAGCAGTAGCAGTAGCAGTAGCAGTAGCAGTAACAGTAGCAGCAGCAGCAGCAGTAGTAGTAGTAGTAGCAGCAGTAGCGGCCGTAGTAGTAGTAGTAGATGTGTTGGTGGTGGTTGTAGTAATAGTAGTGGTAGTAATGGTCCTGGTAGTTGAGTAGTAGTAGTGGTGGTGGTGGTTTAGTAGTGACAATAGTGGTAATAGTAGTAAGAGTAGCAGTCGTAGTAGTAGTAGTCGTAGTTGTATTGGTGGTGGTGGTAGTGGTGGTGGTGGTGGTAGTGGTGGTAGTGGTAGTAGTAATGGTAGTAGTGGTGGTGGTGGTGGTAGTGGTAGTAGTAGTTGTAGTAGTGGTAGTGGTGGTTATAACAGTGGTGGTGGTTGTAGTTGTTATAGTAGTGGTAGTAGTGGAGTTCTTGGTTGTGGTAGTAGTGGTAGTGGAACTAGTTTTGGTGGTGGTAGTGGCATTAGTAGTAGTAGTTCGTGGTGGTGGAGATGGTGGTGGTTATGGTTGTAGTAGTAGTAGTAGTAGTAGTAGTAGTAGTAGTCGTAGTAGTAGTAGTAATAGTAATCGTAGTCATAAGAGCAGCAGCAGCAGCAGTAGTGGTAGTAGTAGTAATAGTGGTAGTAGTAGTAGTCATAGTTGTAGTAGCAACAGCAGGAGTAGTAGTTGTAGTAGTCATAGCAATAGTTGTAGTTATAGTTGTAGTTGTAGTAGTAGTTGTAGCAGCAGCAGTACTAGTACTAGTACTAGTAGTAGTAGTGGAAGTAGCGTTAATAGTAGGTGTAATAGCAGTAGTATTAGTCATAGTAGTAATAGCAGTAGTATTAGTAGTCGTAGCAGTAGCAACAACAGTAGTGATAGTAGTAAAAGTCATAGAAGTAGTATATTCATAGTGTTTGTGGTTGTCATCGTAGTAGTAGTGGCAGTAGTAGTAGTAGTAGTGGCAGTAGTAGTAGTAGTAGTAGTAGTAGTAGTAGTAGTAGTAGTAGTAGTAGTAGTAGTAGTAGTAGTAGCGGTCATAATAGTAGTAATGGTGGTGGTGGTGGTGTTGTAGTTGTAGTAGTAGTAGTGGCAGTAGTAGTGGTGGCAGCAGCAGCAGTATTAGTTGTACTAGTAGTAGTGGTAGTAATGGTAATAGTGGTTGCAGTAGTTATAGTACTCGTAGTTGTAGTAGTGGTAGTGATAATAGTAGTAATGGTGGTAGTAGTAGTAGTAGCAGTGGTGGTGGTGGTGGTGGTAGAAGTTGTAGTGACAGTAGTGGTAGTCATAGTAGTAATAGTAGTAGTAGTATTAGTTGTAGTAGTCATAGTAGTCATAGTAGTGGTAGTAGTAGTAGTAGTAGTAGTAGTAGTAGTAGTAGTAGTAGTAGTAGTCGTAGTAGTGGTAGTCGAGTTAGTAGTAGTAAGTGTCATAGTGGTGGTGGCAATAGTAGTAGTAGTGGTGGTGGTGGCAGTAGTAATAGTAGTCATAGTGGTTGTGGTAGTAGTAGTTACACTTGTAGTAGCCGTAGTGGTAGTAGTAGCTAAAATGGTAGTAGTCGTTTTGGTGGTGGTAGTAGTAGTGGTGGTGGTGTTGTTAGTAGTAGAAGCAGAAGAGCAGCGATCGTAGTCATAGTAAGAGTAGTGGTAGTTGTAGTAGCAGTAGTAGTCATCGTCGTTGTCGTAGTAGTAGTAGTAGTAGTAGTAGTAGTAGTAGTAGTAGTAGTCGTAGTAATAGTAGCAGTAGAAGTAGCAATAGTAGTCGTAGTAGTAGTAGCAGTTATGGCAGCAGCAGTAGCAGTAGTAATAGTTACAGTAGTAGTAATCGTAGTAGTAGTAGCAGCAGTGACAGTAGTGCTAGCAGCAGTGGCGGTAGCAGTAGTGGTGGTGGTGGTAGTAGTCGTAGCAGTAGTAGTCGTAGAAGTAGTAGTAGTAGTATTTGTAGTAGTAGTAGTTTTGTTGTCGTAGTCGTAGTAGTAGTAGCAGTAGTAGTAGTGGCAGCAGTAGCAGCAACACTATTAGTAGTTGTAGTAGTGGTGGTGGTGGTGGTGGTAATAGTAGTGGTGGTGGTTGTGGTGGTGGTGGTAGTCATAGTAGTAGTAGTAGTAGTAGTAGTAGTAGTAGTAGTAGTAGTAGTAGTAGTAGATGTAGTCATCGTCGTAATAGTAGTAGTATTAGCAGTCGTAACAGCAGCAGTAGTAATAGTGGTGGTAGAGGTAGTCATAGTAATAGAAGCAGTAGTAGTAGTGCTAGTGGTAGTAGTGGTAGTAGTAGTAGTTGTGGTGGTGGTGGTGATTGTGGATGTGGTGGTATTGGTAGTAGTAGTAGTAGTAGTAGTCGTAGTAGCAATAGTGGTGGTGGTGGTGGTTGTGGTGGTGGTGATGATGGTAGTAGCCATAGTAGTATAGTGGTTTTGGTAGTAGTAGTCGTAGTAGTTGTGGTGGTAGTGGTAGTGGTGGTGGTGGTGGTGGTGGTGGTGGTAGTAGATGTAGTGGTAGTAGTAGTAGTAGTTATAGTAGTATTAGTAGTAGTAGTTGTAGTAATAGTGGTGGTGGTGGTAGTTGTAGTGGTAGTAGTAGTAGTGGTGATGGTGGTAGTCGTAGTGGTAGTAGTCTTAGTGGTAGTAGTTGTAATAGTTGTAGTAGTAGTCATAGTGGTAGTAATAGTAGTAGTGGTGGTAGTGGTTATGGTAGTGATAGTAGTAGTAGTAGTAGTAGTAGTAGTAGTAGTAGTAGTAATCGTAGTTATAGTTGTCATAGAAGTAGTAGTAGTAGTAATTGTTGTTGTTGTTGTAGTCGTAGTAGTAGTAGTGGTGGTGGCAGCGGCAGCAGCATCACTAGTAGTAGTTTTAGTAGTGGTGGTGGTGGTTGTGGTAGCAAGAGTAGTAGTAGTAATAGCAGTAGTCATTATCGTAGTTGTAGCAGTAGCAGCAGCAGTAGTAGCAATTGTATTAGAGGTAGTCATAGTAGTGGTAGTGGTGGTAGTAGTAGTAGTGGTAGTGGTGGTAGTAGTAATAGTAGTAGTAGTAGTTGTGGTGGTGGTGGTGATGGTTGTACTAGTAGTGTTTGTGGTAGTAGTAGTAGTCATAGTAGTGGTGGTGGTAGTTGTATAATTGTATTAGTAGTGGTGGTGGTGGTGTTGTGGTAGTAGTAGTTGTAGTAGTAGTTTTAGTGGTGGTAGTGGTGGTGGTGTTAGTAGTAGTAGTTGTAGTAGTAGTAGTAGTAGTAGTAGAAGTAGTGGTAGTAGTTGTAGTGGTGGTGGTAGTAGTATAGTAGTATTAGTAGTAGTAGTCGTAGTAGTAGTAGTAGTAGTAGTCGTAGTAGTAGTAGTAGCAGTAATAGTCGTAGTAGTAGTGGTGGTGGTGGTAGTCATAGTGGTAGTAGTAGTAGTGGTAGTGGTAGTGGTGGTAGTGGTAGTAGTCATGGTAGTAGTAGTCGTGGTAGTGGTAGTAGTTGTAGTACTATTGCTAGTTCTACTACCACTTGTACTACTACTAGCACGACTACCACTACTACTACTACTACTACCACCACCACCACCACCACCACCACTACTACTGATGATATGAGTATCTAGTGCCGCTCTGGCCAATCCCACAACATCCATAAGTATAAGGTGAGAATCTCTTGAATGTTCTAGATGGCAATAGTCATGGCCGAATAAAAGATCGTGGAGGCACTGAATGAGTAGGTGATCAACCGATAACGTCATTTAGATCCACCTATATATCCATCTTGGAATCTATATCCATGTCTGCCTCCTGGGGCTTATGTTGCTTATCTTGGAGAGGCTAATCGGGCTGAGTAGATGGCATTGAAGATGGCTTGTACTCTTTGCCCTGATCTTCTACCTTTGGGTCTAGCACTATAAGTGGCAATCTACACCTCATTTTGGTTTGTGGGATTGTCAATAGCTTAATTGTTCGATCTATCCTCGAATCCGCTTGACCATCTTTATAATGAGGGTTGCCTATAAGTCTACAAAGGTCTCTTCCTCGAGTGCTAAACCAAATGTGGCTTCTTGTACCCCCAAATGTAATAACAGACAGATCACCACTCCCTCTATTTATATATGTGCAGCCGATTGTGTGGCTACTCTGACTAAAGTGGAGAAATCTCATACATGATATCCACCCTCCCATAGCTATGCATGACCTAAAGGTAAAAGATATCGACTGTATTAATCGACCTAGGACTTTCAATACGATTAAGGTATGAAGTGGCGAAGACCTTCTGGATATACCTATATGCCTATGTGGCTAGCATAGTACTCTTAGCCGTGTCTAGGTGGTACACAACTCTTGGCAATGTGATATGTGCCCAATGATGCCTCATCACTTCCTTCTCTCAGGCCAGGATGTCTAGCCTATTAGGCAACCCCATGGCCTCAGTAAACTGGCATCTTGTGATGCTATATGGGATGCCTAGAACTCTGAATGTGATGACACCCCCCTCCGTGTCGGTTTTTGGAACTCTCTTTACTACAGAGTTGCTAGAAAATGTTGTGTGATGTTTGGATAAGTAGGAAAGGATGGGGCAAAAAAGGTTATCCATCCTGCTATAGCCAATAATCCATCTACCTTAACCAATATGCCCATGCTCTACTGGAACTGGCAAGATATAAATCTATTGGCGTAGTACTGAACCTGAGATAAAGCTTGATATCTATTCGTCTCTCACTCTATCATCTATTTCGGAGTCGGTGGAGTTGGTGTGGCCTTACGTCGCGACATGGCATCTGTAAAAGGTCAAAAGTTAGTCTTTTGGATTTAACTTGCATCGTAAGTAATAACATAAATAAAATTCGCATGAGTTTTTTTTTTAAATTTTGGTAGCATGTAGGCTTAAACTTGCATTGAAATGCATGTTGAGTGCCACAGGGTATATTACCAAATCCTAGGCCCATTAGTGGGTGTCTAGCAAGCATACAAATTGTAAGGACCCAAAATAGGCCCTAGTAGAATTCAAGGCATAATCATGATCATTAATGTTTAATCAAGCTTAATTAGATGAATTATTATAAGTTAAGACCTAATGGATTGATGGTCTTAACTGATATAGGAGTAGAGAGTTAATTAAAAATTTTATATAGTCATGCGCAATTGAAAAGAAATTTAAGGCAAGTGGTCAATTGAGATGAAATTATAAGTTATTGAATTAAAGTATATATTAATTATTTATTTATGAGTGCAATTGAAATAAAATTTTATTTCAAGGGTCAATTTTAATATAATTAAAAAATATAGGGTCAAATGTAATAATACAATATTTATTTGGGGTCCAATTAAAAGAGGAAGTAAATTTAGGGGCCAATGTTAAAAGAAGCTTTAAATGGGGTTGATTATAAAAAAGAGAAAGAAATTAAGGGTTAGTTTTTTAAAGAGTAATGCATGCAAGGATTACAGTGAAATTTGTCCACTTAATCCCATGGGAAAAGGTAATCACGTGAGAAATTCCACTTACTATTCTTGAAAATGGTAAATTCATGTTGGTGGCAGGAGAATGTTTTAATCTCCATTCTTCTCCTTAAGGTTTCATTTTCCTAAACTCTTAAACAAAAAAAAAATCAATGTAGTGAGTTAAAGGGTTTTCGTGTGGTAGCTTTTAAGGTAAGGGGTTTCATGCTTTCAAGCTCTCATTTTTCAATCTATGGAAAAGTGCATGGAAGGTAACGTAGGAATTGAATTCATAAATGCAGTTTGTAGAGGTTGAGACAAGCAAGAACAAGGGTAAAGAAATTTTAAAAGAGTAAAAAAGAATAGGCTTCGAAAAAAAGGTTTGGGAATATCTTTCATGTTGAATGTGATTGTTATTATTGGAATTATGGATTGATATATATGAGAGAAGTATTTTTAGTTGGTGAAATGGTTTTTAAAAGATAAGAGTGAAAGATTTTTACTTTGCATGTGTTTATTTGGTAAAAATCTATGTAGGATCTCTATGAGTTAGTTTCTGTTTTTGGGGTATATTTTGAGTTATACAACTTTAATTTTGGTGTTTTTAGTTTGTGATTACACATAAGATATGGACCTGTATTTTTGTAGAAGGAACTTTTGTTTGATTTTGCCTCCAAGTTTGATTAATCTTGAGTTGAAATCGGATGTGAACCGCTATCCAGTTACAGTGAACTAGCCTCAGTATTTTGGGAATATTTTATTATAAAAGACTCGGAATGAGATGATAAAATTTTTTTGGTAAACTAGACATTTATGAATACAACTTTCATGAAGCAACTTTTGTCTGATTATGTATGAATATTTTTCTATGAATTTTATAATTATTGATAAAAATTATTTTTGGTATTATGAACTGTCATGGTTTTTCTTAATTATCTTGAGTTATAGATGTGATATTAAGATAATTCTTGATGGTTTGGAAATTAGACATGTAGGGAATTAGTATTATCACAGTTGTATGTAAATAATTAGAGAATAAACATGAATATTTTTGTAGGATAGGTTGAACAAATGTAATGAGAATAAATTTTAGGAATCTTTAATAAAGAAAAACATGTAAGCATCATGAACTAGTCGCTATAATTACAGCATAATTTGGGCTAAGAAACCTCAATTGAGTTAATTCTAATTTCATATTTTACATAAGAAATATACCTATAACTTTGTAGAGATACCTAGGGCTAAATATGTTTGTATGTTATCCAAATGTTCACTTGAAATTGTAATGGGTTGTTATTCTCGATTCTGGAATAGATTGTGGAAAATATAATATATCTCTTTGTATAGTGAACAAAATACTATGAGGTTAAATTTTGGGAAAAACAAACTTCTAAACCTATACTTTGCATAAAGAAAGTAAAGCCTAATTCTTTCCTTAAGCTCGTCTAATTTTAGTTTAATTCCAAACTTATTCACAGCACTGTTAATAGGATTAGTATTTAATAAAGTATAAATATCTTAAGTTTAGGATGTGCTATTGAAATGATTTTTGATGTTCTAGAAACGGGAAACATAGGGGATCGTGTTTGTAGGACAACATTTTTGCTAAAACTTACATTTTCCATGTCAAAAATGGCATATAAGTTGGATTTGAAACTCTGCCACTGTGCAAAATTCTAAAGGCAGAATTTTTAATATTTAGTGTTAAATGTTGTTATGTTAAATCTATGTATATATGAAAATACACTGATTTACAAATAGCATGTAAAATATTCGATTGAAGTGTTATGTATATACATGTATGTTCAAAATATGTACATGGCTGGTTATGTGAAATTATGCTTATATATATATTTAATCAAATGATAGTGTATATTTTTTATACAATTATTAAACTATGAAATTGATAATGAAATGTTAAAGCATGATAAATGAAATTTGATGCCATAAAATGTATATAGAGTTCAATAATTGAAGAAGAAAACATGAATATATATAAATACATATACATGAATGCTGAAAGTTGTATATATGAACAAACATAATTGTCCATATGGATGCATATGATTTATATTACCTCAAATTGAATGTGCATGTATATGCATGTTTAAAACATTGAAAATATAAATCTTGATACCATCACGCATGAACATAACTAAGATGTTTAAATGAGATAGTATATATATATGCCCAAACAATTATATGCTTAGGAATATACCTAATTACTATCAATTTCATGGATTTACTAATACACTATAGTATTAGACATCAACCTTGAAATTTAAATATAAATGATGAATTTTACTTGGTTATATTATGCTGATTGACTGTGCTTGTCATGTGAAATATATTTAAGAGTGACGATATAAAGCATGTTTTCATAGTGAACTGTATAAATATGCAATTATATAATGATAACATACATATGTACATTTATCTCTATATAACTATGATTCCTATGAATGTGATATACGAGTATGATAGAAAAATGTGTAAAAAGATATGCATACTCAATATATGATTCTCAACTTTACTGTATATCTTGAAGTAATGAGAAATATTGGTATGTATGTATATAATAAATGAATATTGGAATTCAAGATAGCATGATGATAAGTATCGTTATCATATACATGTGAATGGCCTACATGCATTTGAATTGATCAAGAGTACAACTTATTTATGCTCGTACATGTTTGTGATATCATGTTCACATAAAGTTTATACATGAACATGTATATAAAACTCCGTACATAGTTGTACATATATACATAAATATATGTATGTGATTAGAAAGATAAATCAAAAGGATTTAATTGCTTGCATTGAGTCTAGGATGTGGATAGATAGGCATGCCTATAAGGGTACCTTGTAGCTACTTTTGAACAATTTTGACCTATTTAGGTCCACTTGAAATTAAAAGCTTAACGTGACCTTATTTGGGTTTAAAAGTTTAACGTTGATTTGAACAACCCCGTTTAGGTTGTAGCAGACCCCGTTTGGGTCTACTTGACCGGTCGAAGTTATCTGTTTGACCCCGTTTGGGTCCAAGTTATTTGTTTGACCCTGTTTGGGTCCATTATTTATCCTTCGAGACCTCTATATGACCCTTTTGGGTTCATTGATTGTTTTTTTGGAACCTTTATATTGACCCTTTTGGGTTCATTGATTGTCTTTCGGGACCTCTATATTGATCCCATTTATCCACTTCTTTAGAATAGTGCAAGCTTAATTACAAAGGTTAAGAAAAGTTTATTGATGAATTTAAAGTTTTATAAAGCATGAAACTTCTTAATTGACATTATACTATTTCACGTATAGAATTCATTTTATTGTAAATAGAATGTGCATCTATAAGAAGATCACACAGTAAAAAAAATATGTAAGCAATATTATTAGTATCAAAAATACATGCTAGCTTGTTAAATGATGAACTTGCAATGTATTAATACTTTGTTTACGATGTATGATTTGTGAGGAAACGTGTGTCAAGGTAAAGGGTATTATATTATTGAATGAAGTATCTATGTAAATTTTTACAGTTGAACTTTATGATTTCCATAAGTGGTTATAAATGTTGAGTTTTATTCATTTCTTAAAATAAATCATTGTTATAATTGAGACATGATGTGTGCTTGTTGACGATCACTGTGAGTGGTCATTTATCATGATTTAAGTTCCCCACTAAGCTTTATAGCTTAGCACGGGTGTTTCATCGGTGTAGGTTTTTAAGGTGATATCTACTGCAGTATGGCCAACTTAAGTCGTCGAGAGAGACTATTATACTTTTATTTTGGGCTCTTTGTATATAGTAATGTTTTTGTTGTATTTTGTAAAGATACTTTAATGTATATTGTAAAGTTTTAATAGTATAGCACTCTTATGTATTAAGTTTGAATATATGTTCTCTATATAGTTGGTTTATATTTAAGTTGCACTGTTAAACTTGTGTAATGAGAAGGATAAAGTGATATGTATAGGTTATAGGATAAGGGTGCTACATTAATAATTGTGAATTATAGTATGTTTCTAGTATATTTTTATGTGTTTAAATTAGTTAATTTAGTATTAATTTGATTTATTTCATGTTTAATAAGTTAATTTGTAATGGTCCAAATACCAGATTAGTTGGGATAGTATTTTTCGATGATAGATAGTGATACCAGGATGAATAATATCTTTTGTAGTCGAAAAATATTTTAATTGATCATTGGAAAGAGTATGTCAGTAGGAGCCCTGAGTTCAAATTTGGAATCAAAATGAGATCAAATGAGTCTCCAAAAGTTAAAAATAAGAAAAAAAAGTCATAGTTTTTGTTCAAATAATGCCCAGATTGACTAAGGTTTGACTAGGACTTTAAAAATAGCAATTAACCTCTAAAAATCACCAGAATTTCCATATCTACATTAAATAAGATGTGGAATCATATGGTAAAGAAAAATTCATTTTTAGCGACACGAAAAATCGAGCTATCGAATAGGTAAAAGTGGACCAAATCAAAAAATAGTCTCCGATTGATCCGAAAATATTTATGAAGTCTAATGAATATATTTTAAGAATTTTGAAAGTATTTTTAGGATGGTTTGAACATAGAAAGTAGGAAAAAAATGATGATTTTGGTTTAAATATTAATCGGTTGATCGTGGATTTGACTAAAGCTTTAAAAATAGTAAATAATTTATAAAAATTGCAGGGATTTTCAGTTGGGACCTAGATAATATTTGAAATTATTAGATAGTGAAAAATTAATTTTACAATAACACTGAAAATTGCCTAATCGAACTAATTTTGGTGAACCAGGTTAGAAACGGACTCTAATTGAACCAAAAATTTTTATAGAGGCTATATTATATATTTAAGAATTATGGAACTGATTTTGAGCAAAATTAAGCTTGGAAATAGAGATAAATAATTTAAAGTATATAAACGGGCTTAAAATTAATTTTGGGCTTGACTTAGGTCCAACCACCTTGGTTTGACTAGCCCAACTGCAAATTCAGACTATTTAAGGGCCAAAATATTGACAACCATCAAAATAATTATGAGGTTTATGCCTTCTTCTTCTTTTTATTGAAGTCAAATTTTATTTATTTCTCCATAACCACCATTTTCTTCATCTTTCTTCTAATCTCTCTCAAAAATCAAGCCTTCTAAATTAATTTCAGCCTATCTATCATATTATAGCAGCCTCTAATCTCCAATTTGTAGAGCAAAAGTTAGAGAAATCAAGGATTGAATTTTATATTTCAAAAATGAGGTAAGAGAAATCAAATTCTATAATTTAATTTAAGGGTTTATATAGATAGATTAATGTATGTAGAGCTCATATATGATGTTAGATTTAATTTTGAGCTCATTTATCATGTTAGATTCAATTTTGAAGCAAAGAAAATGATGATTTTATATCCTTGAATTTTTTACTGTTTTAGGATTATTTTGTAGAAAAGTTATTTCATGGATTTAAAGTGATGGAAATGAAGATCTAAGTGTGGAGGATAAGATTAAGGTAAGTGGATATTATATTCCTTAATTTTTATGAGTTTTGTATGCATATAGGGTTATGTAAATTGTGAAATTGAGTGTATATTTTATGTTTAATTGAAATTAATGCATTAGATATGTTAGAGGAGGCTAAAAATGGTATTTTGAATGATTAAAAATAAAAAAAATAAATCTTGCTCAATGAACTAGTGTAGACCGAATGGGTATTCAAGGTATACTAAGGTATATTTTATGAATTAATGATGTTTAATGCCATAAAATGATTTTAGATATGAAAAGAAGTGTCCATGAATTTATTTAGAATTTATGAAAATTATATGAATATTTTAGAGAGTGGAATTGCATTATGTTCAAAATGAAAATATTGAATTATAATGAAATAATTCATGTAATAAGTGAAAATGATAAATTATGACAAGATAATTCATAAAATGTGTAAAAGTGATGAAAAATTTAAGTAATTAGTATATTGAGATGCAAAAGTAAGTGAAAAAGTGAAAATATTAATTGATATGATGGGAAGGTGTAGTGATAGAAAGAAAGACAAGAATAAATTTAAATGTGAAATTTATATTATGACCGATTAGAAAAAAAAAAAAGAAAAACTGAAAAATTTAAGGAAATAAAAGTTAATTGGATAAAATAAAAGATTAATTAAGGTTTAAAAGTGAATGTATGAATAACAAAAAAAATTGAGGACTAAACCATAATTGTACAAATAAATATTGAATTTATAGTGTAAGATGTATATCTAGTGGCAAAACTATAAACAAAATGAACTTAGGGATATTTTAGTCAATTATTAAAAAATGATAAGAAATAATGTGTAGTGATAAGTGTGAATGTAAATACAATGTTTGTAAATATGGAATATGTATGAATAATCTTTAAAGAAAATGCATTATGCTTAAAGTACAAATAATGAATGATGATATAATTCATGAACTATAAAAAAAATTAAATTGATGCAAAGTTGACTGTTTAATATATTGAAATGGAAAGCAAATGGAAATGTTAAAATGTGAAATAAAAATGATGAATTATTTTGAGATAATTCATAAAAATGTGTAAAGTGACAAAAGAATTGATTAAAAAGTGTACTGAAATAGAAAGACAAATGAGAATGGCAAAATTTGAAAGAAAATTCTGAAATGAGTAAAGAATTTTGCCTTTAGTAGTAGTCAGGCGGTTAAAATCTAGTTCAGGATATGAATGGCTAGCCATAGGGACACCCATACCACGGTGCAAGTTATGGTGACTTGCTTTGCTATGGTAGGATTGAAATGATCTCGCATTATTTATATCTGACTGTATATTCTTATTTGAGTTGAGGTGGATTGGTCCTTTGGGTTCATCCCTTACTATCTGTTGTGGGCTCGTGGGATCCACATCCTGCATATCTGGTCTGAAGATTTCTATCGGGATTGTACTAGGGGTATAAATGTAAAAATAAGCTAAAAAGGCAAAAAGTAAAGAAAAAAGTTTAAAATGAAAAAGGACTTGATTAAAAAGAAATGAAAAGTTTAGGAATAAAATGGTAATTTTTCCAAATAGCGAGTTGAGTGAATAAAATTAGCAAGCAATAAATAAAGGATAAAAATGGAAAAAAATAGTGAATAATTAACCCTAAAATAATTTTTGTAATTTTGAAGGATAAAAATGTAATTTTACATGAAAATGATAAAATAAGGATTAATTGAAAATTTGTATGTCAAATAATGAGCTTTGAGTGAAAATAAATGAATTGGTGGCAAAATTGTAATTAAAATGTAAAAAGAATGGCAATTTTGTAATTAATTGAAAGTCAGGGACTTAATTAAAAGGAATTTAAAAGATTCAAAGGTTAAAATGATAATTGTATTAAAGATTAAGCCTCAAGGGTAAATTTGGTAAAAATAAGAAGATTTTTTCAAAATAAATAACTAAATAAATGTCTAAATGATTGAATAAATGAATGCGTATCTAAATGTTTAAATGGCTGCGTAATGAATAAGAGTATGAAGGTTAATTCCCAGGTGGCAATGAAACATAAGTGAACTTATTTATAAAGAATGAAAAGAATTTGGTACTAAAATGTAAAGTGGTAAGAAAAAACATGTTAAGGATCAATATGTAATTTGCCATACAAATAAATATTAGTGAATAAAAGATAGATTACATGTCAAATAAAAAAAATTAAGTGTGAAAGTAAAGATAAGTAGTGGCACTAGTGAAAATAAGTGACAGAAAAGAACACTATCGTAAATTAGTGAAAGTACAAAGATCAAATCGTAATTTAGCAAATGAAATATTAATTGAAGGATGAAATCGTAAATGAATCTTATTGTATAGTGAAATAGGGATCAAAAATGTAATTTTTGCACTTAAGAAAAAAATAAGGACTAAATTATAATTTTACATATCATAGCATATATTGAGAGTAAAAGATAAGGAAAATGAGCTATAAGAGTAAATAGTGAAAATATAAAGTAAAATTTGCAAATGTACAACTTTAGAGATCATATTGTAATTTGCTAATAATAATGGTAGGGAAAGGACTAAAATAGAAATTCAAAAATAATATGGTCCATAAGTATAATTAAAAGTATAATGAATATTATTTAAGAAATAGCTAAAATAGTAATAATTGACGAGTAAAAAGTAAATTGCAAATTAATAGAATTTTTAAAAGGGGACTAAATTGGAAGTTAGTCTTGATAAGGCTAAAAGAATATTAGTATAGAAGTTGGTTTAGAATGAGATCAATAAGTGAAATAAGTCAAAAAATGCTAGGGAAATTAAGGATAAAATTGTTATAGAAAGTATCAGTGCCTAGGTTAATGATATTAGTATTAATGACAAGAATAGTAGCAGTAAATTAATTAGTAATGCTACTATAAAGTTAAAGAAATTATCAAAGGGGTTAGCAAAGCGTAGGTAGATCATAGTAGTAATGCAAAGAAATGACAGAAAGATTGATCAAGAAAGTAAAGTAAATGTATTGCTAATAAGACCCTAGCACTTAGATGCTACCGAATAAAAAGTGTAAGCATAGTAATAGACGATTGTAGTAATTTGATAGATAATTGAGGCAAGAATATTAAAGAGCTAGTGATGATATAATATAAGAAATTAATGAGCTTGTGTATGCTTGCATAAGATTAGGATTGGAAAGTTTGGGATATATATTCTACCACTGGCCATTTTTAATGCTCCGTATATAGTATTGTGACTGTACACAGGTTTCGAAGATAGAAAGATTCAACAAGATTTGAAGAAAGATATGGAGGATGATGGGAGGTTTAGGCATGGCATGTATGTTATCATAAGGAATAGGAATGTAAGTATTAAAATTATGGTTATGTATTTGTATAAGTATAAACTGTAATTAGTATTGCATATGAATTGTTTTATTGTTAGTGCATAAGTGTTAGAAATGATTGATTTTTTTTTACCAAATTGTCTGGTTTAATGAATTGAGTGACTGTAGCTCTGAGGTGACATCTAAGTTAGTCAGTCACCATATGTATTGTACATTATTACAAGGGCGTTACATAATTTGTGTGTTTTCAAGTTTAATGGTAGGTTGTGGTATTTTCAGGGTTTAATTGAAGAAAGAGGAGTTTAGGGGAAAATATATAATTTCAGGAAAATTGGCAAGTGGAACGTAAGGGACAGCAACATGTCACTTAACTGATTGAGGTATGTCACTCGGCTGAGTGAGGGAAGCACAGTCCCGAGTGATTGAAAACACTCACCCAAAGAAGGATTTCACTCACCTAAGGCTAAATTCACTCTTCTAACATAAAATCACTCTTCTAAGTGATTAGGGCCATTCTTCTAGTTTTTGGCACCGTTACCAGGGAACAACGATATTGTTTGTTTAATATCTTTGATTGAGTTAGTTTGAGATTTTTATTTTTGTTTGTTTTTTATTTAATGATTATTCTTTGCAAGAAAGTTTTGAGACATTCTTTAAGATTATGTATGATTATGTTCAAGATGATGAATTGGTTCTTTTGAAGAGAGAGATGCATGAACTACAAAATTTGAGTAGGGAGTTACAAGAACTAAAATATTTGTATCAACCTTTAATAGTTTATCCACCACCAGCCTTTGAAAAATCTTATTCTCCATGGATTTTGAAAGGACAAATTGAAGATTAGTATCATATTCATAAGAAGTTAGTATCTCTAGAATTCAATCTCTTCATAACTTGTTTATAAGTAAGAAGAAGCAATTTTGGGCTAAAAAAGAAGAATTGAGGGCCACAATTAAGTCTCAAAAAGAGAAGATCAAATATTAAGAAGACCAATTTTATGTTGAAAAAAAAGAATGGGAGGATGTATTAAGAATTCATAAGAAAAATTTAGAGTTTAAGAGGAGAATTTAAAAATTCAAGAAGAGAAGTTAAGGAATCAAGATGAGATAATCAAGAGTCAAAAACGTTTACTGAGGGATAAAGAAAAATAAATTTGAAAGATTGGAATATAAACTAGAACTTTTGAGTATCTCAATGTAATTTCAAAGCAATGGTGGTAAGGAGGAGGAAATAAATCATACATTAATAGTGGATAAGGAAATATGTAGTTTTGTGGAGCATAAGGAAGAAAAGGAACAACTCATCTTTGAACACAAGTCATGTGTTTGTTTGGAAGGTGTGCTTCAGCCTTTTGCAGAGAATTTATCACCAAAGGAGTAAGAAGTGTTCAATTCTCAAGTGGAAGCATTGAATTCGGTCAACTTGAAGAATTTATTTAGGGTAGAAGAGTCAGTAGAGTTCATTTTTGAAGAGCCAAAGGAGGAGTCATACTTTATTGAAGATATGAAATTTTCAGCTTTGATAAACTATGATAAATTTCTTTTACTAATAGGAGAAAAAGAGGAGCAAAGTCTGGAAAGACCCGTATTTGGATCACAAGTTAGGCCTTCAGAAAGTAATATAAGCCGAGCTAGGACTCGATAAAACCAAAACTTCTCTAACTCTTCTCTTTAAATTTTCATCAAATTTGTTTTTATGATTTGTGTTTTGTTTGTTATTTTTTATTAGTGGTTATCTTGTCTTTAGTTTAAATTTATAGGTTTTTATAGTTCAATTTATGTTTTTCATGTTTTTTAAGTTTATTGTGTTTGTGTCTGTCAATTCATGAGTTTAAGAGTGAGAAGTTGAAAAGAAGCTATTTCTAAAGAAGTTTGCTTAATGATCATATTTAAATTAGTAAGTGCTTCTAGGATCATTAAAAAGCTCATATTGTTTTTGAGCTAAGGGAATCACAACTTAGTTAAAATTAATATGGATTCATGTTTCTTGAGTTATTTTAATTGTTTAGGTGTGAGTTTGATCTCATTTGCCTGATGAAGTTGCTTGATGCTTCATGAACTTAAGAAAGAATTCTTCATTTGCTGAGTTAAAAATGGAGTTGATATATACTTAAACTGATTTATAGGTTTGCATATTATTTTAGCATGATTTTAAATTGAGTTTGAGTGAAAATAATTTAGTTGTTCAAGGTGGAGATTTATTTAAGTGAGTATGATTCATATTATATTTAATTTATGCTGTCAAATTTAATTATACTTAGTTTAAGCATAATCTTGATTGAGAATGGTTTAATGTTGTTTTGAGAGGTTTGGTTTATAGTTTGAAGGGTTAAAAGAAGGTAGGAATTGAGAAAATATTTTACACAAGCATTAATGGATAAATTGAGGTTGAAAAAATGAGCGAGAAAAAATTGTATTGGGGGCAGCCTTATATCACTCGGACGAGTGAGTGTGATCACTCTCCGGAGTTTCTAGTTGCTATCCCTTATGTTTTAATGTATTTTGGCCTAATCTGTCCAGCATCCCCACACTCAGTCGAGTGATTTTCATCACTCAGCCGAATGACCCAAAGCCTCTTCTACGTAACTTGCTTTTCCTTCTCCATTTTAACCCCTCTCCTACCTAAATCATTTCACTCAACCGAGTGTGCATTTTCACTCAGTTGAGTGTCTTCTTTTAAAACACTCTCTCACCTATAAATCATCACTCACTCAATCACACACTCACCCATAAATGATCAGTTACTCACTCACTCATTCGAGCACACATCTCACCCACTCAAGCACACACTTCTACATTAAGAAATTAGAGTTTAAATAAATTTTTGCATCATTTCCTTCCTTATTGCATTAAAATAAGATTTTGGGTAGAAATTTGAGTCTTTATTATGACTCAAACTATTTTTCTTATAACTTTTGCTATAGTTGTCTGATTTTTTATTATAATATATTTTCGAAAAGCTTATTTCGAGATAGATGATTTTTATAAGGGTGTTACCCTCCGTAACTACTTGTTTCAGACCCTAAAAATGTCGTTTAGACTTTCATTTTTTAGTTTGAAGTTTTAGAGATATTTTTTGTTAGTTTTTGTATGCTTAATTCATCAATTTACTTGCTAAGATTAAGTTGCATGAATTGGTGTGATTTTTTGTATTCTTGAACATTGGTTTGCCTAGAGTTTCATTTTGAGTTAAAAAATGTTTTCTTTGCATTCCATTTAGTCTTAGCTACTTATGGTTTGAGATTGAACCTTATTGTTGCCTTAATATAGGTTGAGATTGTATTTAAATTGGCCTTGTTATTTTGTGCTTACCATGACCAATTTAAAAATCTTTCTCTTCATCTTATTAAGCCAAACCATCATAAATTAGCTTTAGACTTGGGATTATCCACTTACATAATTGATGTCAATCATACAAAATATTGATATTGTGCTTTGAGCTTTGAAGAAAAATTGGCCTAAATGTATTTTGTCACTCAGTTACCATGATTATTTAGCCTTGATTTTTACATTATTTTTATTATAGAGCTATGTTTGCATTGTTCATGGAATTCTTTTGATCTCATGCCTCATTTTGGCTTGATTGTCATTCTTTGCCTGTGCTATCACTTTGAATCAAAGCTTACATTTTTTAGGCACTTACTTGTTTATCAGAACTTATTTAGTGAGCTGATATTTTGCTACTTTGTTGAGGACAAAAAAATTTTAAAGAGGGGGATAAAGTTCAACTGAGCTAGATTTTGAAGATCAATTCAAATAAGTTCACTTATCTTGCTCATGAATTATTTTTATTATTTTATGTTTGTTATTCTGTTTTTGTTTTAAATTGTTAAGCATGGTTTTAAATTGTATAATTCTTTGTTAAAATTTGATAATTTTGAGAAGTTGATTTGTTTTAATTTGCTCGGGAGCGAGCAAAGTTTAAGTATGGAGTATTTGATAGTTGTTAATTATACTCTATTTTTAGTGTATTTTATGTGTTTAAATTAGTTAATTTAGTATTAATTTTATTGATTTCATGTTTAATTAGTTAATTTGTGTGTTTTTAGATTTAATTGTAAGTTTTGGTATTTTACAGTGTTTAATTGAAGAAAAGGAGTAAATTGAAGAAAGTAGAGTTTAAGGGGCAAATTTGTAATTTTGACAAAGAATGAAAGAAGGTATCATTTGGGACAACAAAGAGTCACTCTCCTGAGTGATCTAACACTCTCTTAAGTGATTTTAGTCACTCACCCAAAGAAGGATGTCACTCACCCAAAGAGCATTTCACTCTCCTGAGTGCCAAAGCCACTCTCCTCAGTGTCTCAAGAAGAATAACGACAAAAGAATTCCTTTTTCACTCAAATTCAATTTCTCTTTGGTTTAGCATGTTACAAGGGAAAAACTTCTTCTTTGGGCAGTAAAATTTAGTTATAAAAGCAAGATAAAGCACCAAACTTGGAGAGAGATAATTAGATACTAATTTTCATTAATTTTTAGTTTTTAATTTAGTTTTCTTTAGTTAATTTTGTATAGTAGTTTTTAGATTAATTTTATTATTTTCTTAGTTTGCAATTCTCTTTATTTTAGTTGTTCTTTCATTTTAATTATGTTTGGTAAGTAGTTTCTTCTCTTTTACTGAGAGAAATTTGAACCCTTATTCTTTTATTGTAATGACTTAGTTTGTGCTTTAATTTAATGCATGTTTGATTATTTCTTAATTTTGGGTAAATTCTTATCTTTGATTGTGATAAGTATGAATTATATAATATTTTTAATATGTTTTTTGGTGTTTAAGTTAGTTAATTTGGTTTAATTTTATTTGATTTATAGATTAAATGTTTGCATTTGTGTTCTAGAATCTAATTATAAGATTTGGTAGTTTTTAGGGTTAATTTGCAAGAAAAAATGACTTTATTGCAAAAAGGCAGGAAGTTATGGGCCAAAATTGTGAATATGGAAAAGTTATGTTAATAAAAGTTCATGAAGTCCAGTGAATGATTGAGTGGCCATGTGACTGGATGCCTAGTTCCTTGAGTGGCTATGCATTTAGGAGTTTAAGTGTATAAGTGGCCGTGCATTATGTTAGCTTAAGTCATAAGTGGTCGTGCATTGAACCATTTGAAGGATAAGTAGCCGTGCATGGAAAGGCTCCTCCCTATAAGTGGCCGTACAATCCATCTTTGAAGAAGTCATGCACGGCAGTGTATGGAAGAACAAGGGACATCAAGTGGTCATGCATTTCCTTCGGGAAGAATGTACGGCAGTGCATCTCATCAAGGCAACTTTTGCTTGGCTGTGCAATTTGAACTCCGATGCTGCAAAGGATTTTCCAATTCAAAGAGAATTTCCAATTCAAGAAGAATTTTTTTCCTATTCCAATTGAGGAAGTTTAGAAGGCTTTTGCAAGTTATTTTTGCCTATAAATAGAAGACTTTAACATCAAAAGAAGAATCAATTATCAAGAGCTAAAAGAATTCAATAGTTTTTAGTTTTACATCATTTCTGTTATCTCTATCTTTATTGTTTTCTTAAAGCTTTATTTTTGTTTTTAAACATGCATAATGAGTAGTTTTCTTTAACTTTGGCTAAAGGATACTTAAATCCTTAACTCTTTATTGTTATGACTTAGTTTGTACTCAATGTTTATGTAAGTTTTGATTATTTCTTAGTTTTAAAGCACAATCTTATCATTATTTAGCCAAAGATTGTTTGTTAACTTGTTTAATTATTGGTTAATAATTGACTTTTGGTTTAGTTATTGATATGCATGTCCTTAGGTTAAGTTTACTTATGTTAATGCATGATTATGTTCTTCATTAGATATAATTTTATGTTAATTAAGGTAAGTTAATATTAAGAAAGATGTAACTAAAAATAGGTGGAAGTTGAATTTACTTGAAAAATGATTTAATAGACATCTAAGAGATTTAACTCAGATCTTTATACTAGGTTTTGGATTATTCTTAATAAGAGAGTTTTAATACTTGGAATGATAATCTTAAGTTAAGTTATCTTGTTTTATTTATCTGAGCTCTTCATAATCACTTGTGTTTCTTTTGAATTAAATCATAATAATATTGGTTAAGGTGGATAGTCCTTTAGTGAAAATTGCTTTTAAATATTGATTTTTACCTCGTTTGATTACTAGCTTTTATTTTACATTCAATTTTATTATTTCAAATCTTTCATTGTTTTACTTTTAGTTTAAAGTTTTCTTTTAAGTTTGAACCTTCAACTACACTTTTGGGATTTCTTTTCTATCTTTTACGCACAAATTTTGTTTTAAAACTCAAATCATTAACACAAACACAGGTTTCCCTTAGGTTCAATATTAGAGGGTCATAATTATATTTTTCTATATTACTAGCCGATCTAATACACTTGCTAGACACCGGTCAGATTGTATTAAGATTGATTATTAATTTATTTGATGAATAGTTAATGATTGATTTAAGTATGATTTATGATATGCATGTTCTTAGATTAGTTCATTAGTATTGATGCATGATTATTTTCTAATTTAGATTTAATTATGTATTGGTAAGAGTAAGTTAGTACTAAGAAAAGTTGAACTAAGAATAGATTGGAGTTAAGTTTACTTGAAAAAGATTTTAATGAATATCTAAATTGACTAAGTTAAAACTAACAACTAAACAAATCAACTTAAATTAGATTGAATTGACTAAATGTAAAACTAAATGCAGAATAAAATTCCAAAAATGATAAAATTCAATGATTAAAACACTTTTACCAAAGGACTATCCACCTCAACTTTTATTAATAATGACTCAATTCCAAATAATACAAGTAGTTATATAAAACCAATTAAAATCAGATATCTTATTTAGAATATCATTATAAGTATTAAATCCTCAAATCTCAAGGAGTGACACCTCGTATGCATTCGACTCTTATTTTTAATCAACCTCACGGGTTTTTTTGATTGAATAATTTCTTACAACTCCTAATTTTTGCCTAGGATGCCTTTTTTCAATTTTTGCCCTAGTGGGATTTTTAATTTTAGCTAGGCCTTTTTTCTTTTATTTTCAACCTATAAGGCTGTATTTTTTCTTTTTTTTTATATTTTTTTTTATTTTTTTGCCAAGGAACCCTCTTTAGCCTATTGGTATTGCTTGACTAAATAATTTTTTATCATTACTGGTGAGAACCTGTTACCCCTTCTAATCATAGCTTCTTTAGCATAAAGTGTTTGACTTTGGCTCATGTAATCTAGAGCACTTATTTAAGGGCCTTTATTACATCATAAAAAAAACTATTCAGATGCCATCTTTATCTAGGTGATGCCACTAAAGTTGGCAATGACATGAAACTTATAAAGGAAGTTTTAATTCTCCTCCTTCGAGATCGATGCTTGTTGGATGTTAACCAAACCCTAAATAAGATCTCTTAAAGGATGGCAATAATCCATTTTATGCCTTATTTGTTAGTGGTAAGCACAATACCAATTAGATTTGTGTCCAGATTTCCTTAGGCTTATGGCTAGCTTTGCATGTAATAGTTGTAACTTCCCTTGCCTACTGAGATGAGTGAGGTATAAGATAGTTACTTACCCATTATGGTATAATGATTTCCCTTTATTTTTATGGCTGAAACTTCTATAACCCTATCATTACCCCAACTTAAGTATTCATTCTTCTACTTATTTCCCTAATTACCTCTTTCTATATTCATAGCCTGGGCTTTTTTTTCCAATATTATTTTTCAGCTTTAATAATGATGTCTTTGAATGATTCCCAGTCCTTAAACCCCTTTATTTTAAGTATTTTCTTCAGGTGTGAATTTACTTTGCTGATGAAGAGTCTAATCTAATCAGGACTGTCTGGTTTTTGCTTCATCTCTATAACCATATTTCTTCACCGAGTGAGATACTCATGGAAAGACTTATCAGATTTTTGTTGTAACAACTCTAGATATGTTAGGGTTACTTTCATCCTGATATTACAATTATATTGCTTTATAAACTCCTCTACCAATAGATCCTAACCCTTTTTGGTCCTGGGATCTAACTCATGGTACCAATCGATGGCATGGCTTGTTAGACTGAGGTAGAAATACTTAATCTTTTATTTCTTGATTAGGGCGGTTCCCTCCATAACTAGTGTGTATTGCTTTATGTAGGCATCTTAAATCACTGGGGGAGCATATCTTCATTGTCCAAATCCCTATTTTTTAGGCTAATTCCATTACCAGCAGATAATGTTCAGGCCATCACCTTTATTTTTTCCTCCATCTTCCTTAGAGTCGAATCCTCTATTCTAGGTGCCTTACTTTTTAGGACCTATGTCACTGCTAGTTTTTCTTCTTTCTCAAGGATAGAATCCTTTTCAAGGGTAATACCTTTGTTCTTCCATTACTTAATAGGTAGAACATTTAATTTTGTACCTCTAAACTTGACAATTAAAGAAGGCAGCATAATAGTAGCCGCAATAAAAGTGCCCCCAATAGTAGCTGGTTTCCTTTGTACAATGACAGGTGCCAAGGGTTATTGTCCAGCAGGTTATACCAAAGCGGACATCATCTAATTCATCATGGCCCTTATCCTCATCTCGAACTCATCAAATCTTCTGTCTAATTCTTAATGATCAGGAGCTCTAGTTTATGATGGATTCTTAATCGCTATATGTTCTAAAGTTGCTTTGAAAATATTAGCCAAATTCAAATCTAACTTCAATTCTGATTTTGATCTAACTTGCTCTAGTAAAGGCTCACTGATAAGATAGCTGTTTGGACACCTAAACCGCTAATGCCAATATATAATGTCTAAAAAAGTTAAAAGATTAAAATGATACATGAGATACACATAATATATGGATATGTTAGGTATACATATAGTGCATGGCATACGTGGGATGTATAATGTATGAATGCATTATATACATGATACATGGTGAACATGTTTCACATAAATGTATGAGAGTGATGCACATAAATGACATACTTATGATGCATGACTCAAATGTTAGTATGAAACATAACGAAGTGTAATATACAAGTGATACACAAAGCAAAATATGCAAGCTAATACAAAAAAAAAAGCTAATGTATAATATATATACAAAGCAAAAAATATGCATTTTCATAGTAAAGAGAATTTACACATAGAATGCACGTGTTTCACATTATCATATTATTATTTTATTTGCACATAAAATGAGATGTATGCACTGCACTTTTTTATTTGATAGAAAATTATGTACACAAGATTTAAATGTTTTAATTTTTATTATATGGAATGATTTATGGAAGCATAAATTATACACATGAGATGAATTCACATATATCAAAAATCTATACACACAAAACATGCATATTTTATTATTTATTATTATTGATATTATTTTTGTTATTTTGTTAAAGATGCATACATATGCAGCATAGATAAACACATGCAAAACAAAAGAAAATCCTTCCAACCTTGTTACTCCTACACAAGAGGTCATGCGGTCTCTTTCTTGGGTGGGATAAGCTCATGGATTAATGAAAAATCCAATGAACGCATATGATGCACGGTGAAAAATTGGTAACAAAACCTCTATTTATTCAAAGCCTATGTGAATGGATTTTGGTAATTATATATTTAAACAATTCAAATAAATTGAAATGAACCCATTGGGGCATGAAATCCTTTGATGAGCAAACATATAAATTTATTGGAATTTATTCAATACATAGAAGCTCACATTACAAGTAAGGAATTATAGTGCATGCCCTCTTACATGGGCTTCGATCAAGTGATACAACTTTAGGGCTACCTAAGCATGGTCCTTGCTAATGGGTCTAGCTCATCATAAGCATAACAACCGATCAGATTACTATTTGATATGTTAAAAAAATAAAAGCCTTGGGCTGGTGGTCCTTCTTAGCACTTCTTTACATTTAGTAAATGTAAGGCCATGCTTTGGGATTACACTAGGGTTAAAAGAGGGATGCCTAACTTAATTTTAAGGCCCTAGCAATGCAATTCATTTTGAAAAGAGATAAAATATCTTAATCTCTAAATCCATATATATTAAATTAACCAAAGGTACTTTCAAATCAAAATCTTATAGGTCCCCAGTGGAGTTGCCATTATGACACTTGTCGAATCTCGAAGGAATTTGATTCATTTTTAGAAACCCATTTTTAGGGCTTAAGACTGGATAAAGTTTCATTTAACTTATGAAGGCTGGTTGCTTTGCAATATACATGATTTTATTCCTGTATATTATTGATGATCAATCTATGAGGACATTTGGTCAGCACCACAAGATACGTATCACGGAGTCACCGTCCAATAAATATTGAAAATGTGAGTTCTAACCTTATTAGGCTGAAACCAAAGATAGTTTGGGACCTTACTCTTATTTATATCTTTTGTTAGCATTATATGAATGAGTTTTAATGATTAATTTATTTTAACTTTTTTTTTCTCACATGGGTCATCATTCTTAGAAAAGTAAGGCGCACTAAATACGTTAAAAAGTTGTGAAGCATGTATATTGAAAGCTGTAATGGCAAGGAAAGCATTAAAGAATATAAGAATAAATGTAAAGATAAAATCATACATAAATCAAAAAATTAATTGAGTTTATTTTGAGGGTATATTCATTAAAAAAATTGAATTAGCAATGATATTTTTTCCGTTGCTAATTAGCGACTATTTTAAATTTCAATCATGAAAATGTATTGGTAAATAAGTTTAGCGATGAAAAATTAAAAACAGTCGCAAAATTTACGGCAAAAAACACTACAAGAAAATTTAAAAATAGCAATGGAATTGATTTCGTTGCTAATTTAGCAACGAAATTACATTTTCGTTGCTATTTAGCAATGAAAAATAATTTTTATTGCTAAAATTGGTTAAACTTTCTAAATTTAGCAACGGAAATATATTTGGTTACTTTTTGTTGCTAAAAGTGGAGGGAATTTTTAGCGCCAAAATTTAGCAATGGAAATTAGCAATGGAATTACTATACCATTGCTAAATAAGGTGCTAATATATGGCGAAAAAAATTTGGAATAAAATATAGCAACGAAATTAATTTTCCGTTGCTAATTTAGCAACGAAATTAATTTTTCGTTGCTATATTAGCAACGAAAAATAATTCAATTGCTAAATAATATAGGTTAAAAAAATTTGTTTCCAAAATAGCAACAAAATTTAGTTTTGGTTGATAAAATAGCAACTGAATAGAAATTTCGTTGCTAAATTAGCAATCGAATACAATTTCATTGCTAATTTAGCAATAGAAATGAAATTCCGTTGCTATTTTAAGAAATTTTTAAGTAATTTTTTTATTTAATACAGCTAACAGTGCCCATGTGAGAGGATAGACTAGTGGCAAAAAAATCAAACCCACGAGCAAATCATGAACAAATATTTTCCATTTTCCAAGGAACAACTTGCAACACAAAGCATCCTATGGGCAGTAAGTTTTCTAAAATAAAAAAATAAATTAATTACTCTTACCATTTTTTTTGAAATAATTTTCCATATTTAATTTGACAATACAAAAATCAGAAGATGTTACAAATCTAAATTGGAATTGGGAAATAAGAGCAACTTGAGAGAGAGGGAAAAAATATAAAGTAAGCTCAAAAGTCAATATTTAGATTCAATATGGCAACATCAATTTATTTTGGCATTTTCCTTCCTTATCTAAGATCAAAATTTATATTATATTTTCCTATCATCATATATATGAAAATAAAAATATATATAAAAAAAGAAAACGTAAAAAGAAAAAGAAAACAAAGTGGGTTTGAAATGGATTTGCAATCATGTACAAAGTTGAAAACTTTTGCATTAAAAAAAAGTTGAAAAAATCAAACAAAAACAATAAACCCATTTCTCCCTAACTTAGCCCAATAAACAATCAAACAAAAACAACTACGTTCGTCCTTTTGCCAAAAAACCCTAGTGCTCTCTTATGCATTCTTCTCACTCCCTTGGCTCGATCAAGATCGGAGAATGGCGACAAGCGACCAAACAGTCATACAATTCACAGTGCCATCTTCGTCGAGTCTCTCAGCTAAGGTGCATCCTTTGGTTATCTTCAACATTCGCTATTGCTATGTGTGGCGGTTTGACCAAGCCGAACGTGTTGTCGGAATGCTTCTCGGCTTCGTCTTGCCATAATTTTTGGTTTTCCTTTTTTTTTCTCGGTTCCATCTTGTCAGATTTCCTTTTTTTTCTTTCACACTTACCCCAACTTTTTTGCTTTCCTTTTCTGTTTTAGTTATTTTTCATCTTTCTCAAAATATTAAAAAATGGCGGCTGAAAATGGTAAATCCAATACTTACGAGGAGGCTCGCAAGCAACGCCCTGAAGCAAACAAGAAGCGCTTCCAGGTGCTGAAGCTTTCTTCCCCTTTTTATTTCTATTATTATTTGTTTTTATGGAAAGGTTAAGAAACTGTAAATTCATTGTAATTTTTTTTAAGGACCTTGGAATTTTAAATATCTCAATAAGTCTTTCCGATCTCACAAACTCTAATAAGAAGTCCCAGGTATGATTTATTTGAATCAAAATTGCTAGTTTTTGAATTCTATATATGGTTTATTGGAATCTCCATGGGTTCTTTCTCACTCTACTTCTTCTTTTTCTTGTTTTAAATTTTCCCTATTAGAGATGCTCTTGATGAGGTGTCTGTCCTGGACCCATCTCCTTAGCCCAAAAGTAAGGAGGATAAGAGTGGGCTTATTGCTTCTTTAAAGCTCAAATTGCTGGTTAGTCTCTTTAATTTTCTTAATTAATTTTCATTTTGATATACTTTTTTTTGTTGGGTTTTATGTGATTGTCTGCTTTAGTTAGGTTCAATTTTGGATCGTTTATTGACCATGGCTTTCACTTATTAAAGTTTATTGGTTGCTTTAATTTCGGTTTTAGATGCTTAGAGTGTTCTATTTGAAAACTGTAATGACTTTGATTAGAAAATGTAATTAGCAAGGTGCTAAATGGTTCATATTGGCAGAAATATTCATTTCAATTTACTCTAACTGGATGGTATTATCATATTTGGTACAAATGTATGAATGAATGGTTTGTAATAAACAGCACAGCAGTTAGGGTTTAATGGTTTCAATCCTCCATATTCGACTGCAAGAGGTAGAGACATACTAAAGGGAGTAAATTATGCATCTGCAGCTATAGGAATTAGAGAGGAGACAGGGCAGCAACAGGTGATTTTTAATTATTCACCACTTTATTATAATTTGATTAACGTGCAATTTTGGTTAGTAAATAATTGGGATTTTTTGGTTGTAAGGAGGTCGTATTAGCTTCAGTAGGCAAGTGAAAAACTACCAAAATACTATGTCTCAAGTAGTGAATTATTGACAAATCTGTGTTTATTTAGTGGTTTTATTTTATAGTCACAAATACGTTACTTGCCATATTGCTTGATCCCTTGTGTGATCTGATATGATTTTTTTATCACCAAGCACTTCTTATAACTCTCAATTCTTTATTGATGGAGGGTGCTGCTCCATTATTTCGCTGACAACAGATCTTCTAATGCAAATTAAAACATGCCAGGCTATAAGATGTTTAACTAAGATTGCAATGCGTGGTGCTATCTGCCCAAATGATTGTAGGTTAGTGACTCTAAGCAAAAAGTCAAAGTCTTTTAGCATGTGAGCTATTTTGGTTAGTTTTGAAAAGTTGTTGCAACCTTTTGGTGAATGAGATGTATGGCTAGATAAGAATAGTTCAACGGGATTGCTGCTCTGTAGTTTTAAAAAGTTGTCCCAACCTAATGTTCGATTACAACTAATGTGAATGTTCCAAATAAGATTGCTGCTCTGTAGTTTTTGGTATTGACGTACTTTACTAGAAAGATACTGTTATAATTAAAATTCACCTTTATTTATAATTAAAAATATTAATATGGTTAGGTTGTGACTGTTTCTTTCTTAGTTTAGTCCTATGAAGAGCCAATAAATTAACTGTTGTTATAATAAACATGTATTCTTTTCGATGTTGACAGAGACTTGATATTTTCTTCTCAATTTCTATGGTTTAAAACACTTTCTTAATTTGTTTCTCAATTTCAATGCTTTGATAACTTCCCAAGAAAACTAAGGGTAGTAGCATTTTGTGTTGTCATAATATTAAGATTTTGATAATTTATGGGATGCGATTAACCATATTTTCGATTTTTTTATTGTAATGGTGATTTCAGGTATCAACTTATCAAGAAGAGCTCAAAAAAATGGAAGGTTAATAAAAATGAAGACTATATTGGATCCTTGAGGAGGTGTTGTGGGGTTCCTGAACTGCAAACTTGCATTCAAAGGTTTGTTCTTAATGTGTGGCCTTTTCATGCGTGTGTATGTGTGCTTGCGTGCACTTTTTACAGCACGCGGTTTGTTTCTCTTCATTCTGCTTGCCAATTCTGCTGGTTACTTGGTATTTGAGTTGTTCATAGTGAGGGGGATCGTTCTTTTGGTCTGTATGCTTGTCTGTGACTATTTTCACGACAGCAGACTTCATCTTGATAATATTTATTGATTATCCATGTGTTGTAAAAGAAAAGGCTTCTTTGGCATGGGCATCAAGTCTTGTACAACCAGCTTGCCTTATGGATGGTTTATTGGATTCTTCAAGATCGGTATGGTGAATTCTTTATTAGAAGGTAGATGCACAGAGTTGTATTTCTTATAACAATTTAACTAATATATTTTTTTAGTTCCAGTGTGCTTTGAGAACTTAATGGGTTAAAATAAATGAACATTAGCACTTGGGATTTCATATATTTTTGATATATCTGAATTATCTCATTCCATACTTTTTGAGTTTATCTCATGTTTTCTTATTTTTATCTTGCTTTGACAATCAAGCTTCCATGTGACCGTAACATTTTATTCTCTGTGTCCCAAAAATTAAGGCTTGGATGAATCAGTTACCCTTTTTTCGGCTAGAAGTTTTCTATGTCCTCTTTACTTGTCTGTTTAAATTTTATCTAGCACCTTGCTTTCACAATAATGTTTGAGCTCTTCATTATCCATAACCATTGTTTATATCAGTTCTTGATCTTGTTTGTACAATTCCAGCTCTGCCATAATTTTCTACTTCTGCATATCCTGCTATCTAGTTTTGACATGAATACATATTAATGCCCTATGCTATGCATTTAAGTGAAAAAGTAACTCGATAGGAATACTGTTGCTATATTTTGCCAGTGTTTTCTTGAGGAGAGTCGGCAGTTAATGCGTTTACCTCCCCGCCAGTCAACTACTGAAGCTGATCTCATGGTCCCATTTCAACTGGTATCCCAAATGGACATGATTTTGCACTCCATTATTGATTACTTATTATTATGTAAGCTTGTTATGTGCCAGCCTTACTAATGGTTTGTAACATAACTGTTGGCATTTCTTGCAATACAGCCTACTATAAAGACAATTAGTAAGGAAGATGAATACTTCTCTAGAGTATCCTTACGGTTAGAGCCTATATTTTCAATTAAAATTTTAGATATTTTACTCGTCTTTTTTTTAAAAAAATTATATTGATTTTATCTTTATATCTACTAGGATGCTTTCATTTGGAATCACAGTGAGGTCCTAGGTAGATTTGCCCAAATCTAAAGCTTATTCTGATGTAAACAGTACTGGCGCATTATCAAATGCTTCTTTAGAGGTGTGTCTTGATGGGAATTGAATTATCCAATTTAACAAAATTTACAAATACATCATCAATTGAAATGTATGCCCTGTTCTGTTTCCTTGCATCCTTTATCCTCAAATTTCCTTCAACGTAACGTATCTTGGCTTATTAATTAACAAAACCACTCACTCAACAATTATGTGTTATGTTTTCTTTCTATTCTGATGTTGAAGTTGAAACGTCCAATGCATGTGGAACTACTACTAGTTGTTAATTAATTATCTTCACATTTTCCAGTTCAAAGAGAAGGCGATGATGGGTATTTTAGATTAATACTGTATTAGGCAAAAGTGGTCAATTATTTTGGATGATTGGATGGATCCTTTCCCATATTCAATAAAAGTTTGTGCGAATTCAAGTTTTTATATCAAGCTGTGAACTGCCTATTCATTTTACGCAGATTTGGTATATGTATTAATTAATATTATCATAATATAATAATATTCCATCATTTATTTTTGTTTTTTATTGTTTCATAATTTCATGACTTTGGTATATGTATCGGCAATATGTTTGACATTGGACAGGTTCTATTCTTTAAAACTACTACTGCTTGTAGCAATGTGATTCTAATTTTTTTCTTGATTATTGTTTCGAACATCATCCAATTCCTTGAATCTGGTTTGCTAATCTAGATATTTTTCAGCTTGCTCTTCTTTCATTTTTTTTTAATTTACCTATCCTTTGTCTTTCTTTTTTTAACTGTTGTTAACTTTAAAAAGTTGTGAAGAATATTCCTTCCATTTATTTATTATGGTTTTCACTTATATCAAGCCTCAAGAGTATTGAAGATGCATAGAAATATATGTTTACACACACACACACACTTCAATTTTTAATCCAAATTCATACAATATAATAAAGAAAATTTATAAATGCCCATAAGGGTACCAAGGTTCCCAAATTAATCAATAGCCCATTTTATATATGATTTTTCTTTTGTATATTATTTTCTCTAGAATGATTTGCTTATGTAATAATTAAGTAGGTTTATTTCATTATTTTTACTACTTTATTAATTGAGTGGGATGTTTACTCAATTCTATTTACTTTGCATCATGTGAGAGAGGAGAATGGATTAAATCTAAAACTCAATTATAAAATAACACCTAACTAAGATGCCTATCAAGAGTGATGTCCCAAACACCAATGTATGTTTGGACATTAAAAGGTCGAGATTTATTTTTCAATGTTTTTAGCCTCGGTGCTATCCTGAAGCACGCACTACATTCACTCAATGTAGGAAGGTGCCAAGGATACCCACTAACCTAAATCTAGTACCAAATGGTATATAAAATGGTGATCTATCGATTGTTATACTCGTGATGAGCTAGACCTATTAGTAAGGACCATGCTTGGATAATCATAAAGTTTTATCACATATGACTCAAGCCCATATAATGACAATAGCAACTTCCACTAGGTTGTATAACCATAATAATCTTTTGATTGCTATATGGACCTTTATCTATTGATCAAACTTAAACAAGTTAGGAGGATACCAGTCAAAGGCTGCCATACCCCGATAGGCCCAACTTAATTTGTGTGAGTAGGTCAAAATATATAATGGTAAAAACCCATATGCCTACGCTTTTAATTAAGAGAGGTTATGCTACCAGTTTTCTATCGTCCACCATACACATTTATTGGATATCCTGTTAACCTATAACTAAGCCCACCTATAAAAAAGACCGTGTGATCTCCTGTGTAGGAGTAATAAGGTTGGAAGACTGTTGTTATCCTTACATATGGTTGTGATTGATCCCTAACCTAATCATACATTACATCCATGCATCATATGTATGCCATATATGCCCATGCATCATTCATCATACACCATTTATAACCCTTGACTTTTCAACCATTATAGACTCATCTAGGCTATCCAAAAGGTCGAATGGAGGCTTGGTTAGGAGGTCTATATCCAGATTACCAAGATCAAATTCAGGTTCAAAAATTAGTTTCGAGTGAAAATCAAACCAATTACTAAAAAACAGTCAAGGAGTCAACTTAGGTATGGAGAATGAGAGGGTAAATGAGACTAAAAGGGGAAATGAGATTGGAAGAGTGATAGATAAAATCGCAATGAGGTTCCCATTTCTAAGGGAAAGATCAAACCTTACTCCTATGGGACTTTCAATAGTGAGGGATGACTTGAATAAAAGACTGGATAAATATTTGCAGGAATTCGAAAAGAAAATGTTGGCTATAATCGGTAAGATGGTGGCTATTATAACACCTAATGCTAGAACTCAACTTGTAGTGCCCGTTCATAAGATGGCAAAGCCAAAGCATATCGAAGAATGCTATTGTAGTTGATGCTATCGTGCTTTAAGATCCACTTCAGAGAGAAAAGAGGCATGATCTCAAGGATGAATTGATAAAAAATAAAGATGAGGAATATGTTCCCCTAGTGATGAATATAAGGGTGAGAGGTCTTAGTGCTGAGGATCTAAATTTTAAAAAGATAGAGGAAAAGATTGAAGCCATATCCATATTGTTATCTGCTGGTAGGGGGAATAACCTTGAGGATAGAGATTTGGATAGGGATGAACCGTTACCTCAGAGATTTAAGATGCTAACTTGATAAGGTTTGATAGTACCTTAGATCATTCAGCACATATCAAGCAATACATGTTGATCATAAAGGGGATTATTTTATCTAAAAAATAAAACGTGGAGTACTTTTACTTGAGTTTAACTGGGCCTACCATAGGCTGGTACCATATATTTGATAGGCAGATTAAAGAAGATTAAAACCCACTGGTAGAAGAGTTCCTCAAGCAATAGAACTATGGTACAATGATGGAGGTCACATTGAAGGATCTTGAATTACTTCAGCAGAAGCATGATTAGTCTTTCCATGATTACTTTTGCCAAGTAAAGGAATAAGGTGATGGAAATGAAAAGAAAATCAAATACAACTGATCAAATTAGGTTGTTTATCAGGAATGCAAGTCCATACTTATGAGATGGTTTAAAGATGAAGGGGTTGAAAGACTGAGAGTCTTTGATGGATATAGCTATAGAAGCTAAAAGAGAGTACTTGACCAGAAGGGTAAATATCAAGAATGCAAGAAGGATTCAAATTAGTTAATTATGTAACTATAGCATGAAAAATAATTTTGAGTAAAAAAAGGGAAGAATATGGCCGAATCGAAGATGTGAGAATAATAAAATGTACTTTATTTATTTATTTTGTGTAAGGTCATGAAATGTGTTTTGATGTGATTTGGAATGTATGTTGATTTATTTAGAATTATTAGAATTAAATTGAATATTTTTAAGTGTAGTGTTGTACTATGTCTAATGTGGAAATGTTGAATTTATGTTGAATGAAAACGAGATTAAGGCATAATTTGGTGAAAATTTTGAATAATTAGTGAAATGGAATGAAAATAGTGAGAAAAGAATTAAATTGAAAGTGAAATTGTTTTACGATCTTTGATGATCTTGGTATATTTGCAATGTAAGATAAGAGTACATTAAGTATAATATGAAAATTAAGTGTAAATGAAATTAATAAGAATTATTGGAATTCATTGGAATATTTTTAGAATTTATATACATTACTATATAATGTAAGTTATATAATGTATTTTGTTTAAGTGAGTTTTTAGTGGATTTTGATGTTAATATTGAAAAATAGGTGACCCGGGATTTTATTTAGTAAGAAATGGATAAATTTGGAAATAGAAATATTTTATAGGTTAGGTTAATTGTTAAATGGAATTTAAATTAAGAATGAATTTATTACCCTAAGTAATAGTCCGGTAGGCAATCTAGCACAGGGTATGGTTAGCTAGCCATAGGGACACCTTACCACAATGTGAGTAAGGGCGACTCACTATAGTAGGCCAATGATGATCAACTAAAATGAAATGAAATGTTAAAGTATAAATGTAAATGTATGGGTGGTCTATTAGGTCACTCTTAAATGTTGTGGGTCTATGGGATCCATGTCTCGTGTAGCCAGTCCAAAGATTTTTGTCGAAATGATATTAGGGGCAATGGTAAAAATAGTGATACTGGAATTAAAATGAGTAAATAGGAATTACATAAGAAATTATAATAAAAGTTGACTTAATTGAAGAAAAATGAAAGTTTAAGGGTAACTTAGTAATTCTTACTAAGTATGGAACTTAAGTAATAAAAATGGATAAATAAATAATTAAATAAATAAAATATGTAAACTAATAAAACAATAGGGGCTAAAATGTAATTTAGCATAAAAGGAGCAATTAAGGGATTAAAAATAATTATGAAATAAATCTAGATTAATTTCATATTACATTGGATAAGTTTATTACATTTGCATGTTTGTGCTTTATTGAAAATCTTTAGACTTGTAACCACCACTGAGCATATTTAATACTCAGCGCATAATTTATTTAGTACGTGTAGATACCTTTAAGCATTATAGAGGAGAAAGGATGTATCAAATTGGAGGTTACTGAATCAAGGATTCTTTTTTCTAGTATATTTTGTGTAATGACTATTATTGGTATGTATATGTAAATATACGTATACTTATGGATATGTATATGGTTTGTATGGATTTAAGAATGATAGTGTGAACTAGTATGGCATATTATAGATAAATTATTGGTTAAATGTGCGATGGATGTGGATGGATTATATAGGTGGATGTTTAAACAATATGGATATTGAAATTGTTGATTTTGGCTGTGTGCCCTGTACTAGCTATGTTTTGTTTGAAATTGCAGGAAAGGTAATGTAATGTAAAAGCCGTTATGCTATCAAATTTTTCATTAAAAAAAATTGGCATGTAAGTATAATAGTTTAAATCAAATGAGGTATAAATTGTGAAAACCATAAAATGAATAGGACATACGTATATCAAAATCGTATAAGAGTGTTACAATGGTGAAGATAGGATATATTGAGACTGAAGATGAATTTATTGTTTTACCCATTCCAGCAAATTTCTTTATACTTCTTAGGAGGTCGTGATTTTATAAGCTAGGAGGAGTGCCATCCATATTGCTTCAGATGATAAAGATCCTAATGATAGGCAGGTGGTCACTATTAAAGCAGTAAGGGAGAATCAAGTATTTGTACTTGAAATAGCAAAGCAACCGTTCAGTGGGTTTCATGTAGCATTTGTCAGTGATGGAGAGGATGAAGATAGCTTTCCTAACTATGCTTAGGTGGTTGATAAGCTCAAAAAGATAAATTTCTTACTTGGTGCAGTTTTGGGTAAGAACTCCCAATGACCGCAGATTGTTATAGCTACTAAGGCTCAAAAGGATAAGAAAGGGTTAGGCTTTCCTGGATCCAATAAGAAGGGAAAGGCAAAAAGACAAGTGAAAAGAATTCCTCACATTTCTCAGAGTTTTATGCCAACTTCAGGCCTGTGTATTTATTATGGGGAAAATGAACCTCAGATGATAGGGGGTGAGATAATTCCAGTGTTTGAACTATTTAATGATGTCTTCGACTAGAAGCAAGAAATCATTAAACCAATTTAGGGTTTCTGGGACGAAGAGATCTTGAAACACCACTCGGCCTAAAAAAAAAGAAGCACCAGAGGAAGTTATAATAGAGAAGCTACTCACCACTCAATTAAAAGGCAAAGAAAAGGCGTAAGCTAAAAAGCCACCCAAAGCTGACCCAGAGACTAAAGAGGCATCTGATACTGACAAGATTGAAGAAGATACTTTTATTGATATTGTTTATGTTCCAAAATGTTTTGATGAGAACAATGTATGCTATTTCAATTACATTAATGAGATGAATAATTTTGCTTACTCATGTAATGTTTCTTCTGATTTCAATATGCATGATCATGATCATAAAGTATTCATATTTGACATTAACTCAGCAAAAACATGTGCATTTAATCTTGGAACTAAGGAAAACCTAAAAGAAATTTTATTGGAATCAGACATAACTCCTGAAGAAAGAGAAAAATTTGAGAGAATATTGAAAAAATATGAAAAAATCTTTGCCTGTACCTATGAAGACATGCCAATAATAGATCAGAAAGTCACTGCACATGCCATTCCAACATACCCAAGGTATAAGCCAGTTAAGTAGAAGCTTGAAGACTTATGCCTGAGTGGACTGAGAAAGTTAAAAAGGAAGTCAAAAAGCAAATAGAGGCTAAGTTCATGGTGGAAGTTCAGTACCCCACGTGGTTAGCAAATGTGATTTTTATAGCAAAGAAGGATAAGAGTGTCAGGTTTTATGTGAATTACAAGGATCTGAACAAAGCCTATCCCAAAGATGAATTTCCCTTACCTGACATAGATATTCTAGTTGACAATGAAGTTGCTTGTGCTATGTACAATTTTATGGACGAGTATGGTAGGAATAACTAGATTTTGAACAAAATAGTGGATTTGATCAAAATGGCTTTCATAATTAAGTGGGGGACGTATCAAAGGATGGCCACTAAGATTTTAGATGACTTAATCCACAAAAAAGTAGAGGTGTACGTAGATGACATGATGATTAAGTCGATCACTCACTAAGGTCATTTTGAGGCATTAGAGAAGTTTTTCTAAAGGATCAGTAAATACAACCTCTGCCTTAACCCTAAGAAGTGCATCTTTAAAGTTACTTCAGGTAAACTCTTGGGCTATGTTATAAGTCAGAGAGGTATAAAAGTAGATCCTTACAAGGTAAAAACCATTAGGGAAATGCCAGTACCCAAAAAAAAAATCAAAGGGTTCATGGGTTGGACTCAGTACATAAGTAGGTTCATAGCCAAGTTAGCTTCAATTTGCAAGTTGATATTTAAGTGACTTAGAAAGGACCAGCCAGTGGTTTGGAACAAGGATTGTCAGAAGGCTTTTGATGTCATTTAGGATTACTTGTTACATCCACCAGTATTGAGAATGCGTTAAGTATGCAAACCTTTTATTTTGTATTTGGAAATAGAGGATAATTCAATGAGGGCCATGATGGCATAAAAAGATGAACTCGGGATTGAATACGCAGTGTACTACCTCAGTAAAAAAATTTTCCCTTATGAAGTAAAGAATGTAGTAGTCAAAAAGATTTATCTAGCAATTGCATCAAAGAAGTTGAGACACTACTTCTATTCTTATATAATCCAAGTGATCGCCAAGCATAATCCTTTAGGCTCCTTTATTATTAGGAAAGATAGGAAGGTGGTATATTCTCCTATAATAGTTAGACATAGAATACATCACTAGAAAAACCATTAAAGGAAGGGTAGTAGTAGAGTTCCTAGTCAATTAGCCTTTGGAAGGAGAAGAGGTGACTCATGAATTCCCTAATGAACACCTCACAGCCATAACAATGCAGGGATGATAGATGTATTTTGATGGAGCACTGAACAATAATAAAGTAGGAGTATGAGTGTTTTTTATTACCTTGGAGGGAGAAAAGTTACCGTTAGCTAAGAAGTTAAGATATAAATCCATAAACAATGAAGTAGAGTTTGAAGCTTGCACTTTCATATTAGAAACCTTACTGGCTGTAGGGGCTAAATTCACAGAAGTATTTGGAGATTTATCTCTAGTGATTTGTCAAGTAAAGGGTGAATGGTCGATAAAGGAAGAATGCTTACTACCTTATCCCAATTAACTAAAAGCTTTGAGCAGTCTATTTGAGGTCTGTATGCTCAAGTATGTGCCAAAGGAAGAAAACCAGTTAGCAGATGCTTTAGCTACCTTGGTGTCTATTTGGAATAATCTAGATGGAGAGGTTATGAGGCTTTTGTTGATTTCAAACTCTGGCAAGCCATGCTTTTAGAAAGAATGGATTATGGATATCGATGTGGATGATGGAAAGCCTTGGTACTTTGATATCTAGAATTATCTAGAAAAGTCGGTGTAACACCCTAATTTCTTAACCATGGATAATCATCAATCATCATCATACCTAATAGAGATCAGGTAGAAATACTAATAATAATAATATCACAGGCCATAATTACATACCACAATAAAATAATAAAGCTTATCGATAAATAATCATAATAAAAATGGCCTTCAGGTATCCTGAATTCCTCAAGGCAACTGTATCTTGCCCGATCCTCTATAGCTTATCTTGAAACCTACATGGATAAATAAACCCGTGCTAAGCTATAAAACTTAGTGAGAAACGAAACTCTATATATATCTATATATAAAAATAATCCTTTTTCCATAATTCATCACATACATGCGTAAAACTTTCACAATCACACAGGATAACATATGAGTCTATCATATTCTTCATTTCATGAATAACATTCTTAGGAGAGTCTCCAAACTTACTAATGGGTATCATGTTTAAAATAATTGAATGTGTTATGAAACTTATCTCACTTCCTAAAAGCTTAGCCATTCATCACTATCACCATCATCGTACCCTTTTCTTTTCTTAACTTAGTATAAATCATGCATCTTATAATCCTTTTTAATCAATAGGCTAGACATCATAGTTATTAATGGCATAAGATTTCCACTTATTTCTTTAAATCACATTGTCACCTAAGATAGGCAATCGACATTAAATCATAATATAAAGGCGTACTTAAGTCATATAGCCTCTACAATTAGTCCTGGTAGGCATAATTACTTCACATATATCATACAATTCTCATATGAGATTCACAAACTCTACATCTTTCATGTTATCTTAGCATGGTACCCTGATTCTCTTACAAGCATCATTCTATGTTATGCATTGCACTTGGTTAAATGAATGTTATCATTATGTCTACCTGTGTGTAAACATTTATATATAAATAGACAGATTGACAGGGTGGTAGGTGATCATAAGGAACAAGCATTGCATATCAAGATTATAAGACAAAGTCTCAATGTCACATGTATGCATTTTATAAACAGAGTACATGAAACTTGATGCACATGTTATAGTTCATATAACTTTTAGTACAATAGTGTATGCTTTAGGGTTCATATAATCTCTATGGAATCCCATCGGAGGAACCATCTCATACCGATACTCATATAGGAATCTTCTTTAGTTGAAGAGTGACATTTCAATCATGCATTACAAAGCATAACATTTCATTTCATAAAATAGTTTATAGTCAAAATAATTTAAAACAATCAAACCATAGGTCATTTCTCATGCTTACATCACATAAATAGAGCAATCGATGCATGTTTTACTTTATCTTGTGTATATTTTATCATCTTTAATAGCTTGCCTAAGTACTAGTTCAAAAGGTGGATAACGGGAGCAATGGATACCCAAAGGTATCAAACTATGGATATCCAAAGATATCAAACAATGGACCCAAATGGGGTCAAGCAATGGTTCCATCAAGGAACAAACTATGGATCCAAACGAGGTCAAATGATGGTTCCATTAAGGAACAACACCCAAACGGGGTCAACTATAGCAGCTGCGACTGTATCCCTCTAGGCATGCCTATCTAATCAACAACTAAACTAAGATCCGCAGGCTTAACTTTTAAGACATCTTTGTTTAACATATTCCTCTTTACTTAGCACATCATTTGGCTTGATGCCACTTTTTATAGAAGAATGCATATCATTCCTTTCATTAAAGACCACATCAATTTTGGTTCAACATACTTTTCTTTACTTAATACAACATATATACTTAATGCCATCATTCATGTAAGAGTGCACGTTATTCTTATCATATCATAATATTGAGCTCTAGGCCAGTGCACCTGGATGCTATCATATGATCATATAGTTGTATCAACTTTTTTTCATTCATATCATGATGGTCATGGGTTTATGAAATTAATAATAGCATGTGATCTTTCATAACTAGCATTATGCATGTCCACATGCCCATATACATATATATGTAGTTAAAATCATGTAAATACATACTTCCATTACTCATACTTGGTCATATATTAAATTAAGCTACTCATCATAGCATGCTCATATTAATTATACAATATATAGTACTTACATAACTCATAGAGAGTTCTTGATGACATACCTCGTTGTTGCTTGCTGGGAATAATTTCCCTAATCTTACACTTATTAATATCATTCCATAAACACACACACATATATATATAGCAACTCAAGCATTTATGATCCATATAATAAAATAAGTAGGTTCTTTTACAGCTTAAGGTTAATGCCACATTTACTCCCTTGAATTCACTTTCATGATTCATCATAGTAGGAACAACAAGTTATACACTTTAACATTGTCGTATATACTTCAATCATCTTACTTGTATTTTTCATCTTATAACATTTTATGCTTAGGTAAGTGGTGTGAGGTCATATCATCTTAGTCATTAACACACTACGGATGCTCTTGTGCTAATCATATTGTATTATAGGCATGAACAAACAATGAGCAGATTATTACACATTACTGCTAATCATTAATTCTTCTTATGACCTGGAGTATAACCAAGCTTCTATAAATTCATATTTAACATAGTATGTGATGTTCCCTTTCATTTAACTCGGACATGCGACCCTTACATCTATTCTCTTGTTATCACTAGGTTAAATCATAGTATTTTGGATAGAACCCTTCCTTGACCTAGTGCATACCTTATATTGATTTTATAAGACACATTGTATAACATATCATTTAAGTTACTATATTGCCTTATGTTGTTCTCAGTTCGATGCTCATTAGGCCTTATCATACCTTGTTGCATCATAATTCATATTAACATTGCCATGCGCAAGCCCTTCTAGTTTAGAGTTCAAGTGAACCATCATTACTTAACTCAATATGTTTAATTACTTTAAGTTTCGTGCTCTCTATATGTGTGGAGGTTCCTAAATTAAAGGATCATGCCTTATGCACCTTTGGGTAACTTACAACTTAATTCAAGCGTCATCTTATTATAATAGCATATTGGTGGCTTAGATTACTTATAACTTAGTTTCGTTTACTTTCCCTTACCATGCCTTTCATGTCATCTAACTTTCGATAATGCTTTATCTTACTGTCTTGCTTTTCTAAATTATACCTCTATAGACTTTAACATGGAATATCGGCTTTCATAATCTATTAATCCATTAGCATTTAACTTACATATTAAGCATTACTGAATGAGCAATCATCATCCTTATATTTACGATTAAGTTTATTCATCCTGCTTAGGTAACTCTTTCAATAACTTTAGATATCGCCAAACATATGATTATGGGTGATTATTGTTTAGGAGTATGTGTACAAGAAGCATATATGGCCATGTAATAAGAAAAACAATAGGTTATGCTTGGCCGTGTATAGCAAGGACAAGGGTAATCAGTTGTACATTTCCAAGAAAAAGAGTGAGTGTCCGTATGCAATGAGAAGTGAAACATCACTTGGCCATGCATTCCCATGAATAAAGGTATGAGTGGCCGTGTATTTCCAAGAGGAAACCACACACGTGGTCGGGTGTTTCCAAGAGAAAACACACATGTGGCCGTGTGTTTCTAAGAGGAAACACACACATGGCAGTGTGTCTCCAAGAAGAAATACATGAGTGGCCATGTGTGAGAAGAAAAGAGCATTGTATGGCCATGGGTGAGAAGGAGAAAAGCATCACGTGGCCACGGGTGGGAGAAGAAGAATACATCACGTGGTCGTGCACATCAAGGAGAAACATGGTGAGTGGCCACGTATGGGAAGAAATGAAGTAAACCCAGAATCCTGATTATGCATATCAAGAATTAAACCCTAAATTTCACTTCCCCACTTGTTTACATGATCATTTAGGTTGCTAATCATGTTATAATCATCAATACCTATTACATTAAACCCTTAATCTCATTATCAAAATATATACAATGTGATAGGGAAAACATGCACAGTAACCATCCCAAAATAATGAATCTCGTACCTGACATTGAAGCCTCCCTCACTTACTTAATCCATGCCTTACTACTCTTGATTCCCTTCTTCTCCTTGTACATGGAGATAACATACATGATATATCATCTCTCCATACATCCTTAGTTCCATTAAATCAAACATAAAAAAGAGATCTATGAGAGGAAAACATTGCCTTCATAAGGTTAAAACACCAAAATCCTAGGTTTCTCTTCTTCATCCCGTAACCAGAGAGTGAGAGATAGAGAGACAGAGACAGAGAGAGAGAGAAAATTCTCTTGCCTTAGCCGATCCCTACATCCAAAATCCCCAAGGGTTCCTTCTTCAAGAAGCTAAATACAAGAGTTAGTGGAGTAAATATTTGCAAAAGAGAAATTTCCAAAATGCCCTTATACATTTTAACCCCTTAATACTTATTTTCTTAACATTCAACTCCAAAGCTTCTTATTTAATTCAATTGCATCCTTCCTTACTTAGCTACACTCTAATACTCCTGTGTATAATTAACAATATACCCTTAATGTGACTTAACTTCAATAATACCAAATAATCAAATTTTGCCTTATTAAACCTTAATCTTGATTAAATTACTATAATCCCGTTGGGTCCATGATTGGGTCCTCACAGTCGGTATTTCCTAAAGAAGTAACTGAAAAAGATCAGATATTGATTCATAAGCTCTCTACTCAGTTCATCACTGTGAGAGAAGTTCTCTACAAGAAGCAGCCTAACGGGATCCAATTAAGGTGTTTAGATGAATGGGAAGCGAAAAAGGTAATTGAGGAAGTACATGCAGAAGTGTACGATGTTCATATGAATGGCTTAGCCCTAGCAAAGAAGATTATGAGACAAGATTTTTTTGGCTCATAATGGACACTGATTATTCTAAGTATATCAAAGAATGCTAGTTATGTCAACAATATGAGGACTTAAGGCATTTGCCTATTTTAGAATTGACATCACCATGGCCCTTTACTGTATGGGGCATATATATCATGTAATGATCCATACACCCACTTCAAATGGATACAAATTCATCATAGTGGCCAATGATTACTTTACCAAAGTGGGTAGAGGTTGAATCTTTCAAGAAATTAAATGCTCGAGATATGGCTAAGTTCATCTAGAAAAATCTAATATACAGATATTTCTTCCCTCACCATATGGTATCAGATAATAGGCTATAGTTTTTTAGAGAGACCAGATAGATGCTCATCAAGTATAGGGTACAACACCATAAGTCTTCTCCTTATCAATCTCAGGCAAATGGGGCTGTTGAAGCGGCTAATAAGAATGTGAAAAGAATTCTAGCCAAAATGCTTTGAACTTACAAGGATTGGGCTGATAAACTATCCTTTGCACTATAGGGTTATAGAACTATAGCTAGAACGTTCCATAGGAGCGACACCATTTTCTTTGGTATACGGATAGAAGCAGTGCTGCTAGTAAAAATTGAACATCAATCTTTGAGGGTTGTTTTAGAAGCTGAGATACCAGAGGCAGAATAGGCCAAATAGAGACTATCGTAACTCAACCTGCTAGATGGGGATAGAATGAAGGCTTATCATCACAATCAAGTTTACCAAAAAAGGCTCGCTCATTCATTTGGGAAGAAGGTTAGGAAGCATCCTCTGAAAGAAGGAGATTTAGTGTTCAAACAAATGAGACAAGGCATTACAGACATCTGAGGTAAATTCAGGCCCACATGGAAAGGATATTTTGTGCTTAAAAAGTTATTATCCAAATGTGCTGCTATTTTATTAGATAGTGATGGTAATGAGTTGTTTAGAGAACCTACGACCATTAACATATAGAAAAGGTTCCATGGCTAAAGACTAAGAAAGAGAAAAAGAAGAGAATAAATACCTTATGGATAAAAAAAAAAAAACGGCGGCCTTCCTTGTAACACTCTTATACCACTGTACTGTATGTACAATGATTGGATGTTAAAATACTATGACGGTTACAATTGCTATTACAAACAGTTCGATAAAATTATTTTCAACATTCAACGTCATAAATGAACAATCCATATAATAACTTGCTTACAACTTACATCAGACATACATATATAACTTGTAAAAATTTGTACATATAAATTACCGTTTATGCCTACTGAAATCATATACATGCCATGTATATATTGTCATTCTTGCTTTGCATCACTACTCTTGTTCAATACCAACTTACGACCACTTTAACTTCCTACTTCCATAATCTGCACGTAGTAGTAACACTTTGTATTGAGCATTAAAAATACCCAATGGTGGATACAAATCTCAAACTTTCCATTAATAGAATCATTCATACACATACAAGCACACACATTATTTTCTTTTTCGTAACCTTATTCATTCAATATTTTAGCTCACCTTTTTTGTTAACCTTCGATATTACTAATTCTTTATTTAACAGTTGCTTACCTTTACTTACTTTGTATTTTTAATCTGTCATTACATATATTGGCTTTTATATTTCTTTACATTTCATTCGATTTCCAAAATATTTTCAGTAACTATTGCTTTTCTTATTAATTTAGTTTGTGGTTATACTTAGATTATTTTATATTAATTCCAACAAACTCTACTTTTCTTCCTTTTCAGTTACTTGTAATACGTTACTTCAGTTATGTTAACCGTAACAATAACTTTTGTTAATAGTACTTTTGTTGCAATTTTCATCATTAATTCCAGTGTCATTTATTTTGATTAAATTCTGTTCTTTAAATTACTTAAATTTTTTTATCATAAATTACCTTTATTTTATTTATATTCCATTCAGTATTAATCTTTCTTTGGTTCATTAAACAATTAACAGTTTGCATGCATTTGTTCTTCCCTTATCCTACAATACCTAAGCCATTTACATTTCTTCTATTCATTTATTGGTTTACAGCCATATATCATTTTCGTTGTCAGTCCCTTCATTACTTATTCTTTAAACATTAACCTTTTTCTATACAGTTACGTTATTTAGTGTTTCCTTATTTCGATCTTTGTGTTTGTACTATACTCATTACTCAATTTTCTTTATATCTTATTCTCTTAATTAATGCCATATTATTATCATTTTCATCATTACAATTATTATCTACCTACACTGCTGCACTATTCAATATTATCATTATCCATTATACTTACTTTCTTACTTTTATTTTACTCTACATTTCAATCCTTTAATTAAGGTCAATTTATAATTTAGTCCTTGAAGTTTCATTAAATTACATTTTGGTTTGATTTTTACTTCAGTATTCGCAGATATAACATTACCTAACTAATTTTATTATTCTTTTTCGTTTTCTTCTTCTCACTCTCTCTCTCTGTTCGTTTAGTCACTTTGGTACAGTCTATACAATTCGGTTCATATATTAAATTTATGCCTAAGAGTATTATTAATATTTTAATTAAATTTTTGTGCCAATATTGCATATACATTTTTCGTTAGCCAGCATTTTTCCATTCATTTTATATCATTAGTTCCTTTAACTTTTTCATTGTTATCCAATTTAAATTTAGACTCTTAATTCAATTACACTTATGGTTTATATTTCTTTTATACATTTAGCTTATTATTACGTAAGTATTTAATTCATTATTTTACAGGTACCATTTTCGATTGTTATTTAACATTCATTTTATTATCACATTACTGTTCTAGTACTTTTATTTCGCTAATTAGCTATTCAGTAATTTATCAGATATTTTCATAAAACATTTATACTATGATTTTTCTTTTACTTTATTATTTTTCATTCCTTTATAAATAATTCAATTCAATTTCCTTTCCTTTGGTTTGCCCCTAGTATAAATCCGGTAAAAATATTCGAATCGGATACACGAGATCAATATATTTAGAGTGATTTCAAAGAACCACCGGAACAATCATATTCCATTTACATTTCACATTTCAACATTTCATTCGTTCGATACGCCGTCATTAGCCTACTAAAACGAGTCGCCATAACTCCTGCCGCAGCTATACATTTAATGTCTCTATGGCTAGCCAATTATATCCTATACTAGATTTAACTACCAGATTAATACTAATAGCAATTAAATCATTTATTTTATTAAATTACCATTAAATAATTAATTTACATTTAATTCAAATTATTAATTCCCATCACAATTCATTTTAACATATCATCTTCCATAATTTTCAATTTAAACATGATACAATATTATACTTTAATATATTTAAATATACTCCATTAATTTCAAATAAATTAACGCATTAAACTTGCATTATTTATTTATTTTATGCCATTATACTTAATTAATTAACTAAATGCACTTTAGTCCTTAAACTTTCATTGATTTACAATTTCATCCTTCACTTCTATCTGACTTACATAAAGCCAATATTTATCTATCTTTTTACACTTATTACATTATTTACTTTCAAGTTACTTTTTAGTCCCCTAAGCCAATCAAATTACCGTTTAATCCTTATTTTTCAATAAATTACTAAAATACCCTTTTGTTCATTTTATTTACAATTTTTTCACTAGTTAATTCTTTTACACTATTCGTTCATTACTCATTTGTAAAATTTCAGTTTAATCCCTAAAATTTATTTCATCGGAAATTCATATTTAATAATTAACTAATTTTTTATTTTAGCTATTTAACCTTTAATTCATTTAATTCATCATTTTTTCCCTCAACACTTGGCAAAATTACCAATTGGACCCTAAACTTTTATTTTCTTCCTTTTAGGTCATTTTCACTCTAATTATGTCATTTTTCATTCATTTCATTATTTCAACTTTATATTATGAAACTTAATGTTCATATGCTTTTAGTATTCATTAACATTCAACATAAACCTTGGTATTATTTTTATTTTTATTTCTTTTAATTAAATCCATTTTCTCTATTTCTTTAATTACCTTCTTTTTAACCCCTTTTATTTTATTCTTATCATTTTTTATTTCAATTAACTAATTAGTTAATATTATTTTCATTTAGGCAATAAACTCAATTTATTTCATTAAAATCCAATATTTTCACTACAAATATAATATAAAATTCCACTTAAAAATATTTTACTAAATTCCAAAAATTTCAATTAAATTAGTATATCCCCAAAGCCACACCTACATACAATTTATGACCTTACGTTCAAAATATAACAAAAATATACCATCACACACACATATCCCCAATTTAGCCACACATTGTTCATCCGTTTAATTTTATTTTCTTCCATATTTAACCATTCAAAACATCAATTGTGATCTTTCTAATCATTTTTATAACAGTTATTTCAATTATACAAACATTAATCACATACATACATAACATACATAACCCTAAACCACCTCAATTAAATGAAAAATAAGGAATTTTGTATCCACATACCTCATTTTCTTATTCTAAACCTCTTAAATATCCTTTTCTTACCTTAGCTCTTTGAAACACCATTATCTCCTTTATGTTCCTTAACTGGTCGAATATTACACATCAAAGAAATCATCATAAATTTGCTTCCTCTACTCAATACAACTTCATAACTATAATCTACATACCTTAAATTACCTAATTGAGTCTTTAAATCAAATTATGGAACTTAAAATCACTTACCTAAATTTTGGTACATAGTTTTTTCTACTTATTTTGTCCCACTTCTTTTACTTTAAATGAGCTTTAGAGATGCTAACCAATGGAAAAGGCGGCTGAATATTATCTAGGAAGCTTGATTTTGATGAGAATTTAGGAGAGAAAAGAAGAAATATGGATAAGAAAGAGAAAGATGGCTTACGATTAAGGAGGAGGAGATGCAGGAATTTTGGAGTTTCCTCTAGAATTTTTGATATTTTGGCCCTTAAGTAGTCTGAATTTCAGGCTAGGATGGTCTAACTAAGGTGGTTGGGCATAATTCAAGCCCAAAATTAATTTTAAATCCATTATTTACTCTAAATTATTTCTCTCTCTTTTCAAGATCAAATTCACTCAAAATCAGTTTCATAATTCTTAAAATAATAAATTAAGCTTCCATATAAAATTTTGGCTCAATTAGAGTCCATTTCTGATCCAACTCGCTAATTGATCCGATTAGGTATTTTTGATGTTACCATAAAATTTATTTTTCACCATCAAATAATTATAAATACTAATTAGAGCCCAACTAAAAATTTTAAATTTCTACAATTTTTAAAGATTATTTACTATTTTTAAAATTTCGATCAAATTCTCAGTCAATTGGTTATTATTTAAACCGAAATCATCATTTTTTTCTTACTTTTTGTGTTCAAACCTTCCTAAAAGTACTTCCAAAATTTTAAAAATATGTTCGTTAGACTTCATGAATATTTTCATATCAATCGGAGATTATTTTTTTATCTGATCAATTTTTACCAGTCTGATAACCCGATTTTTTAAAATCATCACAAAATTAATTTTTCACTACTAAAATATTCTACATCTCATTTAATGTAGATCTAAAAATTCTAGTGATTTTTAGAGAGTATTTGCTATTTTTAAAGTTTAAATCAAACCTTAGTCCATCTAAGCACTATTTGAATTGAAACCATGAAATTTTTTTATTTTCAGCTTTTGAAGACTCATTTGACATCATTTTAATTCCAAATTTAAACTACAGGCTCCTACTGACATACTCATTCCAATGATCTAATAAAATATTTTTCAATTTCGAAAGATACTATTCATCTCAGTATCACTATTCACTATCGAAAAATATTATTTTCGACTAATCCGATATTTGGGCCATTAAATTGCATGTCTTACCAGGGTAAAAATCGAAAAAAGATATTATGAGCAAAAAATTAGATACTAAGAAAAAATAATAAATTAAGAAAATTCGAGAGGTTGATTGATGACAGGAGTTATGATGCTTGTAAAGTTTTATTTCGAGATTGAATAATATATGCCACTGAGATAAGATCAAATGTTGATCATGTGTATTGAAATCAAAAATAAATATCATATATATACTTATAAATGTCAACTAAAGTGTTTAAAAATAACATTTTTCTGTCACATGTTCGATAAGAGCAAAAACATTATCTATGAAAATATCGGATCTAATCTATTAGTATCACATCTCTCTCTCTCTCTCCATCCAGGTGCCTCAAGTGAGAAAGTCTATTATCAATGACTGGACTGGTAACCCATTGCTTATAAGAGTCAGAAGTGGAGAAGTCACAGGCACCAGTACCCGAAATGGTAATCCTCACTAGGAATTAAGTCCATATCCTCTCATAATACTCCATCAAAAATTGAGCAGTAAGGATACGCCCATGGAAGCTTAGTGGATGCTTGATAATATCCTGACTATCCCTAAAAAGGCAAACATAGCGAGCAGCAACATAAAAAGTAACTCGATAAAGTTCACAAAGAGGAACACATCCCGACTCTCCATCCTTGACCATAGAGGTAATAGGCAACCAATAACAACTAAACCTAATGTCAAAATCCATCAAACCGCCTAGCCAACCAACTGTATCCTAGATCTATTGACACTTAAGCTGCAAACATCAGACTGTAATATAGCTTAAAGGATAAATGCATGTGTCTCTAACCTAAAGAGGATGCTCTGATAATAGTTGCAGCTTCTCTCAAAGCCATACCTAAAAATAGCCACTAGGATGAGTTGGATCTATCTCAAGCAAAAATAAGGCAATGAAATACGTGAAAATTTGAAAGGAAATGTATCTCAACAAGAAAAGCTAGTATGAAAACCTATAAAGGGGTACTACCTTCAAAATCAAAAGACATATTTGAAGGAGTAAGGGACTGCCTGTGAGGAACAAAGAAGAGTTGCACTGAGCATAGGAATTATAACAAAAAGTATCTAGGCAGATGCTAGTTTTAGCCATGATCAGGGGAAACGGGCAGTCATAAAATCACCACCTCACAGCAACAGACACCGAGCGAGGCAACAAAGCAGTACCACACCAGAGCGAAAGGGGGGAATGTCATCAAAGTCAGTCAAAATATTAATCAGCCACTCTAACAAAAAAGTCTCCCTATGATGTACTAAATGTGATATCCCATATTGGTTAGAGAGGAGAATGAAGCATACCTTATAAGGTTGTGGGTACTTCTTCCTTGTATAAGTGTTTTGAAAGAGTTATTTCCCTAAAAGCAAAATTATACGGATTTAAGAGCCGGTATAAGTTGGTTCCACTGAGGATCCATCCAAAGCATATAATATCTATAAATAGACGATCTGGGCTATTATAGATGGTCAAAACATCGATGAACATGGAGTTAAAATGTGAAAAATATGAGAAAATTAAAAATGAAGGGCATTTTGGTCATTTTGACCTGATGGACGGAACACTTGTCCATCTCATTTATTGCTTTGTGAAGGATAGGCTTCCCATCCCTTGCTTGATTTTGGCAATATAAACCTCTTCCTCTTCATTTTTCTGTCCAAACTCCATATTTTTCTACTTTTGAGCTTCAGTTCTAGTTTTTCATCTTGCTTTCTCACGTTCGACATCCGATTTGTGAGCTGTTTACGCCTACAGACTTCAAGGAATGAGGCGCACTTCAGGGAGCATAGCTTTTCTACCATTTTTACTTTTTCTTTCTATCTTCTCCAAGTAATTATAATTTAATTCTTTTTATTATTTCTTTTTTTTTCTTCTCTCTCTTGAGTTAGGATATAGTTTAGGTTAGAGAACTTGAGTTTTAGGCATGATGGGTGTGAGCACTTGTCATTATATCTATATTTTATTGTTGTTTTTGTTTCTCTAGTTTGAAAATAAGTAATACCCTGTAATCTAAGTGACATATTGTAAAAGGCCGAACTTCCTTTCGCATGACATTGTAGACAATTAAAACACCTTATGTATAAGCACATAAACCTGTAACATTCTCTTTTTAGGTGATAATATATATGACCTTTGAGTTTTTAAAGGATATTTTTATTATAGCAAACATAAATAATTTGAATTTATGTTGTTTGATGGCTTTAATGGCCAGTGGCTTGTTGTTTTCCTTAAAATATGTCTTTTGTGCAGAGGGCAATCACATTCCTAATCGAAAGCTATCAAATTTTGTTGAATTTTTTTGAAAATTGTGAAATATGATTGCATATATGGCTATGAAAACATGTGTGTTGCTTAAATACATTTCTTATGTAGGGGCAGTCCCATTCCCAGTCGGAATGCTATTGAATTTTTGCCAAAACTTCTTGAAAAATGTGAAATTTGCATTGTTTGGTAGCCCTAATGGCTTGGGATCTTTCGTTTTAAATATATTCCTTTGCATAGGGGGGTAATCATCTTCTTACTCAGAAGGCTGCCTAAAATTTTATTTAATTTCTTGTAAAACATGTAATCTGTTGGCCTCACATTTCTTATATAGGATAGATATGAATATTTTGCTAATTGTAATATTAATGTTTTGATTCATTTACGACTCAAGTCAATCTCAAGTTAACATGTAATACTTTTTTGTAGGATGCCTCATGGGACAACGTGTCCCTAGCAATCCTAGCCAGTACCAAACTATATAATGCTTGCATGGGTTACTATGTACCGAGCTCTGGGTTGGGTTCAATATAGAGCAAGTTAATTTATGTCCAGACAGTTTTTGGAGAACTTTAGGCTACTTCAGAAGGCTGATAGGCTCATAGCTAGGGTATGTTAGACTGACTTCTTTACCCCATCATTCATAACCTATCCAATCATCACCCGAGAGGTGCTTGCCACCATGAAGTATAAGGGATATCAGTGGTCAGACACTCGAAAGGGGGTTGTACGATTCAGGGCCTTGGAGGTGCCATTTAGCATTACGAACATAGGTTTGAAGAGGCCATAGGACTTCCTAATGGCTCAGGCACAGTGATGCCATCATAGATGATGGATAGCGATAAGTAGAGAGCTATGACTTTCCTAGGAGCAGTATATGACTCAAATAAGGTAAAGAGCACGATGTTGGCTCTTCAAATATATAGATACCTTTAGAGGGTGCTATCTGCCTTATACCTAGAATGCACAGGGAGTTTGAGTAATGTCAACTTAGTAGATATTACCAGTTTATGGGGGATGCAGGAGGGTTACTGCATAGATATCACCCACGAGATCATCTCCATATTAACCAAGGTGAGCACCACACTAAGGATGTAGATGTGCGTAGGAGGGGGTTATTACTAGACTATTGATTTCTCTAGAGCCAGAGGAGGACCGTTTTGGAGATCATATCCTAGAGAGCATTCATATAGATCTCTAGACAGTGATCACTATAAGCATGGTCGAGCTTATAGAGGGGTGAGATAACTAATACAGGTTGCTGATAGCGCCCGAGACTCGACAGAGATGTGGTTTAGATACTATAATTCTAGATGCAGCGGTTAAGGATGATGGATAGGGTTAGGCGATAAAGCAAGTACTAGCGAAGTCTCAGGCCCCTCCAGCATAACCACTTCAGCAAGATGACTAGCCTAAGGAGCCTCGCAAGGCACAAGAGGCAGGGTTAAATTTTAATTATTCATTTGATATATAGATTAACCTGCATGATCTCTTAAGTGGCTCCGTGTAGGCCTCGGCATGCTTTAGATCCCCTCTGAGACACCAGAGGTCACCGATTGTGAGATTTTCTCCATATAGGCACCTAGATGCATCATCTTCTATGGTCCCACCACCTCATGGACACCTAGGGACATCTACATTGACTGCACCTCCATCATCAGTTCCACCATCTCCTACATAGGCACTATTGGCTCCTTCCTTGTATGACTTCTCCATGAGGCTGGTAGCATTTGAGGCATCTAACAGGCACCAGAAGGAGGCATACAGACCATGCTTACAGTAGTACAGTCCTTTCAAGCCTTGTTAGCTACTGTTCAGACCTTATCAATGACTATTCAAACCTTGGAAATAGAAATACAGAGCCTTAAAGCAGATATACAAATTGCGAGGCATATATTTGATGAGTCTTTGCAGGTGGTTGATGATTCTATCACTTAGCTCAGATACCAGAGCACTCGCATCGAGACTACAATTCTATTAGTGTAAGCCCTAGCCCCAATAAATTGTCAAAAAACATTTAGATTAATAAATGAGGCATTTGTTTTATTTATTGAATTCTTGTGCATATCAAATGATAGAACTATCCAATAATGTTGTTTCAGTTTAAGTTATCATGTGTTAGACACATGGTTGTAAGATCTTGAAATAATTGAGACTTCATTCTAAATATCCCTAGTCAGTCATTATTATGGAAATAACAAATGAATTAAGACCAGTATGCTCTCTCTGATAAGTTGAGTTCTGTCTTACGGATCATAAGGAAGTGGTTTATTTTGATTAAATAATTAATGGCAATTTAAATTAATTTGAATTTAAATACTAATAGAATTTGAATTAATTTCAATCACTTAATTAGGAAGTGATGGAGGCTGAAAATAATACCTAAAACCTAGGGGATTTCGGCCACCACAAGATTTCCTAAACAAGTGATATAAATTGATTAATTTTATTTAACCTATGAGGTTTCTCTCTCTCATTGCTGCCACTCTCAAGTAAAAAGAATTCTTTCTTCATTTGGATTTTTGGCAGCCATTTGTAAACCCTAAAAAGAACAAGATCAGATCTTGTATCTTTATTTGAATACCCATTGCCAAATACAAATAGATTAGAGCTAGCACTCTAGTTTTAAGCCATCTTTACAAGTGTGTGTATGAGCATAGAGTGGTGTGGCACAAAGGCAACACCTTTGGCATTGGAGATCGAGATCAGATATATATAAGTCTATCTTATATATTGTCCATTGCAAAATCAAGTTTTGAAGAGCATGCAAGGTTGTAAGTTTATTTAAAAACATAAAATTGCATGTTTCGATTCTATATTGTATATTGCATGGTATGTATGATCAAAATTTTTAATTTTTCCGCTGTGTGATCATTATGTTTATGCCATGTTATATCCCTTCAGTGGTATCAGAGCCTAATCATGCTTGTTTTAGTGCTTTGGATGCGTTACAACTTGATTAAAATCATTCGTTACATTAATCGTAATGCTGAATTTTCTATTTTGAGTTTTTTGCATTGGTTGTGTGTAAAAATGATTTTAAATGTTTTATTAGGTATTATAATTATTATTACATGTTACTATATTGTCCTAATATGTTCTTAGAGATGTTCATGATTGGTTTTAATTATATATACCTGATTGTACATGTTAATCTTGAAACTAGGTGCTAGTTTGCATGATATGTATTTGTAAACAACTAGTTTCTCAAACTTAAATGTAAAAACATGTTTGGCATGTTTGTAAGTGATTTTTAAATATTAGTAACAGGTCTGGACATGTTTTTAAAATGGTTTTAATTCTGGTCCATGATAATTTAATGGATTAATTTACAAATCACTTAAAATAATGACTAGTTTGCGTTTGTTGCATGTTTAATCAACATTGTTTGTTTTGTTTTGATTAAAATGGAAAAAACACATTTAGATCAGATCTAAACAGAACCTTAAATCAATGTTTATGACCTTATTTAAGTTATTAAATGGCTCATAAAATCGTTTTAAGTGTTTGTGCATCGTTTGTGGCATTATGTGAGCATTAAACAACTAGTTTCATGTTGTTTGTTTTGTTTTGTTATAAATGTCATATGTAAGATATATTCTTCATGAATTTTTATGTTTTAATTCATTTTGATTCATATTATTTATATTTTTAATGTTTATGGGCTGTACGACATAATATTAAAAATGGCAAAATTGAAAATTATACTAGAGTTGATTTATAGTACAAATCTAACTAGTATGTGTTTTGGGCTTTTAAAAGAACTTATTCAATAAGAGGATTTAGTCCATTGGGCTTCAGCCCAGGCCCATCACATGGTCTTCTCTTAAAGGTTCAAGTACACAATTTCTACTAATGGGCTTGGCTTAATTAATTAAAATTGGACTTTATTTTATCCATGAATGTTATATATATTTGGTTGCTTTATTTTGTGTGATGAATGAATATGCATGGTGCATTCATAGGCCCTGGGTTATGTAATTAAATATGGTCTACATACCATTATGGATTATTGTAAAAGTTTCATTATTTCTTAGTATAGAATTTATTTGAAGACTTTGTAAATCAAGATGAATACCATCGGAGTGGCGAAGCCTTAAAGATTCATATATAATAGTATAGAATCTTAGTTGTAGGTTTTTGGGCCCATGTTTGTCATGTTTTACTTTACACACTTATATATATGCATGATATGAATGGATGATAAAGCGTATACCATGTAAGTCGTAATAAAATGAATCCCTAAAATAGTAAGTCACAAAGTTGCCTTCCTAATTTGATACATGTGAAGGCATCGATCATCGGTCATGTAGACTAGGAGTCCTAGATGCACCCAATTATCTTTGTGAGGCATGGATTATGAATGTAGGTTAGATTTAATATGGAAAGGGATGCCCAGACCTAGGCAACAAATAAATGGGTTTGTGCTATAACAACTTAAGATGTTAGCCCATTTGATCCAAGAGTCATGTACGAGACATGAATGGAGTTTTCTTACCTAACTAACTTAACTCTTTAGGTGTAAAAGCTTAGTTTGACTAATGAGTTGTTGTGAAAAGTGGATCTTGGCCCACATTAAATCACTAACGCGAATTATTTAAAGGAAAATTAATTCGGTTTGTGGGATTTTATTAAGGCATCATTTAATCTCGCTAAATTTATATTATTGTAGATTGAAAAAAGGCTTCTTCAAACAACAACTTTTCATTACGATCGGTCCTAGAAAAGGACAAACTGAATGGCACCAATTTCATAGACTGGTCTCGAAACTTGAGAATTATTCTTAAGCAAGAGAAGAAGTTGTATGTTTTGGATGCACCTTACCCGAGGAACCTACTAGGAATGCCACTATAGTTCAAAAGAAAACTTTTGAGACTAAGAAAAGTGACTCCAATGATGTGACATGTCTGATGCTAGCCACTATGATGCCCGATTTGCAAAAGCAATTCATGGACCAAGAGGCCTATGCGATCATGGTGTACCTTAAGGAGATGTTCCAAGAACAAGCTCATTACAAGAGGTTTGTGACAACAAAGGCCTTAATTTCTTGTAAGATGGTTGTGGGTACTCCTGTTAGTACCCATATATTCAAGATGGAAGGGTATCTTGATACTTTTGAGAAGCTTGATGTACAAGTCCCAAAGGAATTGGCCACTGACTTGATCTTAGGTTCATTGACTGATGATTATGATCCATTTTTTATGAATTATAACTTGCATGCAATGAATAAGACAATCACCGAGCTTCATAGGATGCTTAAGAATGCTGAAGATAACATTTGAAAAACCAATCCCGTACTTATGGTTCAAAGAGGCATTAAAAAGGGACCCACTAAAGGAAAAGGGAAAAGAAAGGAAAAACCCAAGAATGACCAAGCATGGCCTCCTTGAACCAAGCCCAAGGTGCAAAAGCTCAAAGAGAGTGAGAGCACGTGCTTCCATTGCAACAAGTTAGGGCATTTGAGGAAGAACTGCGCTCTCATTCAGGAAGAACAAAAGAAGAGTGGAGCCAAGGCATCCAGTTCTGGTATTTTTTTGTTGAAATTAACCTTTCTATTTCTATCACTTGGGTATTGGATACCGGTTGTGGTTCTCACATTTGTTCAAATGTGCTGGAGCTAAAAAATAGGTTATTACTTGGAAAGAATGAAGTGGACCTCAGTGTAGGGAATGGAGCACCAGTTATGGCCATGGAGATAGGCGACTATTGACTCACTTTACCTTCTGGACTTTGTTTAGATTTAATAAATTTTTATTATGTGCATGCTATTAGCAGAAACATTATTTCAGCTTCATGTTTGGATATGATGGATTTGACTTTGTTATTAATAATGGCAATATTCATATTCATCGCCAAGGCATTTTATATGGCAATGCTATGTTACAAAATGGCATTTATATCCTTGATCTATAAAACAAAAATTCCATATACAAAATTAATACAAAGAGGGCTAAATCAAACGAATTGAACCCTACTTACTTCTGGCATTGTCATTTAGGACATATAAACAAAAAATGCATTTCAAGACTCCACAAATCCGGAGTGCTTGGGTCATTCGATTTGGAATCTTATGACACATACGAGTCATGTTTACATGGAAAGATGACAAAGAGTCCTTTTAACAAGAAAGGAGAGAGGACTAGTGACTTATTTGGATTAATACACACCGATGTATGTGGACCATTATGTACACAGGCTAGAGGTGGTTTTAGTTACTTCGTAACATTCATAGATGACTTCAGTAGATATGGCTACGTCTATCTAATAAAGCATAAGTCTAAGACTTTTGAAAAATTCAAAGAGTTTAAGAACGAAGTAGAAAACCAACTTGGCAAAAGTATAAAAGCCATTCGATCAGATCGAGGTGGCGAATACTTAAGCCAAGAGTTTGATAGTCATCTGAAGGACTGTGAAATTATTTCACAGCTCACTCCTCCTAGAACACCACAATGGAATAGTGTGTTCGAAAGGAGAAATCAAACTCTGTTGGATATGGTTCGATCAATGATGAGTCAAGCTAATCTTCCTATCTCTTTTTGGGGTTATGCATTAAAAACTACTACATTTATACTGAACCGTACGCCAACTAAAGCAATTGAGAAGACACCATACGAGTTATGGACTGGGAAAGAGCCCAATATGTCATTTCTCAGGATTTGGGGCTGTGAAGCACATGTTAAGAAATTAACATCTGACAAACTAGAGTCCAAATCTATTGTCTGCTTGTTTATAGGTTATCCCAAAGAAACAAAGGGATACTACTTTTACTCATAAACCGAGAACAAAGTGTTTGTTGCTTACAAGGCTATTTTCTTGGAAAAGGAATTCCTTCTCAAGAAAGACAGTGGGAGTAAAGTAGAACTTGGAGAAATTCAAGTGCCACAAACTTCTATAGAGGATGAGTTGGAAATGGGATCAAGTTCACAACCAGTTGTGGAACAAGAACCCATTACATAAGAACCTAGAAGTTCTGGTAGGGTACGTTGGGAGATTGAGAGACACAGATTTCTAATCACCGATAGTGACACTATTGAGTTAGTTGATCGTGAGGATCCAACTACCTACCGAGAAGCTATTGAGAGCCCTGACTCGAAAAATTGGCTTGAAGCCATGAAATTCAAGATGCAATCAATTTACGATAACCAGGTTTGGACCTTGGTTGATCCACCGGAATGTGCTAAAGTAATTGAATGCAAGTAGCTATTTAAACTCAAAGCTGACAAGACCTATAAAGGTAGACTAGTAGCAAAAGGTTTTCGGCAAACTCATGGTGTAGACTATGATGACATTTTTTCGCCTGTAGCCATGCTCAAGTCCATTAGGATCTTGCTGGCTAGAGCTGTATATCATGACTATGAAATATGGCAAATGGATGTAAAATACTACTTTCCTCAATGGAAATCTAATTGATGATGTGTATATGACACAGCTTGAGGGTTTTGTCAATTCCAAGCATCCTAAGAAGCTTTACAAGCTTTAAAAATCTATTTATGGATTAAAGCAAGCATCTCGAAGTTGGAATATTTATTTTGATGAAGCAGTCAAAGAATTTGACTTCATCAAAAATGAAGATGAGCCTTATGTGTACAAAAAGGTTTGTGGGAGCATAATAGTGTTTCGGTCCTATATGTGGACGACATCCTTCTCATTGGGAATGACATTCCAACATTGCAAAAGGTTAAGCAATGGTTGGGGAAGTGTTTCTCAATGAAAGACTTACGTGAAGCTGAGACAATACTTGGTATTCGGATCTATAGAGATAGATCACATCAACTTTTGGGACTAAGTCAAGAAAAGTACATAGACAAAGTACTAAAGTGTTTTAGTATGGGAGACTCAAAGAAAGGGTACATACCTTTGGCTTTGGGAGTTCCTTTGACTAAAGAATAGTGTCCTAAAGCCAAAGAAGAGAGGGACAACATAAGTAGAATACCATATGTATCTGCCATTGGATCTATCATGTACACTATGTTATATACTAGATTGGATGTTGCTCATGCACTGAATATAACCAGTAGGTTTCAACAAAACCCTGGTGAGAAGCACTAGTCTGTTGTAAAGGGGATTCTAAAGTACCTACAAAGGACTAAGGTTCACTTCTTGGTGTATGGTGGTCAAAAAGAGCTCATCATACAGGGTTATGCAGAGCTGCTTTTCAGACCAGCACTTAAGATTCTAGATCGCAATCTGGTTTTGTTTTTGTTTTAAACGGTGGTGCTGTCAGCTGAAGAAGCTCGAAGCAAGAGAACATTGCTCAACTATAGAATCTGAGTATATTGAAGTAAGTGAGGCTGCAAAGGAGGCTATTTGGATTAGAAATTTCATTTCTAGATTAGGAGTGAACCTAAACATCCTAGATCCATTAGAAATTTTTGTGACAATAACAGGGCCATCACACAGGCCAAGGAGCCCCGATCACACCAGAAATCCAAACACATACTCAAAAGGTACCACCTGATCAGAGAAATCATTGATCGTGGGGACGTCAAGATTAGCAAGATAGTAAGTGAAAACAATGTAGCAGATCCTTTGACGAAACAGTTGCATCCAAATCTGCACGAAGCTCATTTGAGAGCGTTCGGTCTTAGGGCCATGGCCAATTAGGACTAGTGCTAGTCAGAGATTATTAGTGTAAGCCCTAGCCCCAATACATTGTTAAAAAACATTTAGATTAATAAATGAGGCATTTGTTTTATCTATTGTATTATTGTGCATATCAAATGATAGAACTATCCAAGAATGTTGTTTCAGTTTAAGTTATCATGTGTGAGGCACATGGTTGTAAGACCTTGAAATAATTGAGACTTCATTCTAAATATCCCTAGTCAGTCATTATTATGGGAATAACAAATGAATTAAGACTAGTATGCTCTCTCTGATAAGTTGAGTTTTGTCTTACGGATCATAAGGACTCTTCAATCAGAGATTATAGATACATGTTTAGAACATGGTATCTGGATTCGATTCGTTCATAAGAACACTACATGGTACAAGTCATAAGTGTTTCTTATGTGCAAGTTTTGCATCAGAGTTCTTAGACCTAAAATCTCTATAAAACTCTTTATGAATTACTGTGTACTTTGACATACACCTAACGTACTCATAACAGGGTGATAAGTATGGGTATGATAGGGCATACACTAATTCATGTTAGAGAGCATAAAAGAAGTAAAGGGATTACCTCTCTCGATAAGAGAGAAAATATCATCGGCCACTTGATCAGTGAACTGAGAAGTGTATGGCCATACCGAGATAAAATAATGAGTAATCATTATTTATCTGAGAGTTCAGTGTCACCGGAATATTAAGAAAGGAATTAGTATATATAAGGATGACTAGTTCCATGCCTTATATTAATTCTGGTATTTATGGGTAAGGGACTATACAAAATTGCATTAGGTCACTAAGTGCCATTTGTAGTTTCATTTAATTTGGAATGCTATAATATCTTGCTAGAGAATATATATAGCCTTTGGACTATTTATTAATTCATTGCCAAGATTAAATGGACCTATAGGATCGCACACAAAGTATTGAGCTTAAAATATTTCAAATAGAGTATTGGGTATTAATTTGAACTTTTATTTAAAGTCAAATTAATGTGTGTAATGGGTATTAAAATTGCTAAATGGACCTTTGTCCATGAGAGAGAGAAAAATCGGCATTACTAGGATAAAAATCAATTAATTAATTATATTTGAATAATTAAGGTAATTGAGTTTGGATCCTAAATTATATTTGAATCAAGATATAACACTTAATAGGGAATTAATGTGGCCGAAATTCAAGCTAGGAATCCTAGTTGAATTCGGCAACTACTAAACCCTAATGAGTGGTTTATTTTGATTAAATAACTAATGCCAATTTAAATTAATTTGAATTTAAATACTAATAGAATTTGAATTAATTTAGATCACTTAATTAGGAAGTGATAGAGGCTGAAAATAATACCTAAAACCTAGGGGATTTCGGCCACCACAAGATTTCCTAAACAAGTGATATAAATTGATTAATTTTATTTGACCTATGACGGTTTTTTTCTCTCATTACTGCCACTCTCAAGGGAAAAGAATTCTTTCTTCTTCTCTTAGATTTTTGGCAGCCATTTGTAAACCCTAGAAAGAACAAGATCAAATCTCGTGTCTTTATTTGAATACTCATTGACAAATACAAATAGATTAGAGCTAGCACTCTAGTTTTAAGCCATCTTTGCAAGTGTGTGTGTGAGAATAGAGTGGTGCGGCGTAAAGGCAGCACCTTTGGCATTGGAGATCGAGATCAGATATATATAAGTCTATCTTATATATTTGCCATTGTAAAATCAAGTTTTGAAGAGCATCCAAGGTTGTAAGTTTATTTAAAACCCTAAAATTGCATGTTTCGATTCTATATTGTATATTGCGTGGCATGTATGATCAAAATTTTTAATTTTTCCGCTGCGTGATCATTATGTTTATGCCATGTGATATCCCTTAATATTCTTGGGACTAGTCAGGCTATGATTGAGACTGATGAGGAACTGAGGAGGTCAATCGAGGACTCGAGGTGAGACCTGATAAGGTATCTAGAGAGCTATTTCAAAGCAATCAGCAAGGTAAGTCAGGGATCATAGATGCTCACAGAGGTTCTAGCATAGGTTTTGCATCCCTTGACATCGATGCTGTCGAGTTTTAAATTTGTGTTTGAGTAGGTAGGAGGGCAGCCACCTTTGGCACCCTAAACCAAGGTACCAGCTCTATAACACCCTAACTAACACAGTCGATTTGATTTACACAGTTAGCCAAATTTTTTTTAATTGGTGAATAATAAAATTTGACAGTTATAGATCATTGGCAAGTTTTTAATTGTAACTAACATTGATGGAAAAGGACTTATAGTTAATGGATAATGATTTTTGGATATGAAAAATAGTTTTGGCTAACCACTTAAATAGGTCTTACTATGTTAGTAAGGGTGTTACAAGCTCGACCACCCAGGCCACCAGTTCCTAAATTGCCATTAGGGCCAGCATATTGTAAAGCACCTGGATCAGGACCCCCTCAATGATTGATTTACCTATTATTCAAGGAGTGCTTGTTTAAATATTTGATGTATATAAAAATAGGATGTATATAGTTTATCATTTTATTTTATGTCTTGCTTTATACTTTTTATGATTGAAAGATGATAATGAATGTCATAAGAGTAATTAGTTACTTCATAAATAATCACACCTTCATAAGACAAAGTAAAAGGAAGGGTAATAAGAATAAGAAATAATAACCAATAAGTAGTAGTGGAAAAGAAGGAAAAATGGTGAAAGAATAGAAAATGAAAAAAATAATAAAGAAATCCCTCTAGGACCAGACTCAACAAACAAGATGCTAACACTTAACACCTTTTCACCACAGGTATAGAGGACCTCCACTAAGGGGCATATGGCTATTCTTCTAAAAAGAATACAAGTATTATTCTATATCGTAAGGAACTACCTAAACAGGTTGAAAAAAATAGACACGATGAGAAGAATTGCAAATGAACATTTATCAGAAAATTTTAAATGGATATATATGTTTATCAAAAATCTTCCCACTGAAATGCTACCATAAGAAAACAACCATACTCTAAAGAAGCAATAACCAGTAGTTAAGTATAACAAGTCATCCCGATCATGCATGCCTCAGGTGCTGATCAAATCCAACCATGATATTTTGATTCTGCATACCAAGTAACACTAATTTTGCATAACCCAAGAGCCAATCAATCTTTATTAAGTCATTTTGATTTTGCATATCCCAACTTGAATCTACATGCCCCAGGCACTAATCAAGTGAAAATTTTCTTTCTTATCCCAATTTTGTATGTCCCAAGTGCTAATTGGATAAGTGAAGACTTGTCACCTTCAATGGCGTTAGTCTCAAGCCTTAATTCTGCATGCCCCAGATGCTAATCAAGCAAAATCTTTTGTTATCCTAATTCTGCATACCTGGGTGCTAATTAGATAACTAGAGATTTGCTACCTTCGATGGAGTTAGTCTCAAATCTTGATTCTACATGCCCTAAGCGCTAATCGGGGATTTTAAACAACAAATCAACCTAGAGATTTGCTGCCTTAGGTACATATCTTTTTTCTTTTACTATGAATCTTGGCTCACTTTGGCACCAGTGCACCAATTCCCCAAAATTAACGGCAGTGATAGACATCATGATCCGAGGTAGCCTAGATTAGAATTACTCGATGATGAGAAAATAACATATTACTCACAACATATTTGGATCTTGAAGCTCCGATCGTGAAGTTATCACTCTTTCTCAAAGATTTTTCATGATTTTTCAAATATTGCCAAGTGTTTTAACAAAATGTGCATAAAAACCTTAGGTGTGGCTTTCAGTGGTGACATACGGCAAGGGGTGCCCGTCTGTGGGTTCCTCTCTCTTGGATGGTCCATTTGAAGGGTATTTTGGGGAAATTGAGGGTTTAGTGATGAGGGACGGCTGCCCCTCATTAGGGGATACCTGTTCCTCGCTCGAAGCCTAATTTATCTATGTTTCTAGGATTTTAAAAAGGCAGTTTTGATCCTTTAATAATTTTTTCTTCCAAATTTATAGGATTTTACCTCCAATTATGCACTACAAGAAAATCTAGAAATAACAACGAAAATGATTTCGTTGCTAAATTAGCAATAGAAATAGAATTGCGTTGCTATTTAGCAACGAAAAATATATTTCGTTGCTAAATTTGGTTAAACTTTATAGATTTAGCAACGGAAATATATTTGGTTATTTTCCATTGCTAAAAGTGGAGGAAATTATTAGTGCCAAAATTTAGCAACGGAAATTAGCAATGGAATCCTTAAATCGTTGTTAAAAAAGGCATTAATGGTTGGTGGAAAAATTTTGGAATGAAAAATAGCAACGGAATTATTTTTTCATTGCTAAAATAGCAACGGAATATTTTAGCAATGAAATTTAAATTTCATTGCTATTTTAGTAATGAAAATTTAATTCGGTTGCTATTCTTGGTGACAAGGAGGTGGAATAGTTTTGGTTCCAAAAATACCAATGGAATTATTTTTCGTTGCTAAAATAGCAACAGAATTCAATTTTCCTTGCTAATTTTCATTTTCAAATAAAAATAGCAGCGAAATTGGAATTTGGTTGCTAATTTACTTTTATAATGAAAAATAGCAACGAAATTTAAATCGGTTGCTAAATAGCTTGCCTTAAAATAACTATCGAATTTATGTTTCGTTGCTAATTTAGCAACCGAAATTATTTTTCGTTGCTAATTTACTTTTTCAATGAAAAATAGCAACGAAATTTAAATTCGGTTGTTAAATAATCTACCTTAAAATAACAACCGAATTTATGTTTCGTTGCTAATTTAGCAACCAAAATTAACTCGGTTGCTAATTTAGCAACCGAATTCTATTTTGGTTGCTAAATTAGGGATATTTAATTAATTTTTATATTTGTTGCCCTAGCCATAAAAACGCAGGTCTACTTGCGCCTAAAATCAATTCTCTGGTTTTTCGTCCAATAAATCCCTAAAATCAATCTCCTTTTCCCCTCCACCTATCCACACCATCCACTGCCGGTCACCACCATTTGCCATTCTCCAGTGAGTCTTCTTCTTCTCTAGTTAGTTTTGCATCTCATAACTGCCAATTCTCTTCTCAAAGCTCTGCCTTGTCATTTTCGAGAAGTGGGTTCTGTTCGTTTTCACTTTCCAAGAATGGTTTCTCTCCTTTCAAAAGGATTCTTCTAGCTTGCTTTATGTCGAGTATGTTTTGCCCTTGCGGTTGCCAAGTGTTTGCATTTTGTTCTTCATATATTTTTTTTCCTTTTCATGAGAGGTTCTTTCGTCAATTCCAATGTGCGTTTGTAATTTTTATGATATATGTATTGTCTATTTTACTCATCAATAGGTTCTTTTAAATGGTTGTGTTTCATGGTCGTTGGATTCTTTTTCTCGAAAAAGAAAATGAAAAAAAATATGGGAAACCCTCTTCATCTCAAATCATTGAACCACATCTCTCTTCTATGCCGATCAGTTGAAGAATCAATCGATTTTTATCAAAATATTCTTGGTTTTTCCCCCATAAGGAGGCCAGGGTCTTTCGATTTTGATTGAGCTTGGTAAATAAGCGAATATAGTTTTCAAGAAAATTTAATTTGCTTTACATTAGTATTTAAATTAGGAGAAAGTGTTCCTTTGTGTTTAAGATAGTATTTGGTATATATGTGTATAGGTTATTTGGCTACGGAATTGGAATTCATTTATCGCAATCGGAGGAGCAGGAGAACATGCCAAAGAAATGCGAAATTAATCCCAAGGACAATCATATTTCTTTTTAGGTATTTTTAAACGTGGTTTAATTATAATTTCTTTCATAATTCAACTAAATTCAATTCAGTTTATGCATTATTATTTTGTATATGAATTGATTAATTTCTATCAAGTTTTGCTTTCGAGATTGAAAATTCAATGCTCCTCCATTTCTCAGGTGTGCTCAAAAGCTATGGAACCTGGTTTGTAGATCTAGATTGAAATGGCTTATAAAATAGGATTTCCATGTTTCCCTCTATATTCCTTGCATCTTGGACCATATATTGGATTTCTTACTGATTAAATGTGTCCAGTAAAGAAGTTTTGAGCATAATTTAATTTTAGTTGTCTTACTTTTTTATTCTATGGTATTTTATTTTGTATCCAATATTTTCTGTTTGGACTTTGTTTTGCAGGTTTTTCTACCACAGTGCTCTTCGATGGTTTCCTAAATTTGGGTTAGTTTCCATCCAATATATATTCTTCAAAAGTTTAACTAATACCTCTTGGCTTCAAGATATTAATTGGTTAATCACTGTGAGTAACTATTTCAATTGGAACTAAATGACTTCAGGTATAGTACATCTACATGTCATTCTATAATTTGTCCAATAAAAATTCTAAATGCCAATGAAAATGTCAACTTTCTATTATGTAGCATAATGAAAAAAACTGAAACCAATTTGTCTATTGCATGCTACATATGGATTGAATGATTTATTTTCTTGTTTTTTAGCTGAAACAAAATCTTCTAGCATCAACACTATTTTCAATTTGTGCTGTGGCACCGTAATTTGGTCATATATAAATGATAGACCTTTTATCTCATCATATATTAATTAAATTGACATATATTCGTGTCCTTTCTCTTAAATTTTTACACAAGCTATCAGTCATTCATTTAGACCTGTTTTATCACCATCTAAAAAACATATCATTTTGCATTATTCAAAAACTAGAGGAGGTTGTGGCAGATTATTGAATTGGTAGTTCTGTGCTGGTTTTCTTATATTGTATACATCTATTTAATGTGTTTTCTTTTTCTAACTAATTGCATTCCTGTCAAGCTAAGAACAATTGATGCGGTTATTATTACTCATTCTCATACTGATGCCATTGGAGGTCTCTGACATTAACACTTGGGTTCTGAATTGTCAAACCATAACACCAATAATCAAGCATTTTCCAGAAAGCATTGGCATCTCCTTCAGTGACAAAATGGTGATATATTCTTCATAACTTTTTATAAAGCGTAATAGTTATCTACACAAATGACATACAAAGATGGAAACTGAGAAATTGTAAGGAATAAAGTAACTATTGTTTATATGCTAGTGGCCATGCAAATCACAATGATTCTTATGTATTCTTTTTTGGTTGTTTTGGCAGGACTCCGCATTTTTTAGGAGCTTGTTGAAGTTGATTACCTTGTATTGAACTTCTTGAATCTTTCAATTCATCTGCATGATTCATTTTGCTAGGTACTAGTGTACAGTTATTTATTATCTTGTTACTGCAACCAAAGAACTATAGCATAGCAATGAAGGCGGTGGGTCTTGTTGAGGCTACCTGCGAAGAAATATTTGAACTAGTTATAAGCACTGATAGAACACGATTTGAGTAGGTGTTTTTTCTTTTCAACTTAAAATTTTATGGCATGGTTGGCACTAAAATGTCTTTATGTCCCTAAGAATGTTGTGCATGGTGGCTTGAGTAGGTGTTTTTTCTTTTCGACTCAAAATTTTATCCCTTCACTACACATCCTAGCTTCACATCTCTCTGAATTATTTTATCTCAAATTAAAATTTTTCTTTAAAAGATCCATGTTTGTTTTATCTAAAACTACTTTAGGTCACCATTTATCAACTGTAGTGATCTGAAATTATAAGTAATGAGCCAATAATTGAAATCCCTTCTTTTCAAGTAAATCTAGTCTTTGGAACTCCTATGGGCAGAATCCAACTTGAAACAATTATCATAGTTTAACTAACATTTTATTGCTCAAAAAAGTATAGGTGTACAATTAGTACTTAAAAAATGAAGTATAGGTCAATACCTTTTTTTTTTAATGATATCGTCTTTTGATTTCCAAGCTAAATCATCAAAATAATCACAACCCTAACTGAATTTTATCTTTGACTAGTTTGAGCTTGCCAAAATTTTAGAGGTTGCATCTTTTCTATTTGTTGCAATTTCTAGTAATTGATCTTTTTTTTGTCCATTATATATCTTTTTGTTACAATAACGTTGACTCTTTTCTTTTTATCTTTTCACCTTTTGATTTCTAAGCTAAATTACCAAAAATCACTACTCCTTTATCTGTAACTAGCTTTAAGTATTCAGGGATTAACTAGATTTTTTTTTTGCCATTATATCTATTGGTGGATAGAACGTTCACCCTTTGTTTTATATGGTTTCACAGTTCGCGTTTTAAGCTACATTATCAAATAAACATGATTAGTAACTAATTTAGGCCACCAAGATTCATAAGTTGTGCATTTTCTATTTGATTTTCTCAATTATTGATTCTTTTTTATTTTCTCATACTTGCTCGCTAATTTTAGTAATTTTGTTTCTAAATTTACTAAATGGATTACATTTTATCTCCATTTGATTAATAATCTAAGGAATGAGATAATTAATCTTTCAATGCTTGCATTTGTGGTTTTTTTTTTATTTGGCTTCCACTTGTGACAATGGCAATGTATTTTTTTTGTTTTTCATCTTAAATTGTTTTATTGATTATTAGACTAATGCATTTTGCTTGATCAAGTTTGTTTGTGATTTCACTTGACGATTATTTCTTATTTATTGCTAATATCACAACTAATTTCTTATTACGAAGCACATGCATGGATAAAACTGTGAAAGCAAATTATACCCAAGCTTTTAGAATCTAGATAATTATGTCTCTTCAGTTTGTAAGTTTTTATTTAGGTATGTCCTTATTTGGAAATCAAATATATTAAGTTTATTTACTTCTTTAACTATGATGCTATTATTTTTTAAGCTTTTATTTTGTTTGTTTGCTAGATAACTATGATTTAAATTTCATTTTTTTAATATCAACTTTATTAATGGAGAATATTATAATTGACTACATATTAGAAGGACCAGATTATCCTAATATTTGTGGGTCACCACTTAGATTTTGATGTAATTGTGCTGTACAATTCATAGAATTGTAGAGGTTGACAATAGTTGTGAAATTATTAAATTCTAGAAGAGATATGGATAAAAAATCATTATGGTAGAACTAAATTTGGGGGGTGTTTCTTCCAGCAAGAGTAAATTTTCCCCTGCAGGACTAGTTTTGGTGATACCACATGTTGCCCGATCACATGGCACCCATTATGCCACTAAATGGGCTATGTTTTTTGTTTTTACTTTAATAGTCTTAAGTTGGCAACATTTTGTTGGCCAGGACATGGCCTGTTCAGATTAGTTGTCATGAGTTGTTGGGCATAACAATTGGTTTGTTTACTCCCAACTTGAAGTGACTTATCTAGCATCTATTGATGAAGAGGATGTTAAAGAAAATAGTTTTTTTGCTTTCTATTTTCTTAGAAAATTAGATTGGGTCTAGTCTAATAATATCTTTGTAGGGATTGAGTTGGGTCATGGAGGATTGAAGAAAAAGCATTATGGGCCATATCTAATGGCCTATGTTAGGTTATCCTATATATAAGGCTTAAGCCTTCAATATCCTACTTTCAAATCGGCTTAAATGCTTTTCAGAGGACTAAATTGCACTTTCAAGTTTTTGTAGGAATCTTGAGCAATTTGTTTCTGCTGAAACAGCGCCCAAGTGAGTTATTTTTACTTTTTTTTTTGGTTTTGTATAGAATGTTAGTTTGGTTTTGGGTAAATTTGATGTTTGTTGACATTGGGCTTGAGTGAAATTTTAAGTGGTCATAGAGAGCAATAAAGGCATTTTCTATGGCTAAACTGGAAGCAAGGAAACTCAAGCATGCAAATATTGGAACTGAGTCGCTTCTTTTGGGTATTTTACTTGAAGGTAGTAACTTTCCATTTTCCTATTTTAGTTTTAATTGAAAGTTAATATTTTTGTTTCACATGAGTTATTTATCTTTCAGTACCATTTGTCATGTTATTGTTATTTATAGTCCATCAAATGCAGCGATTCTAAACATTTTCTCTTTTTTTTCATGAACCAAAACTAATTCTACCTTTTCATACTTAATTGCTCTTTTACTTCTTCTATTGAAGTATTACTTTGATGTAGATAAATTTATAAAGTTTCATTTCATGTTACTTCTTCGTAACAATACTGAGATGTTAGGCAGATTTGCCAAGGTTAAAATGCCACTGAGATCTCTCTCTCTCCTTTTTTTCTCCCGAAAGTAACTTGTTATGTTTGTTACATTGTTAAAAGAACTAATAGAGACAGGAAGAATTTTGAGAAAATCTTAATGAGAAAAATGGGTTCAAATAGCTGAGGAAGAACAAGAGGTTTGGTTTTGGTTTGTGCCTTTGTGCATGACATAGATGTTCTACAAATTCTAAATATGCCTTTGTCCCTCATAGATTTCTTAACTTTTATTTTCAAGCTTATCAAACTAAGCGTGAGAATGATGCAAAGAAAATAGGTAAACATTTTTGCATGATTCAGATATGCTTCTAGCTTTATGGGACTGCCTATAGCATGTATTCAAAACTCTTTTTGCACGCAGCATTGAAAGAAGAACCAGTTGAACAAATTGACTTATCCTATTTTTTGGGTAATTTACGTCGTGATGACCATGATAATTCTCATGACTGATGGCAAATTTCTGATGGGAATAACTTTCGAGTCATAGCAAGAACTTTTATTTTGATAGATCAAAGGTTGTCTAATTGTTTTCTTACTGTTATCTTTCGAGCATATGCATCTTAAACCTTAAACACTATAAAGCTTATTCTTTTCCCGTTTAATGGAAATCTATATGAAGATCCATGCAGGGAAATATTTGATGGATCTTGTTGCTATTGATTGGTTCAAAGATTCAAAAAGAATGGATCATGTTTCCAGGTGCCAAGGTTGTGCTGCAAAAGTAAAAGAATTAAATCTTTTCCTCTGTCATTCTTGGTACTCTTTTTGAAGAAAAACTTTAATTTTTCCTAGATTAGGTCAAGGTCAAACATTTGCCTCTTTCCAACTATTAAACCTTGAAAATATCAAATCCTCATTTCTATTATAGCCTTTTATTTATGTTTTTTTTAAATGCCTTTTATTTATGTTGAAGTACATGAATCTGCATTTTGTTTTTCTTTTTTTGTCTCATATGCTTGATGCCACATATCAAAATCATACTACTCTTGATGTCTTCATGATGTCCTTCAGCAAGATCCAAAATTTAATTTTGTTTCAAGTAACTGTGGGGGATATTTTTATGATTATTTAGCAAGGTAGATATTGTAGTTTACGGTTATTAACAACTCTTTTAAAGCTTTTTACTTTAGAAATAATAGGACCCTGACAATGATGTTAATTGTTCTTATGATTGCTAAGATTATTGTTGATTGACGAATTTTGTGAATCTCTATCATCTTTGTGTTTATAATTGTCTATAGGTTGCTTCAGAGAAAGGGCTTTTCTTCATTGTCTTTAATTTACAAGTAAGGTCTTCTACTTTTATTTGAATTTATAATTTCAATGAGATGGTAATTGGAAAGCTTGTGAAATGTGATTATTTTTTCTTGCTTAAATGGTGTCCAAAGATAGTGTGGTTTTGTAATGTATTATCTATATATTTTTTTGTGTAAAGAATACTAATTAAAAAATTATAATAATTTTTAGTGACGGAATGGCGATGAAAATTCCATCGTAAATTTTGTTTATAATATTGGTTAAATTTAGCAATGGAAATTAAATTTCGTTGCTAATTTAGACCAGTTCACCGGATCCTATATTGGTTGGATTTTGCAACGGATTTGAAATTTCGTTGCTAAATTTAGCAACGAAAAAAATTCGATTGCTAAAAATACCAACCACCAAAATTGTAATCGAATTTTTCGTTGCTATTTTCAGTTGCTAATTTTGATTATCAACGAAAATTCAACAAATTTGGTTGCTAATTTTCGTTGCTATTTGCTAATTTTATTGTAGTGTTGAAGGGATTTGAGTCGAATTTCAACTTAAATTCTTACTTATATACAAAATCTTAATTTTAGGATTTTGAAATGGGAGAGGAATCATTTTTTAGAGAGCCACCATTAGAGAAAAAGAATTAGTTTCTTTCTCTCTCTAACCTTATGCTTTAAAAATTCTTGTTGAAACACATATATATGCACAAATCAATTTCAGATTTATTTTAAGATCAACGAACACAATTGAAATAGAGATCTGGATTATAATCGTCATAGAGTCAGAATATATTCTAAGGGCAATATTCTAGGTTCCCTCTCTATTTTTCTCTCTAAAGAATTCAAAAGATATAATTATGTGATTTTTCTAGTGTATATTGGCGTGCTTATTTGTTACTTCATTTGAATAATGTGTATATTAATTTGAGATATTTTGGATTGAGAATGTGAGTTTAATTGGCATGTTTATGGTGTGTGTGTGTGTGTGTGTTTTAATCCATTGTTGTATATTTAAAGCTTGATTTTTATTTTTTTTAATTATGTTAATGTATGTTTTATATGTGTCTCATGTGTGATTTGTTGTTATAACATGCTTTGGTATGATTTAGGCTATAAAAATGCATGTTTAAAGCTAGGAATATTTTTCTACATGATTTTCTATAATTTTCTACAATTCTACATCTCCTGGTTCTGTCTAGGAGTGACAGATGGAAGGATAAGTTAATGGATGGTCATCTGTCACCCGACAGATGGGACATCCTCAGGCCTATCCCTCAGTCCGTCCCTCATCTCCATCAATTCATCCTTCACTCCCTTTGGCCCATCCCTGGGTATATTTTTGGACCTTTTTGCATATATTTTATATTTTTTCCATATCTTTATACCATTTAATTATTTCTTATCATATGGATGCATTATTTGACATGATTTCAATATTGTATGGCATGGTTTCGTACACAAAATTATTTTTGTATAATAAAGTCTGTAACTATATTATTATTTTTATTTGTGAATACTAATTGATTTTATATGACTTTTTGAGTAATGATGCCTCTGCGATTTTTGGGAGGATTCATGTTTTTACATGAAAGGTCATGCTTTTAAGTTATCCACCTCCTCCATCCTCATTTATATCGTTTACCTCATTTTAGTTATTTTGTTATTGTTTAATTTTATCCTTATTTGTTGTTATTTTCAGATGTACTATTTTTCGGGATTGTAATAGTTAGTAAAAAAGTAATTTTGTGCACGATAATATAAAAAAGGTGCTAAAATATTTTCTATTACATCAATTGGGTTTTTTTCTTATAAAATATGGATCAATGTTTAATTTTTAGCCCAAATTCATACAATATAATAATTTTTTTATAAATGTACATGAGGGAACCAACATTCCTAAATTAATCAATAGCCTATTTTATGTATAATTTTTTTGTATATTATTTTCTCTAACATAATTTACTTATGTAATCATTAAGTAGGTTTTTTCATTATTTTTATTGTTTTATTAATTGAGTGGGTTGTTTACTTAATTTTATTTGCTTTGTATTGTGTGAGAGAGGAGAGTTGATTAAATCTAAAACTCAATTATAAAAAAAAATACCTAATCAAAATGCCTAATAAGAGTGATGTCCTGAACACTAATCTCTATTTGGGCATCAAAAGGTCGAGATTCATTTTTCGATATTCTGTTGGGTGGTGACTTCATGATGCCTATCTCTTTTGGATTCATTAATTGATGCATTCATGAATTGACTACCAATAATAAATTGGGCTTGATCCATTTTTATTACGAAGTGGCCAGTGTATGAGTTAAGAGAGCCTCATCCGATCTCAAATCCTAAAAGGTGGCCTCTGAGAGCGAACCCGAAAAAGAGCAAAGGCTTCGATATGTCTCACAAATATACAGGCAGGAGTTAATATTTATTATATCTTTCGGACTGTTGTATTTTGACAATTAGATATATACTTGCTTTTTTTGGTAATCTTTTGATTCAAACTTTTAATTTCAAAAATTTTAAGTTGGAAAATTCATAAGTTCTCTTAGATGACAATTTGTTATATATCTATCTTTTAAGAATTCAATAATATGTTAGATAAAGACACATTCAATAATAATATTTGGCACACATTGCTTACCAACTGATGCATAAATTTTTGATATATTCGAATATATTAAGCACACAAAGTGCTTGTGGGTTGGCTTTAGTTTTGCTAAAAACATAAAGATAATGGTGGAAGACATAGATCACATATATGTTGTGTCTTATTGCATGCATATTCTTATTGTATATATCTATAAAAATAGGAAAACATGGACAGCTCTAGTGGCAGCAGTAAAAGCGAATGGATAGAGAGTCAGAAGGAGTTGTTAAATTGTAAGAAAGGCAGTTGGAAAGTAGGTTACGTGCATAATTAGGCATGCTCTTAGATGTAAATACTGTGTAGCAGAGAATTTTTTGAAAGTTGATGTGGATATTGGGTCTTCTATGGTTGCAAGTGCAATAGTGCATGTACTTACATAAGTATTGAATTTTTTTTAGTATTATACAACTTAATGTATTTATGTGATATTATATTTTTTAAATTACTAGTATTGAAGAATTTTTATTTATACAAATTAAATTATGATTTGCTTATATATATAAATACATATGTGTGTGTGTTGTTTTGTATATAATAAATTAATTTGTTGATTATATAAGCTGCAAATTAATAAATATGAACTTAAAAAATTAAATTATGCCATCATTTCGCGACGGATTCATAGTGACAATAGATGTCGCTAATATGTAATAAAGTAGAAATTAACACAATCTGTATTAGTGACAAACTTAACAACAAAAAATTTTATCGCTAATAATTAATATTATGTTTATGGCAACTAAATTTAAAATGCATTTAGCGATGGTTTTATCCTTTTTTGCGATTGTTTTTTCTGTCACCAACTTTAGTGATTGTTTTATGTTTTCTGTCACCAATAAATTTACGATAGGGATTTTCGTGACTTTTAGTTGTTCCATTGCTAAAAGTGATTCACGACGGAAAATGATCAATTAGTGACAAAAAAATTCCATCATAAATTTACAATTTTTTGTAGTAGTTGGTCCTCACACACACATTTACAAAAGATAGAGTTTTAGGTGCATTTTGGATAGAAAATGAGGACATTGGATCCCTCAATGCTTTGAAAAATAATCGTGTTAGTTAATTTTAAAGTGAAAAAAATTATTTGTATTTATAAAGAAAAATCCTTACTTCACAAATCATTTTATAGGTGAACAGCAGGACATTGGTCCCTTTTGTTATAGAAGAATTTCGCTTAAACTTGTATAAAATTATTTTAGAGAGATTTTAGCTTAATGTTCGAAAAAAAACCATTTATTAAATCATTTGCAATTAATAATAAAAGGCAAAGAAGAATAAGAACACAAAAAAATGACATACATACATTTTATTAGAAAAAGCTTGATTAATTAAGTAAAAATAATTTTTGTGTTATTTTTAATTTAAGTGCATGAAAAACCTTTATTATTACTTATTTTGCAATAAATAAAGAAAAATAAAAGAATAATTAAATATAGGCCCCAAATAATAAATAAATGAGAAAATAAAATGAATCCTAAACTAATTTGCTTCACCTCATTCTCCATCTAGACTCAGAGTGCGACATATAAAGGTGCATATTAAAATATGGCATGAAAATAATATTAGTTAAATAATGGATTAAATCAATTAATGAATGACAAATAGCTAGCTAATTCAAATAAATTAGATAGATATTCAATTTAATATAATAGAAATAAAAATAGGTAAAATACATAAAATGCATGATACATCCAGAATTCATGCAGCATGTATAAGCACGAGCATGCTAAAACATTTAAATAAATGCAATAAATAATGAATATATAATATATAATAAAAAAGAAAAAGTTAATTAAAAAACACAAAGCTTATTTAATTTAAATAACATAACATAACATAATAATAATAATAATAATAATAATAATAATAATAATAATTTAAATTACTATAACAAATTAAATAAATAAGAAATAAATAAATACATGAATATGTAAATAGGAAGTAAATTCATGTTGATAGAGTTTGAATGCGCCCACGACTCTATTATATTTATTTTAATTAATTTAGGATAATTAAGTTCCAAATTCAAATTGGAATTAGAGTTATACTAGGGTTTTAACTCTTATAAGTTCTATAAAAGGGATTTTAGAAAATCTAAGTGAGGTTGTGAAATCTGTCGTAAAAAATTCTCTCATCTATTTGTCTTCCTTGTTTCTCTCCAAAGGATATTTAGACCGTATAATAGTTATATTTTTTCAGCATGCTTGCTCGTGGTTAAAGGCCTTTGCTAGTAACGTATAAGTAAGTGATCCCATGCTTCCACTCTACTCAAAAGTATTTGCACTTCAAGAGGTAAATAAATTTACCCTCATTTATTGTATTTATACTATTTTGGATGCATAAATGTTTTCACACATTAAATAATAAATCACCTAGCATAAAATAAATTAAAGTAAAGTAAAGTAAAAAAAATGAGCAATAATAAAATAATTGAATTAAAGATAACTAAATATTTGCATAAATACATAAATAAAAACAAATCACAAATATTAATTAATTAGGCCAATAAAATAAATAAGAATAAAATAATATTAAATAGTGATTAATTAAGCAAAATGAATAAACACAAATCAAATAATATTAAAAGAAAATTAATAAATAATATTATAAATTGAAAGTAAAATGATAAATTAGTTTGAATAATCTATCACAAATATTAGTTAATTGGGCTAATAGAAGATTAAAATGATAAAGTAAAAAAAAAAACCATTAATAAAATGATAAGTTAATATAACTAATATAATGTAATAAAGTAATAAATGAATTAAAGTAAAATGAATAAAAATAAAGTATAAAATGGAAGAAACAAATGAAAAAAAAGTAATTAGGAATTGAAATACAAATGAAATAAGGTGTTTTGGGCCAAGCTACAGCAGCAAAGAAATAGTAAAATAAGGGAAAAGAGAGCCATGAGTAGAGGAGAGCGCAAATGACGATGCAAGGCTACAAGCCACGCCTGAGTCAGGCTAAGTCACAGGCCAAAGATGTGATTTGGTCCGACTCAAGGCCATGACTCAGCCCAGAAATGCAGTCCAACTCCTGGAATGGCACCAGTAAATATGTAAAAACACCAAAAACACAATTTTGACTATTTAAAAGTATAAAAAGGCCAGAAAACTCATTAAAACACATGGAATATATGATTTACACGAGGAAAATAGAAATTAAAATAAGAAATATGAAAATCAAGATTTTGAAGCCAATGAAAAAGATGATGAATAACTAATTATAAACATGCATTAAATCTTAATTTTAACATAATTTTAATTGGTTGACATGAATTAATGAATGAAATAAACAAAAAACACAATTAATAACAAATTTACATGCTTAAATCAGGAAATTAAGGAGTAAACAAAATTAAGCCATAAAATGGAAAATTGGTATTTACACTACAAAACTCAAATTTAACACTAGATTTACAAGATTTAAAGCTCAAGAATATTACGTTTAGCATTGGTTTATCCAACACTATGGATTTCCTAAGCTTTTGGCTTTCCTTCCTTTTGTTTTTTGCTCTCTATCTGTATTTTTTTGAAGAACATAGTATGTGTTTTTGTGAGAGAAAGAAAACGTGAGAGAGAGAGAGAGACCCCCCCTAAAAAATTTTGTCACCTTTTGATTAAATGTCCTAAAATCCATAGTTGTTTTTCGGATTAGGATGAAGTAAAATCCTCTTTATTTTCCCCCCGTTTTGTAGCTCATTTTTGTAAAAATGATTTCCAATGAGTGAGTCGTAGCCTTGACCTGTGAGTCAAAGGAGTGACTCATGCCGTTGATTTTGACTTTGACTTTTAACTTTGACCATTTTTTTACCTCTGAAATCCATTTTGACCTCATTGATAGAGGAAAAAGAGGAAAAACCTTAAGAGAGATTTTTAAACATTTAAAATCCTAGAGAGGCCAAAAAAGCATTTTTGAAAATATAAAACTCGGGAGACAGCCTAGCACTTCCATTCATTGTTTATTTATAAGAAACATTTTCTCATTAGATAACCCTAATTAAAAGCTACCTCGGGACCTATTGTCTACATATATACACCTTCCTTAATTCATAAAATTTCAAATTTCAAAATTTTCTATTTTAAGTTCTTAATATTTTAGTAAGTACTATTCATTTACAAAAATATTAACAATATTTTCTCTATATTTGCTTAAAATCCTCCTGTAAGGAAATTTCAATATAGTTTTATTTCATTCTATCATACCATCCATCTGCATATCAAACTCCTTTCACATACAATTTGTCCATCCTCTTTAAAAAATTAACTTATTTAAATTCAATTCCAAATATAACTATGCACAATATTCTTATACATCTAATTTATAAACTTACATACATAACTCCAATTCATAATTTAAAATATATGCATATTTACACAAATTCCTTTGATTCTCTATGTGTACAAGCTATAACCCCAAAAAAGAACAAAATAAAATTTTTGCAATGCTTCTACCTTAAGAATTTTACAATTCCCTTTGTGACTCTAGGCATTGAGTGTATCCAATAAGGCTACTCTTCAAATCTTTATCAAACCTATGAGCAGAAAAAACCACGTGCTAAGCTATGTGCTTAGTAGTGATAAAGTAATTTTATTTCTCAAACAAGTTAACTCATTCAATTATAACATACACACACACACATAATGATATTAATTTATATCAAGTTACATAATGATAAAAAAATCTTATTATTTAGTTTATAATTATTTACTACTCCCAGTTGAAGTTATTCAACTATTAGTTATATATTGATATTTTTTTCTATATTTACCCCAAGTAAAATCCAGCAGAATTATATCAAATTGGATAAGTAAAATTTCAAATATAGGATTGAGTTCTCAGAACCATTCGATCCATTCACATATTTTCTATCATTTTTTAATTTTAAAATATTTACATATTGGGATTGAGCTCTTAAAGCCATTCGATTCATAACTCAAATCAATTATCATATACCAAAACCAAACTCTTGGAGTCATTCAGTTCGGTAACATATCTTGAAGCAGTACTGCTAACTCTCTAATTCAATGCCAACCTTATCACATTCCTTTAACTACTATCTCATTTTACTAAGGACAATTATAATTAAATTTTACGGTTAATTACAAAAAATGGCCTCAACTATAGGATACCTTACAATACTAGATTCCATCTTTAAAATTTTACAATGTCAACTTTCAACTTCGACTCTCTTTTTAATTGAGGGATTCCTCATTATTTTATGACAGAATAGTGATGAAATAGTGACGGAGCCCCTCAATTGAAAAGGGAGTCAAAGTTGGAGATGCATATTGTGCAATTTTAAAGATGAGATCCAACATTGTAAGGTATTATATAGTTTGGACCTAAATTTGTAATTAACCCTAAATTTTAAATTAAGAACATAATTTCATAATAACTCTTCAACTCATATGTTCAAGTTTAATTCCATTATTTTTTTCATATTCAAACTCAATTCACCTCATTTTTCTGATTAATCATCAATTCAACACTTAATATCATGTTCAATCATTTTTTAAATATCAAAAGGTCATCTTGGTCTATAACATATTTGACCAATTCATGAAAATTCATTCTTTATGATTAAATCTCAATTTCTTATCACAATTATTAAATAAACTCAACTAGGCATAGATTTACAACTAATTCAAAAATTATCTACACTGCATAATTTGGCTAAGACTTGAACATATTCTTAAATTCTCATTTTTCTTCCATTAATTATATTAATTGGGTCTTATAACATCCATAGTATTATTATTTTATCAATTAATCAAGTTCGTATGCACAACTAATTTCCAAGTTCATACATAATATATGTTTAAGTAAGATTTAATAAGTTATATGTCATAAATTCAAATTAATCATGCCATACATCATAATTAGCCCCTAATTAAACATTTATAACCACAACTTCAATTTTTTTTTTCAATTTTTCCTTCAAAAACCCTAAGTTACATAACACATAATTTCTAAGAAAAATGAATTTACATAAACACATACCAAAATTGATGCCAAAATTCTTCTCAAGAGCTTCAATTTGTCATCATAGCTTCAATTTTTTCTTTTTCCCTTCCTTTTTCATTTTTTGCTCATCTTCTTTATCTTTATAAAAATGCATAAAAATTCAAATCCATGCATTTTTGTTCATTAATGCATGCTAATACACTAAAATCATGTGTTAAAAATAACTCAAACTCTATTAAGTTACCTTGTTAAATTCGGATACTGTTCATTAAGAAAATCCACCTATTTTTTCTTCATTATTTTCATAAATTTCTAGTTGATATGATGATTTTAGGGACTTTAGTTAATAATTTAGTGTTTAATTGTTGATTTAGGGTTAAAGATAGAGAAATTAGGCTTGGACATGAAGGAAAAATGAAAGAAAAATGAGGGAGAAGGTTGACAAGGAGGTTCTCGATAGTCAAGGTAAAAAAGGATAAAAGGTGGCAAAATGCCACTTAATCCCTTAATAATATCCTTAAAAATCCAATAATTTTAATATAAATGGTACTTGATCCAAATAATGCTAAACTTCAAGTCTTTTATTTTATTTTTCAAGGTTCAAAATTTAAATTCAATTTTAATCTATTAGTTGCATTTTATCCCACTAAAAATATATTTTTTAATAATTTTAAATTCAATATTAAAAAATTATTCAAGTGTTATTTAGTCCATGGTTCCAAAGTAAATTCTTTAAAACTTAAAAAATTCTTAACTTTTTCTTAAAAAATAATTTCCATATAATTACCTTAATTAGTATCATTTATTTTTCAATAATATGCTCACATTTGACTTTCACCCCTCTCGGGTCAAACTTTGATTTTTGGTCAATTTATTACTATTCACCACATAACCGTTACATGAATTCTATTTTTAATTTGTGACCCTTTAATTAAACTTTTTTTGAACTCAAATTTAAATTTTTGATTGTTTTTTGACAGTATTATTTAATATCAAATAAAATGCAGTTTGGGTCTCGATAATACTGTTCATCTCGGGATGCTTTATTTATGGCCCAAAAAGCAGTATTCATAAACCGAAAAATTTTTTCTCACTACTTCCATTTAGCATTACCAAGTTTAAAAAATAATAAAAAAATTATGGAAGTTAAAGACATAAGTTCTATTTCCTATGTCTTTACATCTGCCTTTCCATGTCTCAAAATCTAAAACGATTATTTTCAAGGAAATATGGAAAATAATTTGTAGCCTGAAAGGGAAATCTTTTATTACAAGCTGGGAGAGAAATTCTAATTAAATCTATTGTTAGCGCTTTACCCATCTTCACCATGTCTTGCTTTAAACTCTAAAAGTGACTATACAATATTATCAGGTAGAAATTGGTAAATTTCTGGTAAGGGTAAGTTAGTGGTGAGAGGTAACAACGTTGGCTATTATGGCACACTTTGAAATGACATATAGAGGTACAAGGCTTAAAGACATTAAATGCTTTAACATGGTATTTTTGGCCAAACAAGGGTGGAGACTCATCTAATCTCCTCAGTCATTACTAACTAGAGTTCTTTAAGGAATATATTTTGATGCTAGTTCTTTTCTCCAAATCACACTTTGTAATAACCCCTTTTGGGGTTGGTAAAGTATCCTTAGTGCCATATCCGTTTTGTTAGAAGGTCTTAGATGGGAGGTGTGCAATGGCTCTTATATGAATCTACATGAAGATTTATAGATCCCATTTAATCTCCCCAATAAAACTATAGTGAAAGCCTCAGCTTTAAATCATATTACTTTAGTTATCCAACTAATTGATCAATCATCTAACTCTTAGAAAGAAAAGACAATTAAAGAGTTTTTCATTAAAGATGATGTGAATTATGTCCTGAGACTGCCTCTTCCTATTGACCAAGATGTGATAAACTAGTTTGACACTTTTTTAGGGGAGGAGATTATCATGTTACATTAAGTTATCAAGTTGTAAAAGACTTTATGCATTTGAGGTTAACTCCCTTGCATTCACAAGGGGATCGTTTCCCTTAGAATAACATATGGAAACTCAAGTTTGCGAACAAGTTGAAAACATTATAGTGACGAGTTATGCACTTAAGCTTCCTTATTAATGTTGTTTTTAATAACAATTTCCTTGATCGAATTACTACATTTCCTTCATATAAAGTTATCTCAGGATCTTTTTTCAATTGCTTCATACTAGCAAATCTTTTAAACCATCTCCTTTTTTCTTTGCTATAATTCATGGATTCCAATAAAGTTATAAAAGACATTTGGGTTGATAATTGCAAGGCTCTATCCTTTAGGAGTGTTGGGCCTTATAGGTATCAATGCTATTATATTTTTTTATATTGATATATCTTAAAAGCCAGGAATAACTTCATCTTTACAAGAGAATATCAAGCTATCACTAATGTTTGGCAGTGTGTTTGGAAACATAAAAAATAATTTTCCCTTGCAAAAGGTTATACCGATTCTTTTCTTGAAGTGCTCTAACTTGTCGATTATTCTTCCTCTTTCTAATGCCCCTTGCCTACCCATATCCCATCCTTCTATTTAGATGTAACTATTAATTCCTGTAATAAGGCTGGTTACATTGCAACGATGCTCTAAATCCGCTTGGTCAAATCATCATTAGGTCAATCAAGTGAATCCCTAAGTAGTTATCAGTCTCTATCCTTGAAGTATGGACCTTTCAAAAAGCTATTCAGCTTGCCTTGCACTATAATTTCTCCTTGACTATTTTCATAAAAGACTCAAAGAAACTATTAACATAGCTAATGGTGCTTTAAGTTCTCTTCCTCATGCTAGTTACCTTTTTAGGATATGTCTAAGCAACCTGTTAATCATAATTTATGCTTTTTTCATAGGCCTTGTAACAAGTTGGCCTACTTGTTGGTTCGTAAAGCCCTTTTTTTTAGTTTTTGCTCTAATTTGTACTCTCAATGTTCTTTCCTTTTGAGCTCAATTTCCTTCAATGAATTTTATTTTTTAGACAAAAAAGTTATGTTTTCTAAATATTTGGGAAAGTTTTATATTAAAAAAATTAAGGAGATATTTTTTTCTTATGAAAAATATGTGACTCAAAAATTTCTCTCACTAATTATGATTTCTTTTTCTTTTTTGCTTTATGATTTGGATTTTTTCTTAGCTGTCAGGAGACTTAATTTTTAAATGAATGTCAATTTCTTTGCTGGCAATTTGAAAAAAGCATAATTGGTCGCTTCGAAAAAAGCTTTTCTTCCATAAAACACAATCCAGAATTGGAGAAAATGTATCATTTTCCCAATTAACGGTACTTTTGACTTTTTGATAGTCAGATCCATAAATATTATTGATTTATAGGTCAAAAAATGAAAAATATAACAAATAAAGAAGTACACTAGTCAAACCAAAACTTGTAATTAGCAAAAATTGCTTAAAATAATTTTATTGCATTGATGTTTTAACTGTAAATGAGAGCACAAAATTATCACTTGGATCAAAATTGTATCTCAATTTCCTTACATTTTTTTCTCAATGAATCAATTGAACTAGTTGTTGATTGGAATTTAGAAGTGAAATTAGTGGAAAATGAGGATTGGAACTAGTGATAATTGATCAAAGTTTCAATTGGAAATTAACTTCAACAAATTGACTATCATTAAAAATTAAAGACCGAATATATTTTTCACTATAAATTTTCATTCATAATTTATTTAATTATTTTTGGTTCCTCTAATGTAATTTTGTGGTTATGTTCCTCAACTCAACTCATTTGCCATATATACTCTTCTCACTCCAAAAGATCATAAAGGGAAACATAATATATGTAAGAAAATAAGAGAAAATTGCATCAAATCTAATTTGGAAAGCAACATACAGATTGCTCTTAAAATTTGTACATGGTATGAAAAATAATGAAAAAATTTGTAAACAAAGTGATAAATTGTTTGCTTATCAAGTAGTGAAAGAAAAAAGAAAATATTGAAAGATCTCGTAGTAAAATGCATCTTATTCATTTCTAATAAAAAAATATTCTTAAATTATGAACAAAAATATATTATCATATATAAAATAGGGATTTTTACAAAAATATACAGAAAAATAAAAATAACAAAAAATACAACACTTTAATAATTTTTTCATTAATACAAATTTTAAAATTTTCAATAACAAAAAATAAAACTTATATTTTCAAAAACTATAACTTTTTTACATTAGCATTCTTTTCTCTTCATCATCCATGGCTTCTCCAACATCCGTGATCTCTTTCCCTTGGTCGAAGCTTCTTCTTCTTTTTTAGACAACTTACGATGGCAACTGATGACATAAGCAGCATCGGCGAGTCCCCAAAGATGATGCGCTCACTTTGATGTCCTCCGTTCCTCCCCATTCGCCAGTAATGAGTAGATCGGAGAAAGGGGCTGCTATTGTTCTTGAGCAAATTTTGACCATAAAGTAGGGTTTTGGGACGTGTGACCACTATCATCGGACTCCCATTAACATCAACTACCTCCAGGTGCTTTCGAATTTATGCCAACGAAGCTCTAATAAAGCTCCGGTGATCGGCCTGATGAGTACAACGTCGGTCAAAATTGGGTTTTCTTTGTGGATTTTATATTTTAAGTTTTGTGGTCTCTCTTTTTGTGCTATTTTAATAATGGTTTTTAAGAATTGCAAGACCTATAAAGATTGCCATTAATTTGCTAAATAGGTATCCGTGGACACGGGATATGAAATTAATGTTAGGGATTCTTTTAGATTTCATCACTGAAGCTTGGTAAATGTTCTTGCAATGACTACCGGTAATTTTTACAATCTTTAAGCTTCTACAAGATTTCAGTTCTGTAGATTCAGTACTTGCTTTTAAGATGGTATCGTTTATTATTCTGCATGGTTTTATAATTTATATCTGGAGATGGTAATTTCTCTTACTCTTTAAATTTTTTGTTTATTTCTTTTTTTGTGTTCTCTATGTTGTGATTTGAGAGAGTTTTATAAATGATAGTTTTGACTATTCTCTTAAATCCGACAATGGAAATGCTATTCAAAAACTACAATCACTTTGTTGTTTATAGTACCTTAAAGGCATTGTTAAACTCTTTATTTGGTTTATACTTTCTCTTTTATTTTACTTTTAAATTTCAGGTTAATGTTCAATTTCTCTGGAAACTAACCTTTTGTACTTTCTCTTTTATAATTGTATCATAGATGAAAAATGCGAGGCTTCATGCTTTATTTGATTGTATTTCATTTGTTTGTACTTAATGTATCAAAAACCTGATAAAATCACATTGAGTTTAAATCTCAAGCAAAATGTTTGATGCCTGATCAAGTACATCTCCTCAACCTAGAAGTGTCTCCTAAATAAAATTATATTGAATTATGATTATAATTGTGTGTACATGTTGTATACACCGTATGTACATGTTGATACATAATGTGTACATATTGCATACACTGAATGTACTTTTATGTATAAATAATATATACTTGTTGTATACACCATGTGTACATGATGTACGCACTGTGTGTACAAGTTGTATACATTGTGTATACTAGTTGTATACATAGTGTGTACTAGGTGTATATACACTATGTATACGACAAGTACACACAATGTATACATCATGTACACATGGTGTGTACTAGCTGTATACACCGTGTGTACTACCTGTATACATCGTGTGTACATGATGTATCCACAATATGTACATATTGTATATACCAATTGTACTTGATGTATACATAATGTGTACTTGTTGTATACACCGTATATATATGATGTACACATTGTGAGTACTCACTATGTACACCGTGTGTACATACTGCATACACAGTATGTACTCGTTGTATACACAACGTGTATATGTTGTATACATAGTGTGTACATGCTATATACACAATGTGTACTCGTTATATACACTGTGTGTACATGTTGCATCTGGTACTAGGATTAATAATAGGTTGGTTCACATGGAGGTTTGTATTAATTAGTTAATTGCTATTTAATCTTGTAATCTTTTCTTATCTTTTTAATTATCTTCATGTGTTTATTTAACTAATAGTGATAAATAAATAAATAAATAAATAAATAAATAAATAAATAAATAAATAAATAAGTAGGGAAAAGAATGGTGTGATGATTTAGAGAGCTGTGTTGAAATAAAAGATACATATAAAGGTTCATCATTGAAAATGGAGAAGACAATGGGTTTCTCTAGCTTATTAGAGAGCAAGTAAGCTGTTAATCCTGGTATAACTGTAGTTATTTCATTAATAATTATACATAAATATAGATTTAGTTTAATTAACTATTAATATGTAGACTTTTACAGCTGGAAAATAATTAAAATCAAGTATTGTGATGGATCATCCTTTATTGGTGATGTTGAAGCAGTTGATCCAGTAAGAAGATTAATTAGCCAAATTCCCTTAATTTTCTGAAGTACTTATATTCTATTTTCAATTCCATGAATATCTCTTTTAAAATCTCATTGCCAGTTGCAGCAGTAGCAAGGACAGTAAAACCACTTTCTAAGATGTCTAAATTTTCATTTCCATCCTTTAAGATATTGGCCAAGATTATTGGTCCACCACTGGAACAGAATATTTTTATAGTTGGGACATCTATAGATGACAGGGATTTATTACAAAAGCACCAATAATAATGAATTAGATAATATTAAAAACAACCTCAGATTTTTACACGAGACGCGTAAGAGGAGTGCAAGATAGATGCCTCATGGTATTTGGCGAATAACTTAATGAACTTTGTCAATCTAACCACTTTTGCATATATGCTTGCATCAGTTGGTGAGGAAATTGGAAAATGAACAATTATTTCTTATCACAAATTATGCATCAATGTCTAAAATTAAGAACTCAAAAAGGATTTTCCAAAGCATATTTAAGTTGTCTCACCTTTGGTACTATCCATAAGCAAACATTAAGATTCTGGACCAGGTAATTGTGATACTAAACAAAAAGACAAGACAACAAAATGCTTGTACCATGAAATTAAAAAATTAAAAGAAACATAAAAAATTTAAAATTAGAAAAATTAACGAGACAAGAGCTATGTTACATGACATCTTCCACAAGTGAAATCCTGAAATGGTAAATTAGTTTCAAAGAGGAGAGGAGCTATCAACATTTAACCCTAAATCAACTACAGAAAGCCAATGCCAGTCTTTAGCCTACTATTATAAAAGTGCATCACAAAGTATCACAAAGCAAGAATTGAAACAAGAAAAGAAATCCAGTAAAATAGTTTCAAATAAGGTATCAGGATGCACAACAAACCCCAAACAAAACTATTTTTATTTCATATAAGGCAAAGGTTGATCAAATCCTCTGTATAATAATTAAACTTGAACAACATATGAGCATACATCTTTGCTCTAAAAAAATGATATAACTTTCATGTAATTCATCATTAACATATTGGTAAAAGATTATACAACTGATTGATTACATCTAAGGTTTGGACAAATTAAGGACAAAATTATAATACCAATAAGAATGGAAACTATTCAATAAAGCAATAAGCCAATGATAATTTCTTATAATTTGTTATATGTTTTTTTAGAATCGGTTTTTGGAAGATTATTACAGGTGAAAAGGAAGTGATAATTAGGCAAGTAAACAAGAAATGATTCGATGTCGAGTGAAACTTTAGAAGCTGAAGGTAAACGTATATGTCTCCACATAGAGGAATTATGATATAACAACAAAACCAAGAAATAACACAAATAGAAGACAATAATTAATGAATTTCAGTGTAGCTCCTCCAATATAATCAAAAGTTTCCTTAAACAAAATTTTAAAACTACAACATTTAACTAACAACCAGCAAATCCAAAGTTCATAATATTAATTTACAACTAGACATTCATCTAAACTCAAATCAAAATCAGAGTCAATAACTGAACTAAAAGACCATTTACCATCTTTTAAAAATCTACTTTATCAGTTTTCTTAGTGAAATTAGGGACTAGCCCTCATGTCATACACTAGAGAACATAACCTTCACCGTCAGATCCATTTCCTTTATAAATAACCTGCAAATTCAATCCTGACGAAACATTATAAGACAGCCAATATCTAAGTATTCACTCAAATCAATACAAAATCCAAAGTTGAGTATGGAAAGACCATAAAATCGTAAATTTAGAAATGGAAAAGAAAATAGTACCAATCTATGTTAATAGATCAGATTGTAACATCGGTATGGTGATAGGCTCGAGGAATTTTGTAGACCCTGAGAGTGCAACGAGCTCTATCACATATCTCTGTATCTTGTGACGATGGAGATAGAATCGAAGATTATCAGAGAAGAAACGGTAGAATGAGAAAGGTAGTTTTTATTTAAGTAAAAAAATTGTATTTATGAAAACAAGAATTTAAAAAGTGAGATTTATGAAAAATAAGGGGAGAGGGTTGTAGTTTTTGAAAAAAGGAAAAAAAGTTGGCAATTGGGAATTTCCTCCATAAAATACCGTGTACAACTAATTATATACTAATGAAAATACAATTTTATCAATTAACTCAATATGAGCATAAAAATGAGTATTAATATGTTGTGCTGGTATGCATTATAAAATCAAATGAAAGCTTATGCATTCATTTAATCCTACTATACACATGCAACTCACCCGATCATATTCCATTAAAAATTAGAGGTTCAATTAACCAAATTAAAAACATTAATTAAAAATTTCAAACCAATAATTTGCACTAATAAATAAATATTTCTCAAAAATAAGTCCTAAAATTTTTTTGAGATTAATTTATCCATTAAAGATTAATCAAATTAAAAATTGAATATATTGAATTAGTGAGTTGGATAAGGCTTTGTTCGGGAACGTTGTGGTTTCAATATTTTCCTTTTTTAAAAAAATCGTGTTTGGCTCCATGTATGTGTTTTGGTTTCCGTAAAACTCTACAGGTTAGTATCCTACTTTCTTCTTTGTGTTTTTCTTTGATTTTTTTTAAATTGATGATATTTAATTATGTATAAGATGTCTCTATGTTCTTCTTTTTAATCATTCAGTTCATTCATGATCTCCATATACTATTTACTATTACTAATGATGTCTCCTGATTACTGTTCACTCAGTATAAATTTCTTTCATTGTTGATTGAATATTATTTTACTGTATTTAATTTTCTAATGGCTTTTAGACTTTCTATACTTGTAATATTTTCATTAAAATCCTTACTACCACAAAAAAAAATATTCAAATTGATTTAGTTTTCTCCATATGATATCTAGGCTTTGTATTTTACAAAATTTATATTTAAAATTCTGCTTTTAATTCAAATAATCTTCTTGTTGTCCTTTTTTTCCTTAAAATTTTCATTCTAACCTCTATTTCTCCTTTTTCATATGTTCTACTATAAAGTTTCATTTCCTTTCATTTTCATTCTTGAATTTATTTTTTTCTTAACCAACTTATATTTTATCTTAATTTCTTGGCTTTTTCACTAAATTACGACTTTGCCCTTAATCTAATAAATTTATTCTTTAACATTTTTTATGTACGGATAAATTATCATTTTACCTTTTATACTATTTTTTGCTAATTTATATCCACTTGATCTTTTCATTATCATAATTTTGCTATTAAGTCTTTTGATACTCATTTTCGTATTAATTCTTTTTTTTTTCGTATTAATTCTTACTTGTACATAAAATTACGATTTAATCCTTAAACTTTCTTTTCATCACATTTTACTTCATTTAATTCTAATTTTAATTATTTTGGTTCCCTTTATCTTTTATTTTATCTTAGGTGATAAATTTATATTCTAGTCCGTATTTGAATCCATGAAATGGCAAATTATATTTTGATCTCTAAACTTTTATTTCATTATTTTTGACTTAGTTTGACCTTAATTTTAATCCTTTTTACTTTCTTTGTCTTTTATTCCATACTTAGTGTAAAATTTGTATTTTGGCCCCTGTACTTATCATATGATGGTAAATTACAATTTAGTACCTATACTTTTATTTTCTTCATATTTGACTTTGTTTGACTTCCTTTTTAACTTTTTTTACTTCATTTGACTTCCATTTCCTTTTAAGTATAAAATTACTTTTTAGTCCTTAAATTTTATCATAAAATGGTAAGTTACATTTTAGTCCCTAAAATTTTCAATATTTATGATTTTGTCTCTTTTTACTTATTTAACCATCTTAACTTCTTTAATCTCCTTATTGATATCTAATTACAATTCAACCCCTGACTTATCGCTTTTACCCTTTTTGAGTCTTTTAATCATGTTTTTCACTTTATCTCTTATTTATTCATATATATGACCTCCTTTAGATCTAATTTACTTTTTGGTCCTTATTTTCTTGCGTATTTACAATTTTGCTATTTTTGAACTATTAACTATATTTTTCATTTTATTTATTAATTGATTGACTTTTATGATATAGTTTTTGTATATTTTATTCCTTTATCCTTATTTTCTCACTATTACTTATCAAGTTTAGGCATCTTGCCCTAAAGAAGTAAAATTAGGAGTGTTTGTAATTAGTTAATGTTTTGGTGGTCAAGGGTTGCTAAAGTGATTAGAGGTTTGAATTTATTCATCTTTGATTGTTGAAACTATCATCAAAAAGCAAATTTAATATAACAAGCAAAAGCAAGAAATAATTCTTAATTTAGAATGTTCTTTTTCATAAAATAAAATAGAGCATGGACCAAATTAGTAGCAAAATAGTTGGATTCCATTCATTTCAATTCTATAGAAATAAATGACTTTGATGTTGCTTTCTACTGCTTATTTCTTCTTCATTTTATTTATTTATTTATTATTTTTTTAGTGAGGGTATTGTGCATGCTCTATTTCTATATGGGAGGAACACTTATCCTGTGTTGGGGTACTATAAAATTCAAACTCAAAATTACATATGGCTATAAAAAGAGTGGTTTTACCTGACATCTCCTTTGTGATGCATTAATTGAGTCAATACGTTCATAGTTCTCAAGCTACTTAATTACTAGTAGTGTGCACTTCATGTCGAGATTCATAGTACATGAGGATAGTTTGAAAAATGGAGTTTAAGGAAATGAAATTAGGAAAAGATAGTAGACATTACCATAAACAGTATGATTCCAAACTTAAATGGAAAAAAATACATGTTGGTCTGTTAAAGCTTTGCTTGCTCAAACATAGAGCCAGCCAAAGATCCATAAAGAAAAATGGGAGGTGGGCATAGTTAGGAATAATACAAAAGTAGAAGAAAGAAAAGACTCATGTCTAGAACTTTGATAGTTGGAACGGTGTTTTGATAATTAGTCCAACTTGTCTGCCCAATTTATATATAAAGTATAAATTTAAGTTATTGTTGGGACAAGGAACAAATATTTATGCTAACATATGAATTCCCAAATATGCAAGAGGAAGAATTGGAAATGGAGAAAAATAAAAGAATGAGCACTATGTCATGCTCCTGGAATCCCTAAGCTATTATGCCCCTCCATGTTAGTATAGAAATGCTAGTAATGTCAAAAAAAAACTCTTAAACTTTTAGTTATTGTCATTGGTACATCAATCACTCTTTTAGCCTTGTGAAAATTTATTCAAGACATAGGGTGGAGATGATAAACACAACTTAAAACTTTTGGGCAAGTATGGCATAACTCATGTTATGATTTTTCTGAGATTTCCTTATTATCCTGATGAAATCTGCTAAAGCTAATTAATATATTTGTTCACTTTTTTGGCAATTAGCAACTAAGCCTGTTTTATATGTAACTTTTAAGGGATTTTTTTAATTATTGCTACTATTTGGAATACTTCTAAAAAATGACTTTATGATTTCCATTGCTGCATAAACATCATATTATTGTTTAAAATTAGCTAATGAATCTCCCAACTACATATATAAGTCATGTATATGGACTTTTACACTCAAAGTTTGCCATACATATTCATATAATGAAGCATTTTTATTATTATAACATATGGATAACTGATATATGACACCCTGGACTGTTATATATTATCCCAAAATTACTTGCTTGATAGCATTGCCTTTATCTTGAAGATGCAATTACTTGCTTAAAAGCATAAAAATTTGCTTGCTTGAACAAGTTTATAGAATAGCAGACTTGGACTGATGTCAAACAGGGAAATAAGGAGCAAGAGTCTGCTTCTAAGTATGTGATAGCACCATGTACTCCACCGATAAATGATGATCAGGAAAAGTTTATTGTAATGCTTATTTTTAATGAAATAAATTTTAAATTTGGAATTTCATTAAATATTTATTATTCAATATTAATAATCATATTATATATATGTATAATATTTATTAATGGATATTAGAATATTTTTTGAAAAACAAATAGAAAAATAGTTTTTAAACAATTTTTAAAAAATAAATAATAAAAATTAAAAACAATTTATAAATTTTAAAAAATTAAGGGTCAATCTCATCCGTGGTCACTAGACTTACGCCTAATCATGCGAAAGTAACTGCCTTATTTTTCGTGACTTAAATATCACCGAACTTATCACTTTTTTGTAGAAAAATTATTTTGATCGATTTTCGGCAATGACCCTTGCTGGAATGTTGATGTGGCAAGCTACATCAGATATTTAAACACACGTAAATCTATATATTTTGCCATATCATCAACTGATGATACGTCATCAATGAAGCAAGCCACATAAGCATCTCCTACCAAAAGGAAAAGAAATTGGATCATAAGTGGAGCTTTTGAATGGAACGAAGTCGAGTCTAGATCAGTCATTAGTGAACCATTACTCTCTGCCCCAATACCCATCTTGGTAGGATGAGAAACCTCCAGATTTATAAACCCATGCCCCCCTCTTCAGTTTCCAATGTGGTATATTTATCCCTCAGCTATTAGTCACTCTTCAAACAACAAGCTCACACTACTCATCAAATGTATATCCAACATGCATAAACTACTCACCGATATCCACCACCACCTTCACCTCCTTCTCAACCCTATCCTTAACGCTAAACGACAATGACTTCCCACTCATCAAGAATCGCCTCGGTCCAATGAAGTGACGGTCACAGTAAATGAAGAGTAAAATAAAGACTCATTATAGTTGACGAACATGAGTCATCAGATAAAGAATTGGTCACTAAGATCTAGTATTTCTAGCAGGTTTTCGAGATCACATTCAATAGGGCATTCATTGGTTCAAGCAATGTCATATCTTGTAAAATAGATAATGAAGCAGATTCAGATTCTGTTAATGGTAGAAACTTGCTGCCATCAGTTAAATTAAATTGCTTAAGTTTAAAGGTGCCTATGAGCATATATATCCATGTTCAACACTTCCATCACGTCTTTCTTCGCCACCTATTTCCGGTACTTCACCTTCACAATCTCGTTCCAAGTGGGGTTGGTACCGCCATGCCATCCACATGGATTTTGGCGACGTGGATGTCTTTTTCCAAGCAGCAAAAAATGTACTTAAGATTATGTACTCAAGATTTTGACATTTTGAATGAGTATGTGAGAGAAAGAGAGAGAGAGATACAAAGAATGAGAAGAAGATGCAGATGGTGGTTGAGTATGCAATGTAGTACCAAAATGCTATAATCAACTGTAATTTTTGGTGCCACCTTGATCTTCGAAGGCGGTTGATGCTAATGTCGATGATGATTGGAGGTTTTGGGGTTGGAGAGCGGGGAGAGTAAGGTGGAGTTATCGGCATCAGCGGATGTGGAAGAGGAATGAGAGGAAATAAGGGAATGAATGGAAGGGAGATGGTAAAAGATCAAGGTCATGGGATAAATATCCCTCATCGGAAAGTGAAGAGGGGGGCATGAGTTTATAAGCTTGAAGGCTTCTCACCTTACCAAGATGAGTACTAGGGCAGAGAGTAATGGCTCACTAAAAACTTATCCAAATCTGACTCCGATCCATTCTGGAGCTCCACTTATGATCCGATTTCCTTTCCTTTTGGTGGGGCATACTTACGTGGCTTGCTTCATTGATGATATATTATCAGTTGATGACATGGAAAAAAATATAGATTCATATGTGTGTTAAATACAAGTCACGTCAGCATTTCGGCAAAAATCATTACTGAAAACTTATCAAAATAATTTTTTTACAAAAAATAATAAATTTAATAATATTTAAGTCACAAAAAATAAATTAATTATTTTTGTACGATTAAGTATAAATTCAATTAATATAATTGAAATTGATCTAAAAATTAAATATAAAAATATATAATTTTATCGAATACCCCCCAAAAGTACAGCATCCAGGAGGCGATGGGCGATTGATGGAAGGAATTCCATGCACGCGCGAGACCGTTCACCAACACCGGACAAGATTTGTTAGTGGGGCACACACAGTATGCGAAAAATATATATAGAAGTTGAAATATTTTTGTAGAAGTAAGACAGCAGTTGAAATACAAGCAAAAAACAATAAAAAGAAAAAGAAAAGAAGAAAATTGATATTTTGCCCCTCATCGACGAAACAAACCAACAAACAGTAAAAGCAACAGCCAAAGGCCTCACACTCACACAGATAGGGCGAAAGAGTTTCCTCTCACACCCATCATTCTCTCTCTCTCGCTCGCTCCTTTGATTCCATCCAACCAATCAAAGACCCCACAAATCTCCACATTTCCCTCAACAACAATGCCAGCGTCCCCCTCTTTCCCTTCAGGTTCTAATTCTCCCTTAAAACCAAAACCCCTCTTTTTTTCCCTTCTTCTTCTCTCTTTTTATCAAATAAACTTTCTCAGCTTTTTTTCTTCAATTTCGCTGTTTTTTGCGTTTAATTTCACTTTCAATTTTGTTCAAGCAGATGGCAGAGGCAAATGGAAGAGGAGAAAGCGGGAGCCCCAAATCACTCGAAAACCGCAAGACCCAGATGATGATGACGAAGACGACGCCGTTGAAGATGATAACAACAACAACCTTGATGATGATTCTGAGGAGCCTAACCCTAACCATCCTCAATCTTCTGCTCCTCCCGATCCTAGCCATGTAGAAAGTGAGGTGCTTGGTGATGGTGGGGTTCGAATTTGTGATTTCCCTAATGCGACCAAGATTTCGGTTAATCGACCCCATGCTTCTGTTTTGGCTATTGCGGCCTTGGAGAGAGCGAATTTGGCTGGGGATATAAGTACTATTAGAGGGCAGGTGCCCGATTTGGAGAATGTATCGTACGGGCAGCTGCAGGCACTTTCTGCTGTGCCTGCTGAGTGTTTTGGGTCTGATCAGGAGAGAATGGATGGTGGGAATTTTCCTTATGTGATCACGCGGCCGCCGATTATGGAAGGGAAAGGTGTTGTAAAACGTTTTGGGAGTAGAGTTCATGTGGTTCCTATGCATTCAGGTACGCTCTTTGTTTTTCCTCAGTTTACGGGCTTGTATGGGCAGGCATGAAAAATAAAATGAGCTGAAATAACTGCTTTTATTGTTTAAATGATAGATATATTAGGTTGTTGTGTCATTGACGGATATTTTATGATTGCTTTGCTATGGATAAGGGGCTTGAGTTATAGAAGTGAACTTCTTTTAGCTTTTGTAGCGCCATGATGTTTTATGAATTTTTGAAAATTGAAGGAAATGTTTGAATAACCTTTTGGTATTGATTTATCTTTCGCTCAAACTGTTGTTTGAATTTCTTAGTAGAAAAACAGAGTATATTTGTATTGCTTTGGAGAAGTACAAATTGTGTAGACTGCAGTTCTTTACATGTGATGAGATAGGTATGTTTTTGGAAGACTGCACTTAAAGATCTTCTTGCGATCACTGATGTCAATTTTATAGGCTGTAAATGGTCAGGAGATTTGAAAAGGGTGGAAATAATTATTTTGTTTCCTTTACAAGTATTGTGGAGAAGTCAGGTTCCTGACAGTTTTCGCACTAGGTACATTCCATTTGTCAAATGATCTGCACTTGTTCCAATGAGGATCTATCTAGAAGCAATATTCTGATTAGGATCATATGCATGTAAAGATCATAATCTTTTGTTATTTGAAATTCAAATATCCAGAAAAGCTAAGCAACTTGTACACTAAAGATATATTCTATTTCAGATGATGGAAGTCAGTAAACATGCTCTAACTGTGATTTAAAGGACTTTAACTCTTTTTATCTTGCTTATATGCATTATTGCAAGTGCAAACAGAGAGAGAGGAGAGATGGTGATGAAGGTGAAGGTCAATAAAAATGTTGTGTCCGTGTTTGAAAGAACTTCAACTCTCTGTATCCATGTGTATATGCAATAATGCATAAGAGAGAGAGAGAGAGAGAGAGAGAGAGAGAGAGAGAGAGGGATTCTGGATTAGTTGATAAAGTTGAGTCACTATAACTGGTGACTAGATGAACTTCCCTTTCATGTATCCATTAGTGCACATTTTGGATTGTTGGGGTGTGTGCGTGCGCACACGTGTGTGTGGCGGGGTGGAACAGACCTTTAGGCTTCTGGTACGTTGCAATAAATATTTTCTGTCCTCATGTAGGCTTGTGCAACACCTTTGTATATTTTTTCTTCTGTGGTTTGTCAGACTTGCGCTAGATGGTTAGTAAATGTTTGGTATCTTCATGTGCTTGCAAATAAAGGCTTTGTGTAACACCTTTTTTGCATTGAAATGTTTTGCTGTCATAGTGCATTCTTGTATTGATTTTGGTGTCTTCTTGTTTGGATTCTTTTATGTGTAGATTGGTTTTCACCAGCTGTGGTGAATCGAATAGAGAGACAAGTGGTGCCGCATTTTTTCTCTGGAAAATCACCAGAGCATACACCAGAAAAATACATGGAGTGTAGGAACTATGTCGTTGCTAAATATATGGAAAATCCAGCAAAGAGGATTACAGTTTCTGATTGTCAGGGTTTGGTTATTGGTATTGATAATGAAGATTTAACTCGGATTGTTAGGTTTCTTGATCACTGGGGAATTATCAACTACTGTGCAGCCCCACTAAGTGATGAATCTTGGAATGGTGGGACCTACTTAAGAGAGGATCCAAATGGTGAGGTTCATGTGCCATCAGCTGCTTTAAAGTCAATTAATAGTTTGATCAAATTTGACAAGCCCAAATGTAGGTTCAAGGCAGCTGATATTTATTCATCATTGTCATGTCATGATGATGATTTATCTGACTTGGACGACAGAATTCGAGAGCATTTATCTGAAAATCAATGCACTTATTGCTCCCAGTCGCTTCCTAGCATATATTATCAGTCACAAAAGGAGGTAAGTTGCATTCATTTACCTTTCTTTTTCAATTTTATATCTCATCATTATATCAGTCTTTTTTCCTATTCATTGGTGTTTTCCTTTAATATAATCACTGGAAATTGATTATTAACTATTATTTGCCTTTTAAAACCTCTGGTTGAACTTGTTTATTTCTTTCTAACAATCTGTTAACCTTCTTATTTAACAGATTGATGTATTGCTATGCTCTGATTGCTTCTATGAGGGGAGGTTTGTCACTGGTCATTCAAGCTTGGATTTTGTAAAGACAGATCCAATGAAGGATTATGGTGATTTAGATGGAGAAATTTGGAGTGATCAGGAAACACTTCTGCTGCTTGAGGCGATGGAAGTTTACAATGAAAATTGGAATGAAATTGCTGAACATATAGGAACAAAATCAAAATCACAATGTATTCTACATTTTCTGCGTCTACCCATGGAAGATGGCCTGTTGGAAAATATTGAGGTTCCAAGTGTATCCAAGTCTTCTGATCCATCAAGTAGAGATGACCATGCAAGACCACAGCCACGTTCAAATGGTGACCTTATTTATTTGGTTATGGTTTCCACCCTTTAAAATGATGATGATGTGATTGTAAAATTTTGTAATTTCTATATTTTCTGTAGGATCCTGCCTTCAAGATGCAGATTCTGAGAGTCGGATCCCTTTTGCAAGTTCTGGGAATCCAGTTATGGCATTGGTATACAGCTTTTATCCTATGCTTCACAAATATTGACATGTGAGCGCATGACTTGTTCAATCTAAATAATAGTCTGGTTTACACTATGATGCTGGAGAGAATCCTACTTGCTTGTTTTCCTTTTAATGTTTCCGGCCTGCAACATTGAGAGGCATTAAAATTTCAACTTCATGTAGTAGCAGACCTTGTGCAATAACAGTGACTAAAAACTCAAAAAACCTGCATTTGTTTCTCATTGAAAACTCAATAACTATTTGATCAATATGTTCTGGGTAATAACTATTCAGAAAATTCATATATGATGTACTCTTATGTGATCTAATAATATTGATCCTGTTGCACTAACAAAGACTGTGGACTTCAAAAGACTACGTTTGTTTGTTACTTGAAAACTCAAGAACTCTTTGAATTGTATTTTCTAGACAAAAATTCTTCAAAGAACCCAAAATTTCTTAGTAGATTTTCCAAGTTCAGTATGTCTGTTATCAAATATGCATAAGTTTTCTGCCTGTGAAGACTAGGGGAGTTTAGATGTATGCAACTCTCTTCTTGTTTTAGGAGTGTTCATCTGTGATGCAAATATCTGACCTCCAGATTGCAATGGAGTAATCTTACTGTTGTATCAAGGCTCATTTGTGTCAGGAAATGGAAATTGTATTTCTGAGTTTTTTTTTTTTTCAAATGCTAAATCGCTGTGCAAGATCTTCGGAATTCTCTGTTCTTATTCTTTATCCAAATATGTTTTCACCCGTGTACCCATCAGATGAAAATCATTGTGTGTGGTTGGTCATGTCTGGATCTGCTTTAAGATGACACTACTCTCTATATAGGCTGTATTATTCATTAATTCCTTTCCATCTTGGATCTTCTTAAAGATTTCATGTATTTTTTTACTAGGCTCACAATTAGAGCACATTTTTCTCAAGCAAACTGAATGTTAAGATTACCAAAAAAAAGATGAGATGGAGATTGAAGGTCTCAACTTGCAAACACCTGTTATTTTTAGGAATTTCTCTTTTTACTTTATAATTTGTGTGTGTGTGAGAGAGAATGTTGCTTGAGAAATAATGGAATATGACGAGTGAACATTTTGTTTTCTTAGAAATTATGCTTGCTTCGCTTTTCTTTGATTTAACAAGTGGAAAAATCGATAGGTTGCCTTTCTGGCCTCTGCTGTCGGACCGAGAGTTGCTGCAGCTTGTGCCCATGCTTCCTTGGCAGTGTTGTCAGATGATCAAAGGTAAATGTATTTTGCTGCTTAACATGAGCATGGTTATTGTTTCACTCAGTCAATTTCCTGCAATTTTTATGTTTTGAGTTAGTATATGTCTTTTTCCCTCCTTCTTGATGCATAGTAGCTGTTGAGTAGAACTGCCTAATGCCTAATTTATCTTCATGAGGTTTTATTGGGCTATATAATGTACGCAGTTTCTGTTCCAAGCAAAAATTTCTCCTGGACCAGGGAATTTTTTATTGCTCATGGAAGCATAACGCTTTCATATATGTATTTTTATGATGAATTCTAATATTTTCCCTTTCTCATGAAGGATGAATTCAGAGAGGTCACATGGTAGAGAAGGTAGTTTTCACGGAGAAGTTGCAAATTCAGTTCAACAGAAAGGTGGGCTGTGGAATGTATTTCCTGCTTCTCATTTATTACACTTCATTTTGTTTTCCTTTTATTTGATCTTTGCTTCTTTTTCAATTTATTCCAATACATCAGAAGCCAACATGCATGGTTCATGGGTTCAGAATGAGGCTGATGGTGCCTCTCTATCTGCTGGGAAGGTCAAAGCTGCTGCAAAAGCTGGTCTTGCTGCTGCAGCAACTAAGGCCAAACTCTTTGCTGATCATGAAGAGCGAGAAATTCAAAGGCTCTCTGCTAATATCATTAATCATCAGGTATTACTGGTTCTAATATTATTCTCTCTTTTAATTCTTTTAATTCTGTTTTGCTTATTTTGCATTCTATATGAGAACTTTATATTTTGGATGTGTGCCATGGCAATGATGAGTAGTAGCTTGATGTAAAAGATCTAAGCCACACTGTGATTCTGTTGGCTGCTTGTACATGTCAAATATTTGGTAGTCTGGTTCAACCAATAGTCTCGAGTTTAGACATTTTGATATTGGATTTTGAGCTCTTGTTTGGCTTCAAATTGTTATCTCAGCACTTTATATGTGATTAGTTTCCTTTGTTAACAGTGGCTTGTGGAGACATGGTTAGAAATAATTGATTCAGCTGGAAATGGATATATTATTAGTTTATGTTAAAGAATTGACAATTTGAACCTCCAATCCATTCGCTTATGGCCAATGTTTGTGTGGCTTCTAGATTTAGCTAGAATTGGAAATGCACCCTTTCTGCGGACTATTACCGTTTTTCTGCACTTCCTTGAGCATTATTGGTCATTTTGACTCCATCAGGGAAGTATCTATTATCAGGTTACCCTTAAATAAATTTGTTGGTATTGTTGACAGCTGAAGCGACTGGAATTGAAGCTGAAGCAGTTTGCAGAAGTGGAAACGTTGTTAATGAGAGAGTGTGAACAAGTAGAGAAGACAAGGCAGAGATTTGCAGCTGAGCGGGCGCGTCTTCTATCAGGCCGGGTAGGACCTGCTGGTGCTACTTCACAAATGAATTTGGCAGGCATTTCTCCATCGATGGTTAACAATGCTATGGGCAGCAATAGGCAGCAAGTGATGCCTACCTCAACTTCACAACCAAGCGTTTCAGGATATGGCAATAATCAACAAGTCCATCCCCACATGTCGTTTATGCAACGGGGACAAGGACAACCTATGTTTCCGATGGGGCCAAGGCTGCCCTTATCAGCTATACAGCCATCCTCTTCAGCTCCATCTAATGCTATGTTCAATAATGCCTCTGGAAATTCCCAGCCCAGTCTCAATCAAATGCTGAGGTCCGTATCAGGGCCTAGCTCTGGTTTAGGTTGAAAATTTGATAATGTTATAATGTAAATTTGATAATGTTATGGTTAATTCCATTGGCTACTGGCTCGCGTTCTATGCTGCAACTGGAATAGAGTTGATGGTGGGCCAAGAAAGTTTCCTTCTGCCTTATCGTTTGGAGTTTTGATCGGCAATATAGCTTCCTTGGTGCAGTGTGTAGAGCTTGTAAGACAACACATGGCAGTGTTGGAATTAAATTATGAATTACTGCAATGTTTGAGGAAATTTTATTCTGCAGGTGAATAGTCGAAGTACATGAACGTATCATGAAAGAGGGCATCCAATACGTAATGTGGCTTTCTTTAACACCTATAAATTTAACACCTTTTATACTTTGAACAAATTGTGAACATGTAACGAAGCTTCTACCTTAGGTTAGCTTGGGAAGCAACGGAAAAATGAAATCTCAGGAGATATTTCAATATTTAGAGTACAATGAATGAGAAAATGATTTCATTTTGCTTGCGTTGCGTTCATTTATTTGTTACCGATACTAGATTTTCAGGAGATGGGTAACGGCAAATGGAATATCACAAGCAATGCTTTTAAAATCGGCTCGGACATTGATTTGGTCTGTCAATTGAGTCAAGAGTCAATTGGTTAGATCGATTTGATTTGGAGTTTTTATTTTTTTTAAATATAATTATTTAAAAAAATTAAAATTATGATATATTAAAATATATTAAAAAATTTTATTAGTTAATATTAATATAAAAATATTGAGTTCAATAAAATTTTTAAGTATAAAATTAAATAAATTATCAAAAAATGTTAGATTTTGTATGCTGAAACGGTTAAAGAAGTTGTAGTAGTGGTTGTTGATGTTAAAGAATGAGATATTAAATTCAATTTATTATGGAGTTAATTAGACCGGGCAAAATTGACCCAAATCCATGGGTCGATTCAAATTCACCCAAAAAATTTTGATCCAAACCCAATCCAATCCATATAAATACCCATTTGGTCAACCCAAAATTGACCCATTTTATTTTTCAACCCAACCCAATCCAAAATTGACCCATTTTACTTTTCAACCCATTGAATCATTGAGTATTAACCCAATGGGTGTTTTCAAGATTCAAAGATCTTGACCCATTGGGTATGTAATGACATCAACACCGGGCCAGCCCTAAATAATACTTTCCGACAGTTAATAGTATTTTTCGGACCCGAAATAACACCCGAAAGTTAAAAATTTTTTATTGGATCATTTGAAATGAATAGTCAAGGTGAGCCTAGGGTTGAAATTTGAAGTGAATTTGAGGTCAAATAGGTTTTCAAAAGTCAAAAATACGAAAAAAGTAGCGAGTTCATAATACGAAAAATATATTTTAAATAATTTACTTTAATGTTAAGAATGAACAAAAAAAAAGAAAAAATTGATACAAAAAATAATCGTATTTCAAATAAATAATTTAAAGATCCCATTATATATATACATAATAACAATTCTTCTTCTTTTATTTTATTTTTTTGAATAATAACAATTATTAGAATAAGTATTGAAAGTTAATAGCATTAAAAAATTAAATTATAATCGAAATATTACTCTTTTTAATGATTAACTGTTATGCAGTATAGTATATTCTAATCATTTAATTCAATATGACGAAATATTAAATAAAAATTTTCAATACGTTTACAATTGAATATGTTTTTAAAAATAAATATTTAAAATTAACTCAAATTTATGGGTCGACCCAAATCAATCCAACCCATTAATGACCTATATTTTTTGATCCATTAATGACCCATTCATTAATGACCCAACCCAAATCTATCCAACCCGTCCATTTGCCACATCTAGAGTTAATTGATTCAATTAAAATTTAAGAGGCTAATTTGGCGTATTAGCATAAATGAAAAGATTTTAAGACAAAGCAACCATTCTTAATAAAAAAGCACAAAGGCATGTCCTTAGATCCACAACTCTAAAGTGTCGGTGGAGTCATTGTCCTAAACCAGAGAGTACTTGAGAAAAAGAATCCATAGCTACAATGCCTCCTTCTCTGCTCCCGCTTCTCTTTTTTGCTAGAATTTTCGGTTCTATAGTTGCAGCTTTGGTCATCTTTTGGGCTCTTTTTTTCCACTCTAGCTTTCTCCCTCGCCGCTCTTCCTCTTGCCAAGACCTCATCTATGCTGTAATTTCTTAAATTCTTCAGATTTCCTTCAAACCCATTTAATAGGTTTCAATATTTTGATAATAGGTTTTGTTTTTTCTTTTACAGGTTCTTCATCCTTTATTAATGGTGATTGGTTTTATTCTAATAAGTGGAGAAAGTATATTTAGTTCACTGGATAAACCCATTTGTTAAATAGATTAAAGATATGGGATTTGATTGTTATTTTTATGGGTGAAGAAACCGGACCTAAAGAAACACAAGTACCGCTCTAGGTGAAGAAGAAGAAGAAGAAGAAGGGGAGGTGGCTGCGTCAAATGAAATGGATGCAGAGAAGGAAAATTTAGGAGTTTAGGAAATTTTTTTTCAAAATGCAGCACTTTTGGGTTGAACTGGAGTCCGATCCAAGTCGCTAATTTTCGAGTCAAACCGATTTTTTCGAGTCAGATCGAATTTTTACTCTTTTCGATTTTTAGATTGGATCAACTCGAATTACTTGTCGAGTTACGGTCTAATCGGTCCGATCAGTCGAGTCAACTCGAGTTTAATATCCATGATCACAAGAAAGTATATTAAAAAAAATTAATAAACTTCCAAAAAAGAAAATTAATACACATGCATACATAGGCATTTTTATACAAGTACCCAGATCTATAAAATAAGACTTAGCAACACTAATTTGAAGCTAACACTTGCCGGTCCTCTACAGTTGCTAGAATAAATTCATTTCCGACAAATGAACGTAATCGGGAATGTGACATGCACGACCTTACTGTAATTATTTTCTTAAAAAAAGAATTTATTCCATAAGCACTTTTTTTTTTTTTAATTGTGCTCAGCAAATCAGTTGACTTTTAAGGGCAGCAATATATACTTATATGGACCATCCGAAATTTTTATTTTTTCTAAAGCTATGTATATATTTATTATTTATTTTTACAGGAGTGCCGAAATCTTATCCACTAGTTTATCAATTTCCAGTATATTATTTGAGAACTACTCGTTTGTCTCCTTTAGTATTTTGTTTACTCCATTTCATTTCAACTATTGCTTTATTTATTTTTAATTTTCAGTCTATCCCTTTTAAAATTTCCTAGAAAATTATATATTTTCTTATTTTATCTTTATGTTTACATCAAAAATAAAATAATGAATAAAATAGAAAGATTAAATTTAAAAAAAATATTTTAGCAAATATAGATGAATATTTTATAAAATTGATGATAATGAATAAATTTTTTTGATTTGCGTGAAAAAAAAACTATGCTTGAAGTGGAACTTGGGATTACTATTAGTATTTACAAGTTTTATTTTATTATTAGATTATAGTTCTTAATTTCATTCTTATCCTATTACTAGGATATTAAATATTTAAGTCATAGTTTTTTTTTTAAGAAATATTTAAGTCTTAGTTAACATAGCGCATTGATTACAAAAATTATTTCCTTAGAAAAAAAAAATTAAATTAATAGCGTGGTGAAGTAACTAGTTAGTTCATTGACACTTGTAAATCCCAAATTTTGTGGCCATAGTTTCTTAATAATTTTGGACAAATAAAAAGATATATAGAATGAGATGAACTTGCCCTTAATTGTCTTATTCGCCTAGCTTGTGATATTCAATTAACATGGAAGTAGATCAATTTATCATGTTAAGAATAGGGCTCGTCAATTTCTCAGTCCAGTTGGAATTTAATATATTACATAATTAAATGTCACTGTCTAAATATAAAGATTGAGTATTGTAATGTAGGAATCTAAATTACTCCAACTTGGAAATTCTGGATATGAAATTCTTGTAAAAAATATATAATTTATTTTGAGTTTCATACATTTAAATCCATATAGAAAGGAAGGGAGACTCACAATACCACATTATCTATATAAATAATTGTAGGATTAACCTAAAACCCTTTATTCTTGTAATTTTATGTGGGGATAATATGGCGCCTAACACATCGGTTCACCGTACATGATCACTGTTAAATCAAAAATAAATCATTTTTTGATTCAAAAGTGTACGTGCACCGATGTATTATACACTGCAGTGACACTCATTTTATATACCTAATAAGTCCTCTTTATCCAAATCTATTGCCTCACAAGATTTGGGTAGCCCATCTTCCATAATTAGTGCACCCTTCTTTGAGTCCTTGGTGAATGTGACCACACTGTCTTTTCTTAATGTTAGATAAATAATTGCAATTATATAAATTGCCATTAAAGGGAATACCGAAATTCCTATCAACACATTCTTAATTTTTGGTAGATCGTTGTTAATTAGCCAACCCACAAAGCCTGTGTTCAGGTAGTACAAATTAATGCCAATAATTCCAAAACCCAAAATCCACGATATTACGATAATCTGTAAAAGCCAAAAAAAATAAATAAATAATTTTGTGCAATATCAAATATATGAGATGTGATGACAAAAAAAATTATTTTTCTCTTAATAAATTATAGGGGTATGCAAAAACTGATCCAGCTAATCCGATCCAAATCGACGTATTCGGATGGAATTAATCGGATTAATAGATTCAGTTATGGGGATTATGAATATTTTGGTCGGATCGGGTGAAAACTCATTTAAAATCGATCTGACAGACCAATCCGATTAACTTACTATATAAATTAAAAAAAAAAATTTAATTTCATTTCAATGCCCTAGAGTTTCTCTTCTAAATCCGCTATCGTCCCTCTCCCTCTTTTTGGTCTCCGCTGCCCTACATATTTCTCGTCGCCTCCTCGCGTCCGTCATCCATTAGCCGGTCGGTGATCACCGGCAAAAGGATTAAAGCAAAGATCCTTCATCATGTTCAACTTTTTCTCTTCTCTTGTCAGTTTGTCTTTTTTTTTTCAATTGATTTTCTAATTGGTTAATTGGATTTGGTTGTTTATTTTTTTCTACTTGTTTTGCTTTTAGATCCGATTAAGTAAGCTATTTTTTTATAATTATTATTAGTGTGTAATTGGTTGTTTTTTTCGAATCGTTGAAATGGGGTAAAGTGTTGGCTAGCTCAACTGCCACAGCTTTGTCGTTTTGGAGTTTTGTGCCAAATAGAGTTTGAAATATTGGCTTAAAATAAACAACCCTGCTACTAATTGCTGACTATTCTTTTTGAATGGCCAAAGTCATGCTTTTATCATTAGTGATAAACGGTGCTTTTAAAGCCAAAAGTTAGGCAATGATGAATGTCTATATCTTTTCCTTTTTTCAAAGAAACAGCTTTGATTAAATAAAATCAAACAGAATATTAGAAAATAGGAGAAACCAAGGAATTAGCACATACAAAAATAAGAAAATAAGATAGATTAAGATTCTGGAAGTTGAGCTGCCAATCTATTTTGTCCATTTGCATTATTGTAAGTTCTATTTTCTGTTTAGTTAGTTACGTGGGAGCAAGAGAATTTAGTTACAGATTGTATTGTGTGTTCTATTCATAAATCAAAGTAGGGTATTACAAGTTGTCTGATGGGCATTTGCAAGGTCTAACTAGGGCTGATTAAAATTGGCATAACCCAATCAACTCAACCAAACCAATTCATATAACCCACAATTTTTATAATTATAATGGGTTATTATAATCCATACAACTCATTTTAATATTTTACAAATATATATATGAATTATGAATTGTTATATAACACAACCAATTAATTCAAATTTTTTCTACAATCCAGCTTGCAAAAATAACATTGGGCTTCATATATGAAAGCCCATCATTCGATCCATGGAATGCGCCACATTAATGGGCATGGCCATCATGCGCAAAATGGGCTTCAAGTTTAGCCTTTTTTTTATATCACCGTTTGATATTATTTTTTTAATCTATAATATTAATATTAGAAGCAATTTGATTATCTAATTCAATTAAATTAAATTAAAAGTTTTATTTAATTGGAATAAAAGCTTAATACTATTTCGGATCAATTAAATTAAAAGTTTTATTTAATTGGAATAAAAGCTTAATCTTTTTAATATTTTAATTTGTCTTGTAATAATTATTGAATGATTCTAATTATTATGTTGATGCATATTTTGTAGGTATAAGATCTCCAATAATAGTGGAACCAATCTCACCAATTAATGAATGATTGCGAATGGAAGATATATTGTTTAAATGGAACATATATTTTTTTATATTTATTTTTTCTTTTTTATGTTTTATAATTAGAACAATTAATTTCATAGTTTAAGAATTTTTATGTAATTTTAAATTTTAGGAAAATATTAAATCTACTGGATCCATCTAATTATAATTCGCGCTCGATATGTTCACAAATTAGATAAAAATATTTCCTTTTAAATATTTAAATGTACTCAAATTTTAAAATTTAAATTCAAAACCAGTGATTAAAAAAAAATACTGCTATCAGCATATAACCCTGCTCCACACCCAAATAATAATATATTGGAGATGAAAATATTATAATTATGAACATAATAATATAATATTTTTCAAACAAAATTTTTAATTTTTAGATTTTTTTTGAAGTTGATTATTAATTAATTAACATTGCTACTCTCTTAGTTAAAATAAAATTAATTCTTTATATTTAAAAATATATAAATATGAATAATTTATATGTTTATAATATAATATAAAAAATTAACATAACTCATATAACCCACATAAACCAACCAATCCAACATAAAAATTTTAATACATAACCCACCTGGTTTGAATTGAACCCAAACCATTTAACAATTTAGGTGGATTACAGAAAAAATCAATTGTAATCCACCCAACCCACATTTAAACACCCCTAGGTCTAACCATGAGCAAAGTAATATAATATTCGGATGGTAGTCATAGGGGCAGAGACTTGCTCTAGATTTAGAAAAATGTTTCTAGGAGTGAAAATTTTATGACAAAATATTTTGCATTACAGCTGATAATGCAAAAGCAAATGACAAGATGATTGCAACTGTAAAAAATAATTTTGTAGCAAAAGGGATAGTTATTTTAGAAGGCAAATACATGCATGTTAGATGTATTGCTCACATATTTAATCTTGTTGTGCAAGAAGATTTAAAAGATGTTGATATGTATTTTAAAAGGGTTAGAAATAACTATAAATTTATTGGATCATCCCCTGTTAGATTAAAGAAATTTTAAAAATATAGCATTGCTGAGGGAGTTGAGTGGTCAATGTCATTATGTTTAGATGTGATAACTAGATGGAATTCTACATTTTTGATGTTAAGCACATCTCTGAAATATAAAAAGGTGTTTGACATTTTTGAAAGTATTGATCCATCTTACAAAATTGAATTTGATTCTTTAATGCTTGAAAACACCAATTTACATGGTGCACCAAATTGAGTTGATTGGTGGACCATAGAAAGAATTACAAACATGCTCAAACAATTTTATGTAGCTACCTTGCGTGTTTTTAGTTCGCTTTATGTCACATCTAACACATACTAGACTGAAATTAACGACTTGTATGCTAAATTGTGTGATTGAAAATCAAGCACTAATTGTGAGTTGAAAGTAATGGGATTGAAAATGCAATCTAAATTTGACAAATATTGGGGAGATTATGACAAGATGAATAAGCTCATTTACATGGCTTATATCCTCGATCATAGGAAAATTTTTGAATATATAGAGGATGTTTTTGTTACCATTTATGGTGATAGAAAGGGGAAGCATTTATTTGAAGGTGTGAAAATTGACATGCATGAGTTATTTGATGAATATAAAAAAAAAAAAAGCTTCAACCTGATTCTACTATTGGAGTTGAAAGTTGACCAAGCTCGATTTTCTCTAGATCCAATATTGGAGAAAGGAAAATTTTAAAACAAATAATTAAGCTTGCAAGAGTAGAAAGTGGTGTTGCAGGGGATAAGAAAACTGAATTGGATTTGTACTTGAATGAGGCTGTGTTTGAAAATGATAAGGGTGATTTTGACTTGCAGAAATTGTGAAAGTTGAATTCAGTGCGATTTCCTATAATTTCTCACATGGCTAGAGATATCCTGACAATCCTAATTTTTACAGTAGCTTCAGAGTTGGCGTTTAGCACTAGTGGAAGAGTGCTTGATCCATTTAGAAGTTCATTAACTCCTAAAATTGTTGAAAGTTTGATATGCACGCATGATGGACTTCGAGGATGTAATGATTACATAAAGATTGAAGAAAATTTAGATGTCATTGAAAAACTTGAGGATGATATGTATTTTATATTTTTTGTTTAATATTTTATATTACTATATTTTTTTTTATTTTATGACTGTTTATTTAATTTATAGAGTTAAAAAAAATTTAATCAAAATGAAGTTCAAGCCGGTCAAGAGATACCATCAAGTGTAAATCAAGGGAAATCATCAAATTTGGATAGTATAACTGTGGATGAATGAGGATGGATGAGTATGGTTAATTTAATTTAAGTATATTTTAAATTTTATTTTATTTGCTATTTGTTCTTAATTTTATAATTAATTATTTCTCATATTCTATAAATTAGGATGACATGAAGAAATTCGAGAGCGAAAATGATGACGTTCTTGATATATGTTTGTTATTGTTGGATATTTAATTTGATTTTTGATGTTTATTTGTGAATGTTTATTTTTATTATTGTTATTAGTGTTATTTATGGATGTTTATTTTTATTATTGTTGTTAGTGTTTAATTATTAGGTAATATATATTTGTTATAATTTTTAAATTGACGGTTGGTTGTATTTTAAAAATATGTTTTATGGTGTTTAATATTGTTTAATTATATTTTACTTTAAATTGCAGTTTAACCAATAAAAGAAAATTAAATTTCGGGTATTTCAGATGGATCGGTTCGGGATTCAAAAATTATCGGATTAATCGGGTAGGAGCCTGACATTTTAGTAGGGTAGGGTCAATGAGGATAAATATAATAATTTAGATTTTGGGTTAATTAGATTTGGGTTGATCCAAACCCAAACGATGCACACCCTCAGTAAATTGAGTTGAGCTTATGGAACACTTCGTAATATTTAAAACTGTGCATTTTAAAATTTATGGTATGTAAATTTATAGTAAATAAATAAATTGATTTTAAATAACAAAAAAATTAACTTTTATATAAAAAAGACTAAAAAGTATTAAGTATAACTTACAAAAACTGAGTTCTTGTGTGGGCCCATCTTAGTAGAGCTGCTACTAAATTTGAGAAGTGGGATGAGAGCAAATGGTAGTTCAAATGAGAGTACCATCTGCAAATCCCATTAATTAAGAGTAATAAGCAAATGATTAAAATTAGAAAAGAAATTATCGGATATAGTAGTCCTCACCGACGCAATGATGATGAGGCGACCTGCTCCATCTGATCCATAAACGATTGTCACAATAAGACTAGGTGTAATGGCAACATATCTAGTCACTAAATTTCTAATCCATTTTCTCATCTTAAGATCCAAGAAACCCTGAAAATTTAGTTTGGAATAATTAATCAGTAATCTTGAAAGATTAATAATAATAATAATAATAATAATAATAATAATAATAATAATAATAATAATAATAATAATAATTTGCAGACCTGCATGATGTATTGGCCAGCATAAGTGCCTGTTATTGTGGAGCTTTGCCCTGAGGCTAATAGTGCAATAGCGTAAAGGACGTTGCTTGATTTTCCAAGTGTATTCTGCACAAACAAACAACTCTTTCATTTCACATTTATTAAAATTCATATATAAATCTCTTTTTTCATTAATTATTTATAAAATCAGAAAAGTGTACCTGAAGAAGGAAAGAAGCAGAATTAAGATTAAGGTCATTGCATCGATCAGCATTTAACGGTGAGAGATTATTGGGCGAGCAAACCGTACCAGAGACTGATACAACCGCAACATTTATCATAAATGCTATCAACAATGCTATTCCACTCTCTATTAGGAAATTTCTGCATGCATCCTGTCAATTTTTAATTTTTTTTTTCATTTCATGTAAAAATATTAATTTCTTAATGTAATTTCCAATAAACCTTATTGAAATAGACAAAATTATCATTACATTGATGCCTTGAACCGAATTGGGTACTTTCCTTGATAGCACGAGGGCTGAGTGGAGAAAGAGATTGTGCCTGTTTTTCATTTTTTTTTTAAAGAAGAAAAAAATTACAATTAGCAATTAATTTCTTATTTCAAGTACAAAATTCTACAGATTTAATTATTTATACGTGGCATCAAAGGTATTAGCAATGGAATGTATAAGCACAAAATTGGAAAGATAACATTTCTTTGTTTTAAATGAGAATCTAGTATATGATAATTGAAGGATCTTACGGCATGACAAGGGCACCAAGGAGGGCAATGGCGTCGCCGGTGGCTCGGTGGCCGGAGAGTTTAGGGATGAACATGGCCTTGAGGATAGAGGATGCAGGTGGCTTTACATAACTCATTTCTCCAAAGAAACACCCAGCTATCACAAACACCATTACTGCTATCACCATTTCAAGCTTCCTCACCTACCCACATTTTCATTTGCATGCCATTTCTCCGATTAGTAAAAAAAATTACTAAATTTTTTTAAAAATATCAAATTATTCTTTCATGGACACATATGATACAATGTAAAAGAAACATACATGAACGATTATTTACTGGTACAAAATTCAGAATATTTTATATAGTTTGTATTGGTATACCTACAGCATTGCATTAATTGAGATAAACCTTTTTAATTGATAATTTAGAGGTTTTATGTATTATTCTGTTTTATGTATTAATTGATAATAAATTATGTATAAAAGAAATTAGTATTTTTCTGTTTAATAATACATTAATAATTTCATTTTGAAAACTATTTGAAAATTTTCAAAAAAAAGAATTGGCCAGCATTTAACAAAAAAAGTACAGAAAATTTCGATTTTAAGTTTTTTTAATGATATTTTTATAATTATATATTATGAATTTCTTGTAAAAAAAAAGAAATTATTAATATATTATTAATAATCTATTGATGAGCTTCGCATTTTAAAACGGAAAGTGTTGGGTTTCATGAAGGAAAATTCCTATTTAATGGCCTATTTGTTGAGTAAATATTTAGGTCAACTAGTTCAACCGCAAAATTGTTGTGTAATTAATAAAATAATTTCTATGCCATTCAATAGATTTAAGCAAAGAAAATTCTTATAAGATTAGAAAATACTACTTCCGTTCCATAATAAATATTGTTGGAGAAAAATATATGACAATTAAAAATTATAATTATTAGACGATTAAAAAATTTTATTATTCTTATGTTAATTATGCAATATAATTAATGAAAATTGAACATTATTTTTATAAAAATAATTTAAATAAATATATATTTGATAAAAATTAATTAATGTATTTTAATTATATTAAAATATCATGTATTATGAATTTTTTTTTTATTTATCTGTTTTATGAGAAGGAGGGAGTAATTATAGTTGACAAAATAGGACAAAATATTAAAGCACTAATTGACTATGTTGACTGATAGATAATTAAAGTACACTCAAGTTCGTTATATGGAAGGGTTGTTACCTGTCTCCATCAAAAAATAATAACAATAAAGCTATCAAAATCAGTAACCTTCAATGAACTGACTTGAGAATACATATTTAGACATGGTCTATTATTTCAGCAGAAATAATTAATTATTCAAGCTTTTTATTTAGAATAAAAATGTATAATATGAAATGAAGAAAATTGAAGTTGGATGTTATTTTCCTTTTCATCGTTAAATAAAACATTATACTAATTGATTGTAAAAATTACCCCATATTTCTGCAAACCAAGTAGGAGAAGAGTGCTAAGACCAGTGCAGAGAACTCCAACCCACAATGGAATGTGGAACAATATATTTAGAGCAAAAGCTGTCCCAACCACTGTACAATAAATAAATTATAAATTAATTGTTCTATATTTCCGTATAAATATACATAGATAAAATAATAATATTAATAATAACAAGTAGTGAAATATTACCTTCGGGTATGTCAGCAGCAATCACAGCTATCTCAGCCAACAACCATAGACAAAATTTTACATGTTTTGGATACTCGTACTTGCACAGCTCCGACAGATGCTTTCCTATGGAAAAAATTAAATATATGTTCAAATATATATATATATATATATATATATATATATATATATATATAAGTGATGCTATTTTGCAGTAAGTAAGATGCTATATATATACCGGTAGTTACACCAAGATTTGCTGCAAGTGACTGTATTATGAGAGCGAATATAAGTCCAATAAGCGTAACCCATAGAAGCTGAAAATCGAAATCAAAATGGCCCAAAATTCATTAATTCAAATGCATTTCAACCAGTTCTTGTTAAAGTAAATGATGGAAGTATAATTAATTCCTTTTTTTCTTTTGGATTCTATTTATTGAGTTATTCTTTCAAGTTCTTTACCTCGTATCCATGGTTAGCTCCAGCTTGTAGATCAGTTTCAACTATATATATTGCAATGAAAAAAAAAATTTAAATAAATAAATTCACAACTATGTATATGGATTCTACACAAAAAGAATTCAAGAGAGAGAGAGAGAGACTTACAGTTTCCAGGGTCGAGATAAGCCAATGAAACTAGGAAACCAGGTCCTACATATGCTGCAAATTTTCTCCATCCTGCTTTCTAATTAATTATATTATCACCATAACACAATTAATTAATAATTATAACATATTATTATTATTATTATAAACACCCAATACTATTAGATAAAATCAATGGTTATTTTTCGAGATGTATGTATATATATATAATAAAGACTTAATTGTGGTTAAGTTAGCTTCATAAAAAACAAATAAAAAAGTATATACATAATAAACCTGGTGATGAGTTGGGTCTTGATCGTGAGAAACAGATATCGGAGATTGTGGTTTCCCCTCCACATTTAGAGGAGCTAACTTAAGGTTGCTTTGTCCTTCTTTTAATTTATGAGTCTGTTGATTTTGGTGCTCATCAGCTACTGTAATCTCCATTTTTTCTCTGCCTTTAGTTTGCTTGTTTGTGCTTCACAAATTTTAGATATATTTATAGTATATAGGATAATGTGATGATTCTGTATGTTAAGTGTAACATCGAATGGAAATTCCTGAATATAAAAGATAAAAATATTATTCAGCAATTTATATTTGCTAATATAAAATATATTGATGTATCGAATATATCAAATAGAAATTTTTCAAAAACAAAAATATAAAAATATTAATATTTTATCCGGCCATCTATATTCGCTAATATAATTAATATACTCTATATATTGGACCCTTGTTTGGTGGATGTGTTCTCATTTATGATAATTTAACAATTGTCATGCTCTTCTTTTTTTCAATTTCCAATAGCAAAAATCTATATTATGTTGCTCTCATTTCATGAAAGCACCCATCAATTTCGTCTAGTAACATCTACTTAATTTGTCTAAAAAAATCTATGTATTAGAATAATTTAGTGTATACTATATATATTTATAAAATTACTTTAATAAGTTCAAATATTTTAATCAAATTCGGATATTAAATAGGTGAATTTTATTTGCATGAATTTACCAATTATATTTAAAATTTTATGAAATTTCATTAATCAAAGTCGACCCTGTATGTGTGAAATTATATTATCAGAATGAACTCTAGGAACCAGTTAAAAAAAAAAACTATAAAGAAAATGAAAAAAAAAAAAAAACTCTAGGAAACATGGAAAAGGCCACCAGCATATAAGGTTCCATGTAAAAACACGAATTAAAATTAAGGCTCGGTAAAAAAAAAATTGCATTACTCGTAAGGTTGTCACGTAAATGTTATTAAGGTTAATTTAATGCATATAAAACATAATACAAAAGGCAACTTAATAACAATACATAATGGATAAAATAAAAGTATTGGAAATAATTGGCGAGCTTTTTGCTGAGATTTCCCAATTATGGGCCCTAAATTCAATCGGTCCACAAGCTCCCATTAGCCTATTGGACCTACATATTTTATTTTATTTGTTAAATGAATCCAGTACAGTTGAATGTTAGTTATATTTATTTGTACCACATTATCATCTAATATATATCTATAAGGAGCAGCACTTATTATTTATATTTAATTAATGAGGTTATAATTATGACATCATAACTACTTTGCATCATTCTATGTATTTCATACATACACACTTATATATATATATATATATATATATATTCCATTTGTCTAAAACTTGTCCATTTTATGAAAGTCTTAATAAAAAAAAAAAGAAAAATAAACTAGCTACTAATTAATACTTTCCTGTCTTATTTTAAGAGTTATTTTTTATTTTTTTTATGAAAATTAAGAAAATAATTAAAATATCTCAATTTCATAAAAAAATTATAATAATTGACAAAAATATCATTTTATATTTTCAAGAATTTTATTTAATTTTAGTTAAAAGTAGAGAGTACTAAGATAAAAAAATATTTAATAAGTTATATAATAAATAAGGGTATACATGTAAACATATCCTTTAAATTTCGAAAATGACATTTAGAGTATGACAAACTAAAATAGAAAAAATATATTTTAAAATGGAAAAAAATCTTAAGATTAATTTTATTATTATTATTATTATTATTATTATTATTATTATTATTATTATTATTATTATTATTATTATATATATGACCTGTTGCCGATAAAAAATTAACATGCGGAAGTGTATAACTGTTTTAAGCATTTATTTTATTTGACATGCTAACCCCATTTGATTAAGCCCTTAATAGCTCACTATAAAAAATTATAAAATTAAAAGCAAAATACTTGCTTCCTAATATTATGGAACTACTAACTCCTACTAGATTGCAAGAATCACCTTTATTTGATTAATCGAATAATTTCTACATTAATATTTGAGTGGTATACAATTTATAGAGAATTTTATAAATGAAAAAAGATTGCTATTTTATGAGTGAAAATTCAAAGACTTCCTGAATAATAAAATTCAAAGATGCAAATTTCTTTTCCTTATAAACATGCCATTATAATTAGATTACATGATTAACTTTTAATTATTTATGGATTTATCATCCATTTGGCCTTCTATTGACAAAAGGTATATTTGCCCAGTCGGACTCAGCTCAATCAAGCAAACTGGAAAGCCGCCATTCCTTGGAAACTGCCAAAGCTAATTTAATGATTCCTTCGGTGGTGGCTCAAGAACAGCTGGATGATCTGGAGAACTCCAATCGGCCTTACTTGCCTCTATCTTAGGCCCATGCTGGTACTAAAGCCCAAGATTACTCTTTGGCCCTTGTAGACCCCAGCCAAGACCCATGGAGCCAGGTTAGATCATATGTTTCTCCCCTTCTGCCCTTAGCCCATCTCTGAACTCAAAGAATAATGAGGCATTTACGTCAAATACCTCATTTTCTAACCTAATTTTAAAAAATGCAGCCTAACATGTTTTAGTTTTAATATTACCCTTTTTAAATTTTTTATTTTTAAAATACCCTTTTCTATCTTAAACCCTATACTACAAGAAAAATATAAAATAGCAAGGACAAAATTTCTTGATGAATGATAATTTTTCGTAGCTAAATTAATTTAGCGAGAACAAAAATTTTATAACAAAAGTCATCCTAGCTAATTTAAAATCCTCGCTAACTTTTGCGAGAACTAACTTTAACGAGGAGTTAATCCTCACTAAGTTTTACGAGATTTTAATCCTCGCTAAATTTTGTGAGGAATTTAGTTCTCATTAATTTTTACGAGAATTAAATTGTCGCTAAATTTTAGTTAAGACAAATTCCTTGACAAATATTGTACTTGCTAAATTTAGCATGAAATTTATCCTTGCTAAATGTTGATATGAAATTTTTTATTTTTTTAATTTAATATGAAAATTTTATTATTTAAATGATAAACTAAAAAATAATAAATTTATATTCACTCAATATTTAATATAAAAACATATATATTAATGAATAAATTGTTATTTACAAGTGTATAGCATTGCTATAACAAGAAGTAATTCCTTTCAGCTAAGCAATTCCTAATCTTCAGCCGATTCTCAGAATTTCATGCTCGTGCTACTGCTGCTGCCGTTTCTGGTGGTGACTCCCACTGCTGATGATCCATTTTTGTTGTTTATGATATATAAACTCAATAGAGTTAAGATAATTTAGAAATGATCAATAAATTATACTAACATAAATAGACTGTTCACATGCTAAAATTATAAAAAAATTAGCTTTGTATTTTATTATATAACTAAAATACTTTCTATTAACTATTAGAATTTAGTATTGTGACTAATATTCAATTAAAACTATATCTAAGAGAAGCATGAATGCTAGAGAAGACGGACTCACATGTAAAACCACGTTAGACATGGAATTCTCGAGGGGAATAGAAAGAGTGGAAGCTTTCGTAGCCTCTGCATAATTAGCAAGATCAATTGAAACCTCACCAATCAAACTATTTTTGGATGTTGCCTGCAACAATCCGATAAGATCAAATTACACAATGAAACACTTAACAAGCAGTAGCAGAAAATAAAATAATAACGGCAACATCCCAATAAGATCCAATTACACAATGAAACACTTAACAAGCAGTAGCAGAAAATAAAATAATAACATTAATAAAATTCTTACAGTTGAGACATTGAAATGGTAAATTTGCTCGTTAATCTTCCCTGTTCTTAGGTCCTGAGTGAATTTCATGGTTTCATAGACTGGACATTCCCACCGACAGCTCCCCTCTCTGATTATCCCCTTCTCTAATCTAGCTGTTGCCTTACCCACATCTCCAAGGACTACTGATATTGCCAATGCATCCACATTTAGCTGTGATACCTGTTTTCAAAAATCACCAAATACGCTCACATTAATACATATCTAAATTCATTCTCTGGAAAAAGAGGGGAAAAAAGTGAAATAATGGTAGAATTTTCAGATGAACAAAGTCTAATTTAAAATTCTTATCTCTCGTATCTTCCTTCATTTTCTTAGCATCCAAACAGGAAACGTCATATAGAGAATTATTATATTTTAAGGAAACGTGAACTAACTTGTTTTATTGACCATCAACAGCAATCAAACAATTATAAATAGCAGTGCAAGAATGAGGTAATATATGGACAGGAATCAATTAAGTTTTGCTCAAGAAACATACAGCAATGGCAAAGCATGTAGGTTATGTCTCTAGAATTTTAACCTTATGTACATGTCTGAGTCTTCTAATTCCCGTTAGATGCAACGCTGTTAGTGAAACAAATATTAATTAAATACAAGAAAACGAATATTAACGAATTCACTGCAAACCAAGTCGTGATTAATTTAAAAAAAAAAAAGAGAGAAATAAAGTGCCAAGTGACATTTTTTAACTTGCATGTTCAGTCCAAACTCATGTCAGTAAGCTGTTTTCTATTCCGATTCTTTCAGATTCAGACAAAGAACAACAAAATCCAAGACAAAAAACTTAAATTGACTTTTCTAAATGTTTACTTTTAGAACATCAGAGAAAATAACATATTCTTGATTGCAGTTAGAAGATTACAGCAGGTCAGCCTTGAAGATATGATAACATGTTTATTGCAAATAATAATAATAATAAAATAAAAATTCATAGCAACCATATTGCACTTAAAACCAGTAAGAAGGCGAAATCAAATATAACGAAGACTGCCATCTTCAATTCCTAGATTGAAGATACTGCTGTACTTTCTTGAAAACAGATGCATACACATGGGTTCTAGCAACATGTCAATATAAATAAACAGAGCAAAGACCTTACCTCCATAATCCTTGTTCTTAACATCCAAAAAGTAACATCAAAATGGCATAATTAGCACTGTACCACTGTGAAAAAAATAACAGTACACTAGCATGAAAGCAAGTGTTAATTTACAAATACTGCATAAGGACATGAAACAAAATAGGAATCTTCAGGATTAAATAACATAAAATGTTCAGAAGTAGTGGAGAACATAAGAACTACATTATAAGCAAGTCTTCAAAAACCTCATAATCAAACAGATCAATCAATAGATTAAGCTAAATCAATCTTACAAATTACTTCTAGTTGATCATTTATAAAATATTGTCCGACACTAAGCATATAGCTCATAAAATAATTTTAAGATTGCATATAAGGGTTGGTTTATCTAACAACAAAGAATCAATTACCTCAACAACAGGCTGTGTCTTGTGGGCACATGGGACTGTTATATAGAGACCTCAATGTTATCTCTCTCACTTGACCGTCATATTCATCAGCAGCATGCCATTGTCCCATCTGGACAAAATACACTAACAAAGAAAATTGATAGCCAAAACAAACTCAATTAAAATATTCAATGGCCCAATGACAATATTTAACTTCTTTTTACACCTCAAGATGCATGAACCACCATGAATGGCATAAGGAGGTTTTGATTTAGTTCTAAAATTAAAGCTAAGACATTAGCAATTTACAGTAAATCTACAACTAACAGCTTTTGTCTTATCCTGTTTGACAATTTCTGGTCTCTTGCTTTAATTAAGTGTCTTTGAGATTCAATAATGAGATCTGAGGCTTAATCTTGACAATGATCTAAATTGTGACCACAATTTAAAAGTTGGAGAGAAAATCTACTCCCTTTCAAAATTACAACATCGCCACACAGTTCTCTCTCAGGAGTGAAGGAAACGGAGAGAGAAGTCATAAGCAAAATGATTTCGAACATTTTGTAAATATTTTAAACTTCATTTTATCTTGTGTTCAAAAATCAGATTGCACTATAAACATTTATTTCAAATCCTGTAGAGCAAAAATCAGAAACGAGAGGGATAATAACAAATTTAGTTCATAAAGAAACATTACGATCACAAAAATATAGCATACCTTAAAAGACTCAACATTCACTATTTCCAATTTCTGCTTAAGTCTTGCATATTTATCCATTGACCTAACAAGCATAAACATATAAAAACTAAATGAATCCAATTACATGTGTAACATATGTTACAACATCTGGAAAACAAATCATAATCACATATATATAGAAGAGTGTTTCATAAACAGAAGGAAACTTATCTATTCTTGATATGTATCATAAACAGAAGTCATTCCTCACCTCTCATCCAATAGAAACTTCTCGGGTCTAACAAAAAAACCAAAAAAAGGAATAAGAAATTGGATTAGAGGTTCAAAATAACAAAACCACAAACTAAAACTGAACAAAAGGAGAAATCGAAAACTAAGAAGTTTACCGACTGTAAAGTAAATCAAAAATACATCTCTGAATTGAAAAGAGAATAAATGGAAACATCTTTTATAAATAAATAAAATTTATGTAGATGATCACCTTCAATATGCAAAGGAACCCTGCAGCGTGCACAGTGGACAGCATCAAAAACAGAACTGGGATATGGTAGTCTCTTAGTGCCCATGACATTCAACACTGCAGGGATTCCCCGTTCCAGTGCAAATTGCACTTGGGCCTCAAGCTCATCCTTGGGTGCAAATGACATTGCAAGCACATCTCTTTCAAAAAGATAACCTCCAAAGCTAGCCACCCAACATCCAGTATCACACGGGTTCTTTTACCCCAAGCAATATCGGGAAGAGACTGCAGGTTAATAAATACGTTACATGTCAATTCTCCATGACTTTTTGATTATACCGTTTCTATTTAATCCCTAAAGAATATTGGAGATAAATAAAATGTCCTGATGAAGATACAGTCATCAATGCTCAAAATGCTACTATATTCTCCATTAAATTTTAAGGACAAATAGACAGACTAGTGGGCATAAATAACAACTATAGCAGGTGAAATGGTCTTTAAAAACAATGAAGAAAATCACTTATGCTTATATTTTTTTTCTGACTGTAGAAATCCAGAACAACGTAAATATAAAGAAATCTAAGCTGTTTAGATGAGTTTATGTAAGGATAAGAAATACAGAAACAAACTGCTAAAAGCTCACATTCTCGATGAAATCAATGTAATGAAGAGCACCATGCTTAAACTGAGTCCACCTCCACGACCCATAAAAGGGCACACTTAACCCAAATACAGAGAGAGAAACTATATAAAACGAAGGAAAGAACAAACAGATGATGCAGAAGGGGAAGAACTGACCGCAAATGTAAGCCATAAATTTCAAATAGAAATACAACGGTGGCGATTGAGATTTCACTTCTCCGTCCAGATCTAGTAATTTAGATTTCACACGAGAGAGAGAGAGAAACTAACCTGATAGAGAACATGATTCCACTTGACTCTACAGTAGAAACACGATTGACAAGTTGGGACTATGGTAGGGTGGTGAGGGGCGGCAAAGGTAGCGGGGTGGAAGGCTAGGGCTTTCTTAAGGTTATTAGAAAGAGAGGGAAATAAATGATGCTGGGCCAATTTAGCGAGGATTTTATTCCAAGTAAAATTAAGGAGGATAATATTCTCAGTAAATACTTCATAAATTAAATGATATATGATTCACGTAATTTTCTTGTCAATTTAATGACGATTTTATTTCAAGTAAAATTAAAGAGGATAGCAAAATTAGCGAGGATAATATCCTTATCAAATATTTCATAAATCAAATGATATATGACTCACGCTTTGATAAGGAAATTGTCCTCGTTAATTTAGCGATAATTTTATTTCAAGTAAAATTAGCGAGGATATATGCTTCATAAATCAAATGGCATATGACTCACGCTTTGACGAGGAAATTATCCTCACCAATTTATCAAGGATTTTATTCCTAGCAAAATTAGTGAGGATAATGTCCTCGCCAAATACTTCATAAATCAAATGGCATATGACTCACGTTTTGGCGAGGAAATTGTCATCGCCAATTTAGCGAGGATTTTATTCCTAGCAATATTAGCAAGGATAATGTCCTCGCCAAATGCTTAATAAACCAAATGGTATATGACTCACGCTTTGGCGAGGGAATTGCCCATGCCAATTTAGCGAGTATTTTATTCCTTGCAAAATTAGCAAGGATAATATCCTTATCAAACTGTTCATATATCAAATGCCAAAACATTTAACTGTTGGCGAGAGATTTGTCCTCGCCAATTTAGCGAGGATTAAGTCCTCGCCAAGTCCTCGCTAAACGGTTCATATATCAAATGACAAACCATTTAACCGTTAGCGAGGAATTTATCCTCTCTAATTTAACAAGTATTTGTTTCTCGCAAAATTAACGAGGATTTTATTTGTCGCTAAACGATTCATATATCATTCTAGCCATGAATTAAGATTTAGCGAGGGTTTTGTGCTCGCAAATTCTTCTCTATTTTTTACGCCAAAATTTGGAGTCCAAAATTAGCTACAACAAAAATTATTTATTGCTAAATTGTCGCAAAATCTGTTTTCCCACTAGCTCCTAACAATATTGGCAACAAAAATCATTTTTCGTCACAATGTTATCGCTAAATAGTGCATTTAGCAACAAATTTTATTGTCTTCACTAATTTTCATAGCTATTCAGTATTTTTTTGTAGTGCTAAAAAACTTTACCCACATCCCATTTACTCTCTTATTCATAAATCAGTGTGATTCTCTCTTCTTCTTCAAGTGTCTCTATGCATCGGTGTGATTTGATCTCGTCTTCTGCAAACCGGTGTGATTGTGTGATTTCCTCTCTTCTTCTGTAAGTATAGTTATGCATCGGTGCGATTTAATCTCATCTTCTGCAAATCGGTGTGATTGTGTGATTTCCTATCTTCTTCGGCAAATATCTCTGTGCATTGGTGCGATTTCATCTCTTATTCTGCAAATTAGTGTGATTTTTCTCCATCCAGATTTGAGTTTTACTTTATTCCTCACGTGTTGAGTCGTGTGTACAATTTTTTTATTTTGTATTTATTTTTCTTTTGTTATGTTTGTTTCTTTACTGATTTGTTAATAGATTTTTATTTTATATTGCTTGAATATCTGGTTATGGTTTTTTGTTGATTTCTATATTTTGCATTTCAATTTTCTCTGTTTATACCCGTATACCTATTTTCAATAGGAATGAATTTTAAGTGTTATATTATTTTGGATTCATTAGTGGAACTGATAGGTTATCAAATTAAGGGATCAATGGTTGAAATGGGAACAAACTTTGATAAGCTGTAGTCCTGCATTGAGTATGTATTTCATGGCTTATACATAATGTAGTTGTTACACTTGTACTCAAAAGTCAAAATTCATTCATAAATTCGTACAAGTTATCTTCTAAGATAGTATGGTGCACGAGTATGATAGTGTATTAATTATGATGATTCTTCGAATGAGCATTGTTCGCATGTTTCATTGTCATTGATTTGATTATTTTGTCTTAAACTTTACCAAAAAAAATTGATGCTAATAATAGAAAAAGCTCAAGGAAGGACAGAGTATGTGAAATATTATGGTGATAGAGTATTTGAACCTTTTTTCAGATATATGAAAAGCAATATGTTGTTTTTCCTTGAAGAAGCGGATGTTATTTTGGTATTGGCAAGCAACAACTCAACATTGAAGAAGCGGATGTTAGCGAGAGATTTGTCCTCGCTAATTTAGCAAGGATTTATTTTTCGTAAAATTAGCGAGGATTAAGTCCTCATCAAGTCCTCGCTAAACGGTTCATATATCAAATGCCAAACCATTTAACCGTTAGCAAGGAATTTGTCCTCTCTAATTTAGCAAGTATTTGTTTCTCACAAAATTAACGAGGATTTTATTTGTCGCTAAACGGTTCATATATCATTCTAGCCATGAATCAAGATTTAGCAAGGGTTCTGTGCTCGCAAATTCGTCTCTATTTTTTGTGCCAAAATTTGACGTAAAAAATTAGCTATAACAAAAATTATTTATCGCTAAATTGTCGCAAAATCTATTTTTCCACTAGTTCCTAACAATATTGGCAATAAAAATCATTTTTCGTTGCAATGTTATCGATAAATGGTGCATTTAGCAATAAATTTTATTGTCCTCGCTAATTTTTATCGCTATTTTGTATTTTTTTTTGTAGTGCTAAAAAACTTTACCCACATCCCATTTACTCTCTTATTCATAAATCGGTGTGATTCTCTCTTCTTCTGCAAGTGTCTCTGTGCATTGGTGTGATTTGATCTCGTATTTTGCAAATCGGTGTGATTGTGTGATTTCCTTTCTTCTTCTGCAAGTATAGCTATGCATCGGTGCAATTTAATCTCGTCTTCTGCAAATCGATGTGATTGTGTGATTTCCTATCTTCTTCGGCAAATATCTCTGTGCATTGGTGCGATTTCATCTCTTGTTCTGCAAATCAGTGTGATTTTTCTCTATCCAGATCTAAGTTTTACTTTATTCCTCACGTGTTGAGTCGTGTCTACAATTTTTTTATTTCGTATTTATTTTTCTTTTGTTATGTTTGTTTCTTTACTGATTTGTTAATAGATTTTCATTTTATATTGCTTAAATATCTGGTTATGGTTTTTTGTTGATTTCTTTATTTTGCATTATGATTTTCTTTGTTTATACCTATATACCTATTTTCAATGGGAATGAATTTTAAGTGTTCTATTATTTTGGATTCATTAGTGGAACTGATAGGTTATCAAATTAGGGGATCAATGGTTCAAATGGGAACAAACTTTGATAAGTTGTAGTCCTGCATTGAGTATGTATTTCATGGTTTATACATAATGTAGTTGTTACGCTTGTACTCAAAAGTCAAAATTCATTCATAAATTCGTACAAGTTATCTTCTAAGATAGTATGGTGCACGAGTATAATAGTGTACTAATTATGATGATTCTTTAGAGGAGCATTGTTCGCATGTTTCACTGTCTTTGATTTGATTATTTTGTCTTAAACTTTACCAAAAAAAATTGATGCTAATAATAGAAAAAGCTCAAGGGAGGATAGAGTATGTGAAATATTATGGTGATAGAGTATTTGAACCTTTTTTTTAGATATATGAAAAGCAATATGTTGTTTTTCCTTGAAGAAGCAGATGTTATTTTGGTATTGGCAAGCAACAACTCAACATTGAATATGGAAAGTTTAGATTAATTTATTATCTAAATAATTTGAAATAATACAATAGGCATTTGAAATTGCAAATATTATGTAAATGTGTTATGTATGAATAGCTGAAGTACTAATAAATCTATATGTGGATGATTTTTTGTTTGGTCAATGTTTGATTAATCTTGCATTTAGATACTGAGCTCAAGTTAAATAGCTTATGCAATTCCTTTCTTAAGCTAATTATATATATTAGCCATTTATTGCTTCCATTTTACATTTTATATTATTGTTGCATAATTGTTGTAGATGGGACATATTTCTGATATTTTGCTTAAATTAAAGAAACCTGAAGATAAAAAAAGTATGGAGTTTAATTCTCAAGGTTCATCAAATATGAGAATAAAGAAGAAAGATATTAATAAAGCAAAATCTAGTAAACAGGTGAAGAAGGGGACTTCAACTATTAAAAGAAATAATACAAGATGAACATTTCGAGAGAAGTTCTAAAAAATTAAAGATTGTATCGAAGGAGCCTAAAAATTTAAAGGTACATTTATAATTAATATATTTATTTTGATTTTTTATTTTTATACAAGTTATTTGAGCTAAAATTTTTTTGAAACACATTTGTTTTAGTTGTATATAATTGTTACACATCTAAAAATTCTCATATGAAATTTGGTATACCAAATATAACAGCCGATATACCTGGTATACCATCTAGTATACCAAATTTTAGAATGCAAATTATCTTTTAAATTTTGAAATATCAACTGGTATATTAGGCAGTATACTTAATTACAGAATGTAAATTATATTCTGTAAATTGGTATACCGGATGGTATACCAGGTATACTATGGTATACCAAATTTCATAATGAAAGTTATTTTATGAAATTTGATATACCGACTGGTATATTTGGTATACCAGCTGGTATACCTAATTACATGATGAAAATCATATTCTAAGTTTTGATGTACCAGTTAGTATACCTGGTATACCATGCGGTATACGTAATTACAGAATGAAAATCATATTATGTTGATTGGCATACCGGATGGTATACCAAATTCCAGAATGAAAGTTATATTATGGAATTTGGTATACTAATTTGTATACCTACTATACCATCCAGTATACGTAATTTCAGAATGAAAATCATAATATGCAAATTGGTATACCAAAGATATACCAAGCAGTATACTAACTTCCATAATAAATTGTGTTTTTTTTTTGTTTTGTTTTTCATTGGATTCTTTTTTTTTTCAAGTTTGGGATCATATCGTTCAAGAACATGAGTATTTCCATCCAAAAATCAATGTCCCCATGAAGGTAGATGTCACACCCTTCACGGAATAGTCCTTTTCGATGAGAAACTTAGCTGAAAATGGTAAATTTTTTTTATCCGGAAACATTTTAAATAATTAATCAGATACTAATAACATTCATACAATCATATTCACTGAACACTCACCTATCAATAATCATAATAACAGAAATCAAAATACAGTTAAATCTTGTACCTTAATTGTCTAAGTATATACATGCCATAATACGACACAATTTAGCACTATCTCTTCTTTACCAATTTTTCTCCACTGTATAATATGTTCCCGCAATACTTCATAACCTGCACACGGTAAACACTACGTGATTAGCACTAGATATACTCAGTGGTGACTATTAATCCTAAAATTTTCCAAATAAAGCATAATTATATAGATTATGCTACTTTTATTCTTATTTCCTTAAATGTTTCCTTTTACTTCAGTCAACATTAGTTTCATTATTAGCTCATATTTTAGTAATTATTGTTCTGTGATTTTCAATCTTTCAACGTTACTTTACACTACATTCTTAGATGAATCGATCTCAGATTTATTTTTACCTTTATGTTTTTTTTCCTTTCTATAGCTTTTACTTTTACTTAATTTTTATCTTATCTTTTTAGTCACAACGATATAATTATCATTTCATTTAATAGTGTATATTGATACTCATGTCTTTAATGGTACCAAATTCATAGATTATTTGATTCCTCAATTTATTGTTCAGTTACCCAATATGTGCTATAATTACACTTCTTGCTATTTATTCTTTTATTTTACTTTAACATTTAAACTAATAAACACGTTATTATTTAAAGGCTTTTAAGCTTTATTGCAAAGTGATACAGCTATTTTGGGACATTTTGCATTCCAATCTTTATTTCCTTCTTTATACAATTAACCATGTTTAAGTAATTGTTTATGACTTATATCTTTTGCTTTTTTCCAATTGAATAATTATGTGTCTTTTTATCGTTTTACTTTTTATTTGACTTTTCTTTCAGAAATACATTACTTAAGCTTAAGATTTCACTTAATGTCATTGTCATCACTTTTTGACTTCAAATAGAAAATTAATATTATTTTTCAAACTTATTACTTTTCAAAATAATAATTGGTACATGGAATACCAATTAATTTAATTTATTTTTTCTGTAAAAATACATTTTAAATCCTTTTTCTTTATAAAAGCTTAACTTAATCTTCATTTATTATTTTATTCTTATAAAATATTTCTTTTTCTTTTACTTATTAATCACACTTTTTGGGAAACTTTACAGTTTTCTTCCGGCTTTTTATTTTCTTTCAAACGAATCATTTTTCGTTTATAACTTTTTATATTTAATTCATTTAAACAATACTGATTTATTCATTACAATACGTCCCTAATGCAATATAATAGGATTCTCAAAAGGATACTCGGAACTGGATCCAAAGGTCCTACTGAGAGAGAAGTGATCCCCAAGAGACCATTTCTCGAAAAATATTTCACTTTCATTTTCACTGAAAATACTGAAGCTATAGAGATCAAAGATCCTACCCATAGCAAAGCAAGTTGCCATGACTTGCACCGCAATATAGGGTGTCCCTATGGCTAGCCAATTATATCCTAAACAAGAATATCATTACCTGTTTATCGCTAAGGACAAAACAATCACTTATATTTGCAATAATTTTTAAATATTTAAAAATCTTTAATTTTTTTTCTTTTATTTCTTGATACAGTACATTTCTGATCAAACGCACTCTTTTAGTGCTTTTGACTATTCAATAACTTTTTTCCTTTCTTTTCTTTTCTTTTACTTTATCTTTTTAAGTCACTTTTGTGAATTATTCTTCAATAATTCACTCGGTCACTTGAGGCTTTTCAGCTATTTATACACTTTATGAATTATAGCATTATAATTCACAATTTTATTTTATTCTTTTTCCGTAATTCTTTATGAATTTTTTCCTAATAATTCAATAATTGACTTTTTTTCTTTTTCTGTTCAAAATTTTAATCATTTGGTATGCCAACTTTTATTCGGTCGGTGAATTATTTTATAATAATTCACTCTTTTAATACTTTTTATTGAGTAATTTATTTTGATAAATTAGTCACACCTTTATTTTATAATTTTTTACACAATTATAGATTCTATTGATATAATTCCTTATTTTATGCTTCGAAAATGTATAATTTGACTTTTTCGTTTCTTTTTATACTGAAGTAATTTACTTCACGTTCGTTTATCATCACATACTTAGTTATTGAATTATTTCTTAATAATTCAATATTTTAGTTAAACATAATCAATATTATAGTTTTACAAATATTCTAGTAAAACATATAAATTCTACAAAAATTCATATACACATTATTTTATAATTTCCATCATTTTTACTCATTTTATGAATTATTTACCAATAATTCATTATTTTGTTACTTTCATAGCTTACTAATTATTTCGAAAAATTCATCGGTTGACTTTTTATTTTTTCATTAACTGTGAATTAATTTCATATTAATTCACGTTCTTTCACGTTTTTATGTAATTATTCATTACTACTTAAATATTTTTCTTTATACATATTCACATTTATTCTTCAATAAAATTCTAATAAATTTCAATAAAATTTATTTATGCATTATTTATTATTTAGCATCATTTTTCACTAAAATAATCAATTATTTCAAACTTTTCACTATAAACATAATTGTTACATAATCTTTAAAATTCCAAAATAAATTTCAATTATTCAATAAAAATTCATGACACAATTTATCATTTCTACAATTAGTTTAGACTAGTATATATTATTTTCATGCAAAAATCCCATTAATTTCCTTTACTAAACAATTCGGCCATCAATAAAAGTCTTCCTAAACATTTGTTTTCTTTCATTTTAACTTCCATTTCATCTCCTTTATGGCTCAATTACATTTACCCTAAACTAATTTCATCATTTAATAGCATTAAAAATTTTTACTCTAATTACATAAAAGAAATTAATTCACAATAATGGGAAATCAAAGGATTTTGCAGTCACTTACTCTTTTTTCATGCTTAACCCTCCTTAAGCTTCATGTTTCTTCACTTAACATAAAATAAAACTTTGTTCTTCAACACCATCACCCTTGGCCGAATTCTTGATAACGTTACTTTCCAACCTTGGATTTTTGTGCTTCCTTTACTTTAATTAAAGGTTGGAGGCCATAAATATGATATAGAGAGATGGAACTCCAACTCTCAAGTTATGATTTATGGGAGATTTTAAGTGGTTATGAAACAAGAAAGAAAGAGAGAAGAGAGATGGTGGATTCAGCCAACACAAAGAGAGGGAGATGAAGCTGGTGAAATCTGGAAAATTCTTCAAATTTTTACCCTTTTATAGCCTCCTATTGGGCCCAAAAGTGGGCTTATTCAATGGGCTTAGCCCAATCAAAATTAAAGCCCATTTTTAGGCCAATAAAGGCTCAAACCAATTTCTCAATCTTTCTCACTTCAATTCACTTCAGAAATGATTTCATCACTTTTATCATGTCAAAATTAGTTAGTATATAAATTTTTGGCTCAATCAGAGTCCGTTATTGATCCGATTCAAACTTATCAGTCCGATTCGACAACTGCCGATATCCTTGAAAAATTCAATTCTCATCACCAAAATATTCTACATAAAATTCATATAGGCATGCAAAATCTGACAATTTTCAGAGTTTATTTACTATTTTTAATTATTTATACAAAATCAATTCTTCTTACCTACCAAGGAAATTAACTTGCTACCTTTTTCGTATTTTTGAATTTTGGAGACCTATTTAATCTCAATTTCACTTAAAATTTCGATCCCGGGCTCATCATGACCAATATTTTTCAACGATTAAATAAAATATTTTTGACTTTCGGGTGTCCTTTCGGGCCTGGAAAATACTATTCACGGCTTACCCAGTGTTGAGGCCATTACATTTCTCCCCTAATAAAAGAAATTTCGTCCTCAAAATTTACTTATATCAAAGAGTAGAGGATACTATACAATGGTCTTATCAACATCTCTTTCACATTCAATGGTTCCAAAACATCTTTGCTAATGAAATCTTCTTACTTTAAAGCTAACCAATTTTGATATCAAGAATTTTTATCAGTCTCTCTTTTTCTAGATCATATCATCTAGAGTGTAGATTCCTTTCATACTTTAGATCAAATCAAGACTTGCTAACTTCTTTGCACTTCATTAAGTCTAACATAAAGAATTCGACAATTTCTTTCTGATAATGCCTCGACAAGAGTCAGATTCTACTATAGCTAAACACTTTTCACAACCATTATCACATTCATATACACTTTGCTATAACCATTCTTTCAATGTCTGAATTATCCTCTTCAACTAATCATTAGTCCAAGTGTGAATCACTATGCTAATACCGAGATTATTACCAATCTCTTATATAGCATCTTTTGTTTTTGACGCTCAAATAATCCGATAACAGATTCTCTAATCACATTGTCCCATTTTCCAAATAAATATCATGATAAGGCGAAGCAATTCCTGTAGGAATCCAATGGTCCGCTTACATGCATTGACACATTAAACATTTACTTACAACATCTATCATATCACACTTTCAATCCGGTACATCTGATGACTTCCAGGATGTAAGGTATTATTATCTTAGTGGGCTTCAGTAAGAATCTTTCAATTTATTCACAATGACTACCACACAAATATTCTCTTTCAGAACTATTGTTCTTACCCGATGTACAATATCGGTTTTACTTATATTCCAGCTAATAATGCCACATTTGGAGTCAACTTAAACCGACATTCATGGCTTAAAGAATCGATAACCTTATCATTAATCATTCATACCAATTCTTCTGACATACACATTTAAGTACACTTACATTACTCAAATACTCATCATATTTTATTTTTAACGTCTCAAAACATATCAGATGGTTACTACTTAAATTTGCTGATATGGATCTAAGTAAAGGTGTAAGATCCCTTCCATCAATTCATCAAGAGAATCAGTATGCTAACAAATCTCATTGACATGACCAATAACTTACAATGGCCACAATAAAATGGAAAACAATCTTAAGCACACTATTTCTTATCTCATTCTTAGGTTGTTCCTATGCTCATCATATCCCATGTTAGTTTCATCCTATCAAGTGGGGCCTATACATATGATATGATGCATATCAGATGTTGTCAAACAATATGAAATGTTATGCAATGAATGTATGATTTCATGTACGTAGGTAGAATACTGTCACGTATTCTCATATAATACAGATGTCATAGCCCATCCCAATGCTATGAAATATACAATCAATTCCCCCACGTCTGTAAAGAAATCACTGACAGATATATAGAGCATTTTAAACAACCTCACTTATAATCATAATAACTTGCTCAATAACATTCTTAAACCAAGACAATCCGATCAAGGTATCTCTTTATCTTATGCAATTTATCTTTACTCAATATACAATTCCTTTTTAAATTTTTGGCACACTTTTTGTTTTGTCCTTCTTTAGACTGTTTCTCATCCAGATAGACACTTAAACTCTCACATTTACACTTAATTTCAGTCAACTCTTCTTTTCCCTGCTTTGACCCTCATGAGATCTCAAGCAGCAATACTTTCATTCTCACTCACTACCATCTTTACTGTACAGAATTGATCCTTTCACACTTAACAATCTTAGTCAAATATCAACTTTTTCACTTTAAAATAGGTAGGAGAGCAAGTACCCTTCAGATTACTTAACACTTATCCACTTATAATTAGCATGTATATATGGATAAACCTATCACTTAACCTTATCCCACTCCGATCTTAGAACCGCTTAAACATTTGCTCTGATACCACTAAATGTCACACCCTTCACATAACAGTCCTTTCTGATGCGAAACTTAGCCGAAAATGGTAAATTTTTTTATCCGAAAACATTTTAAGTAATTAATCACATACTAATAACATTCATACAATCATATTCACTGAACACTCACCCATCAATAATCATAATAACAGAAATTAAAATACAGTTAAATCTTGTACCTTAATTGTCTAAGTATATACATGTAATAATACGATACAATTTAGCACTATCTCTTCTTTACAGATCTTGCTCCACTGTGTAATATGCTCCCACAATACTTCATAACCTGCATGCGAAAAACACTACGTGATGAGCACTAGATATGCTCAGTAGTGACTACTAATCCTAGAATTTCCCAAATAAAGCATAATTATATAAATTATGCTACTTTTATTCTTATTTCCTTAAATATTTCCTTTTACTTCAGTCAACATTAGTTTAATTATTAACTCATATTTTAGTAATTATTGTTCTGTGATTTTCAATCTTTCAACGTTACTTTACACTATCTTCTTAAATGAATCGATCTCAAATTTACTTTTACCTTTACGTTTTTTTTCCTTACTATAGCTTTTACTTTTACTTAATTTTCGTCTTATCTTTTTAGTCATAGTGATATAATTATCATTTCATTTAACATTGTATATTGGTACTCATGTCTTTAATGGTACCAAATTCATAGATTATTTTATTCCTCAATTTATTGTTCAGTTAGCCAATATGTGCTATAATTACACTTCTTGCTTTTTATTCTTTTATTTTACTTTAACCTTTAAACTAATAAACACATTACTATTTAAAGGCTTTTAAGATTTTACTACGAAGTGATACAGCTATTTTGGGACACTTTGCATTCCAATCTTTATTTCCTTCTTTATACAATTAACCATGTTCAAGTACTTGTTTATGACTTATATCTTTTGTTTTTTTTCAATTGAACAATTATGTGCCTTTTTATCGTTTTACTTTTTATTTGACTTTTCTTTCAGAAATACATTACTTAAGTTTAAGATTTCACTTAATGTCATTGTCATCACTTTTTGACTTTAAATAGGAAATTAATATTATTTTCCAAACTTGTTACTTTTCAAAATAATAATTGGTACATGAAATACCAACAAATTTAATTTATCTTTTTCCTGTAAAAATACATTTTAAATCCTTTTTCTTTATAAAAGTTTAACTTAATCTTCATTTATTATTTTATTCTTATAAAACATTTCTTTTTCTTTACTTATTAATCACACTTTTTGGAAAACTTTACAGTTTTTTCGGCTTTTTATTTTCTTCCAAACGAATTATTTTTCATTTATAACTTTTTATATTCAATTCATTTAAACAATACTGATTTATTCATTACAATATGTCCCTAGTGCAATATAACAGGATACTCGGGACCGAACCCAAAGGTCTCACTGAGAGAGAAGTGATTCCCAAGGGACCATTTCTCGAAAAATATTTCACTTTCATTTTTACTGAAAACACTGAAGCTATGGAGATCAAAAATCCTACCCATAGCAAAGTAAGTCGCTATGACTTGCACCGCGGTATAGGGTGTCCCTATGGCTAGCAAATTATATCCTAAACAAGAATATCATTACCTGTTTATCGCTAAGGGCAAAACAATCAATTATATTTGCAATAATTTTTAAACATTTAAAAATTTTTAATTTCTTTCTTTTATTTCTTGATACAGTACATTTATGATCAAACGCATTATTTTAGTGCTTTTGACTATTCAATAACTTTTTTCCTTTCCTTTCTTTTCTTTTCTTTCACTTTATCTTTTTAAGTTACTTTTGTGAATTATTCTTCAATAATTTACTCGGGCACTTGAGTTTTTTCAGTCCTTTATACACTTTATGAATTATAGCATTATAATTCAAAATTTTCTTTTATTCTTTTTGTGTAATTCTTTATGAATTATTTCCTAATAATTCAATAATTGACTTTTTTCCTTTTTCTTTTTCTATCCAAAATTTTAATTATTCGGTATGCCAACTTTTATTCGGTCGGTGAATTATTTTATAATAATTCACTCTTTTAATACTTTTTATTGACTAATTTATTTTGATAAATTAATCACACATTTATTTTACATTTTTTTACACAATTATAGATTTTATTGATATAATTCATTATTTTATGCTTCGAATACATAATTTGACTTTTTCGTTTCTTTTTATACTGAAATAATTTACTTCACATTCGTTTATCATCACATACTTATTTGTTGAATTATCTCTTAATAATTCAATATTTTAGTTAAACATAATCAATATTTTATTTTACAAATATTCTAGTAAAACATATAAATTCTACAAAAAATTATATACACATTATTTTATAATTTCCATAATTTTTACTCATTTTATGAATTATATACCAATAATTCATTATTTTGTTACTTTCATATCTTACTAATTATTCCGAAAAATTTATCGGCTGACTTTTTATTTCTTTTTCGTTAACTGTGAATTAATTTCATATTAATTCACTTTCTTTCACGTTTTATGCAATTATTCATTACTACTTAAATATTTTTATTTATACATATTCACATTTATTCTTCAATAAAATTCTAATAAATTCAATAAATTTCAATAAAATTTATTTATGCATTATTTATTATTTAGCATCATTTTTCACTAAAATAATCAATTATTGGACATTATTTCATACTTTTCACTATAAACATAATTGTTACATAATCTTTAAAATTTCAAAATAAATTTCAATTATTCAATAAAAATTCATGGACACAATTTATCATTTCTACAATTAGTTTAAGCTAGTATATATTATTTTCATGCAAAAATCTCACTACTTTCCTTTACTAAATAATTCGGCCATCAATAAAAGTCTTCCTAAACATTTTTTTTCTTTCATTTTAACTTCCATTTCATCTCCTTTATGGCTCAATTACATTTACCCTAAACCAATTTTATCATTTAATAACATTAAAAATTTTTACTCTAATTATATAAAAGAAATTAATTCACAATAATGGGAAATCATAGAATTTTGTAGTCACTTACTCTTTTTTCATGCTTAACCTTTCTTAAGCTTCATTTTTCTTCACTTAACACAAAATAAAACTTTGTTCCTCAACACGATCACCCTTGGCCGGATTCTTGATAACTTTACTTTTCAACCTTGAATTTTCTTGCTTCCTTTACTTTAATTAAAGGTTGGAGGCCATAAATATGATCTAGAGAGATGGAACTACAACTTTTAAGGCATGATTTATGGGAGATTTTAAGTGGTTATGAAACAAGAAAGAAAGAGAGAAGAGAGATGGTGGATTCAGTCAAAACAAAGAGAGGGAGATGAAGCTGATGAAATCTAGAAAATTCTCCAGATTTTTATCCTTTTATATGCCTCCTATTGGGCCTAAAAGTGGGCTTATTCAATGGGCTTAGCCCAATCAAAATTGAAGCCCATTTTTTGGCCAATGAAGGCCCAAACCAATTTCTCAATCTTCCTTACTTCAATTTACTTCAGAAATAATTTCATCACTTTTATCATGTCAAAAATAGCTAGTACATAAAGTTTCGGCTCAATCGGAGTTCGTTATCGATTCGATTCAAACTTATCGGTCTGATTCGATAATTGCTTGTATTCCCAAAAAAATCAATTCTTATCACCAAAATATTCTACATAAAAATTCATGTAGGTATGCAAAATCTAACAATTTTCGGAGTTCATTTACTATTTTTAATTATTTATACAAAATCAAGTCTCTTTCCTTACCAGGAAAATTAACTCGCTACTTTTTTCGTATTTTTGACATTTGAAGGTCCATTTGACCTCAATTTCACTTCAAATTTCAATCACAGGCTCACCATGACCAATACTTTCCAACGGTCAAATAAAATATTTTTGACTTTCGGGTTCGGAAAATACTATTCACTGTCGGAAAGTACTGTTCACGGTTGACTCATTATTGAGGCTATTACAGTAGAAATTGTTGCTACTATTAAACAAAAATTGAATAAAGAACCGCTTAGTAGATTTAGGAAGACTTATTTTGAGAGTTTTTTAGATATGAATCAGGTTGTTTTACAGCCACAGTTGATTCATTCTTTATTACTAAGGGAGGTTTACTATGATAGTTGTGATGAAATTTGGTTTAATGTGGATGACATCCATTTGAAGTTTGGCATGGGGGAATTTGCTATTATAACGGGACTGAAATGTTCTGGTGATTGCAATAAGCCAATTATACCAAGTAGGAGCAACCAGTTGATGCGTAAATATTTTAGTAGTAGAGATAAGGTTGATAGGTAGGCAATTTTTAAGTATTTTATGGGAGGAAAATGGGATAGGGAGAGGATGATTTTAAGATAGCAATACTTTTTTTTTTGTTTATTGTTATCTTATGTCTAATAAGATGAAAAATTATATTATTGAGCTAGATATTGCTTTTATTGAAAATGGTGATTTTAATGGATATCCTTGGGGTAAAAATATCTTTAATCTCATTATTGCTAGGTTGAAAGGAAAGTTTATAAATAAGAAATGGATGGATTCATATAGACTCATTGGTTTTCCTTTAGCTTTACAAATTTGGTTTTATGAGTGTCATAATCCTCATAATCCATTATACACTGTCCGGGCAGAGACAGAAAAGGTTTCAAGAGTTTTAAATTGGAATATAACTATATTTTCAAGCTTTCAGGATTTGCAGAGAATCCTATTTTATAGCTCTAGTGGTAAGGTATGTGTTTATTAATATATTTGTTATTTATATTTTTTTTTATTTTTAATTTATAAACAAGCATATAATGATAATTATAACTTAGATTAAGTTGTTTTATGCCATATAGCATTTTTAGAATTTTTTTATTTTTGTATTATTTTTTATCTAATTTTTAATTTTTTTTTATGTTTTTTGTTTGTATTTTTAGGATTGTAGAAATATATTCCCTACAGTTATTAAAAAGAAGAACACCCTAAATTTGGGTGAACTTTTTAATAAAGGAAAAGCTGAGAAAATTCAAGAGGAAGATTTTAGCGGGCATGCTCTAAATTTCCTAACTCCTCCTGATATCGATAATGTTTTTAATCCAAACCGAGGAGGCACCTCTAATATTGCATCTGATTTGGGAGAAGAAATAAAAGAAGAGGTGCAAAAAATTAAAGGACATATGCAAGAAATTAAAGAAGAGGTACGAGGCATTACTAAAGAAGTTAATGAATTAAAAGAACATGTACAAGTTAATTTCACAAGAATATTTGAACATCTACATAGAATTGAGCATATTTCCAAAGGGGATGACAGCAACAAAGTAAGTTTTTTTAATTTGATATTTTTTTTAGTAATAATATGCTAATAGTGCATATAACATATATCTTATGTTCATTTTTGAATGGTTTTATTCATTTATTTGTATTTTTTTTGTTTGTAATGTTTAGTGCACCGAGAATATAAACTTTGAGCATGAGGATGAGATATTGGGGGAGGAAAATGTGAATGCAGAATTTAAAGATAAAAAATTTGATATTGTAAATGCTGACAGTATCAAAGGGGATGGTGTGGATGCTGTTGATAGGGTATGTAAGTGATAATTATTTTTGTTTTTATATGTTATTGAAATTGTTATATTTTTATTATTTTTTCATTGTATGAGTTATTACTTTTTTTCTATTTGTTAGGGTGATAAGAACAAAGTAAGAGAAATAAGTTCCACTTCTTCTTTTGATGATATCGATCAAAATTTGTTAAATGAAATTGAAGAAACAACATTGAAGAAGAAAAATGAGATTGAACATGAAGTGCATAAACTATATTCTTTCGTCATTTCAATTATTATTATACCAGTGGTTTAGATTTCGTCATTTTGTCATTTCATCTTTTCAATTAAGGTTTAGATTTTGTTATACCAATGGTATAACAAAATGCAAATATATTCTGAAATTTGGTATACCAGGTATACCATATGGTATATCAAATTTGATAATGCAAATCATGCTCTATTTTTGGTATACTGGACGGTATATCAGGTATAGCAGACAGTATACCAAATTACAAAATACAAACCATGCTATGTTTTTAGTATATGGATGGTATACTAGGTAGTTCGGTATAGTATACCCAGTATACCATTCGGTATACCACATTTCAAAATGTAAATCATGCTATATTTTTTATAAAAAATTTTTGTATTGAAATACATATGTCAAAATTTTAATTAAATTTATCATTTTTAACTATTTTATTTTTTTGTTTTATGTTGAATTAATTCATATTTGTATTTTATTATTTAATATAGGTTTTTGAAACATATCAAGTTATTGGCAAGAAAATTATCGTGTTCCAAAACGTTCCTAATGTGACCTCCACTCTGTATGCTCAAAAAAGGGAGATTAAACCAACTGCAGTTATGAAATTTCCGTACGTGAACGTTTTTAGTTCTAATTAAGTTGTGGTGGATCACAATTTTGTAAACATGAAACTTATCAATAAGATGCCACTCGATAATAAACTTGGGCAGAATCCTGATCAATCCTTGCAAGTGATCTTCGATAATTGGTTAAAAGAAAGAATGAAAAATAATAAAAAGTAAATATTATTACTAATTTTGGCTTTTTTTTGTGTTGTTGTTTATGTTAAAATGTTATTCATTTTTTGATTTGTAGGAGAAAGATTTATGAAAAGAAGGTTAATGAGATGGCAAAACTGTTTAATTTCGAAGTGGAAAATGTGGATAGGAAGACATGGTTTCATTCATTGTACACTTGTGGTAAACCTCTATCAAATTCAGTAAGTTTGATGTTACGTGTTTGTTTAATTTTGTCCAAAACTTTTAAAGGTTTATTTATTTTATTTTATGTTTTTTACAGCACATAGATGCCATTTTTTATTACCTGAGGAAAAAAAGTATTCAGAACATATAGATGTAAGTTTTACAACAACGGATAATGGTTTCGAGCAAACGTTGCAAAAGCTATATGAAAGGTTTTTGAAGAAAGGAAATGTCCAGTCAATTTTGAATTTCGATAATTGAGTTTTCAATTACATTCTTGGGTACGGTTTATTTTTGGTAGGCCATGGGTTGATATTAATAATATTTTATTTCCTATCAGTATACCAAAAGAATGGCATTGGATTCTAGTGAGGTTGTCTTTCTTTGATAGGTGTCTATATGTATATGATTCTTTGAGATAAAAAACAAGTAAAGAGTCAGTAGACTATGTGGTAAGTGCATATAGTATTTTGCTTCCTTATTTTTTTGGAAGTAACTGGATTTTATAATGGTTGAAGGGATATTAATTTTGCTGGAGGGGCATATGCAACAAAGGGATGGACCAATCCTTTCGACATTGTGGAGGTTCAGGGATTACCGAAACAAGAACCGAGGTATATTCTGATACACTTGTTTCTTTTTTTTTTAAATTTAGTTTAATTTTTCTTAATTTATATGGTTTTGTGGTTGTAGTGATTGTAGTGCTTTTGTTTTAGTATTTGCTAAGTATTTCATAAATAAAAAGGAGATTCCAGCTCAAGATTTTAATATGAAAGTACATTGAGCTAGACTAACAGTATCTTTATATTTTCATGGGTTGGCAAAGAGGTTGTAAGGGATTGATAGTGAATCTGAAGCACCTCCAAAAAGAATTAAATTGAAAAATATTTCTAAACGTTATAAAGGAAAAGAAAAGTTATTGTAGTTTGAAAATGTATGTAAATGAGATATCGGCATTAACAAAATATTGGCTTTTTGTTTGTTATAGTTATGGATATAAGTAACATCTCTTATTTTTATATAAATATTCTATATCCACCACTATTACCTCTTAATACAAACATGGTGTGTTACAAAGGGAAAATGAAATTTTTTTCCATATGGCTTATATCTTTTCATGTACTTATATTTATAGGGCGTCATTAATGGATTATTATTTGATAATAAATGTAAGTTAATTTCAAATATGAAAATGATTGCAATTTGTAAGATAAAATTTATTTTTTAATTGCAATTATCTTGTTGAGGACGATTGTGAAAATTGTGTTTTTTTATTCAATTCAAACATGAGTATTGGATTATAAATTAGTGGTTTAAAGTATTTTTATTTTAAATATTTTAATTTTTTCAAATTGGTATACCAAGTATATTGTCTGGTATACCAAAATACAATTTTAATTCTGGATTTTGGTATACCATCTGGTTTATCAAAATCCAAAATTAAAATTATCTTCTGGATTTTGATATATAAGGTGGTATACCTGGTATACCAATTTCAAAAAATTGATATTGAATTATGGATTTTCAAAATATTAAATTGATTATTAATATGTATTTTTTAACTATTATTTAAAAAAAATATAGCAATTTAAGATAAATAAATAAAAAAAGTGAGAGTTTTTATTTTTTAAGATTGGTTTATATTTCAATTGAGTATTTTCACCTTTTATATAACATAACAATAATTTGCATAAAAAAATTCCATATATTTTATAGAATTGAATTCATATTTTGTTTGTTGGTATACAAATTATGAAAAGAAAAAAAGAGAACAAATATTATCTATTTTGCAGCATTTTTGTATGTCTTCCAATTATGCCCAAATGCTTTACATTTTTCACACCTCAATTTCAATTTAGATTCCCATCCTGATTTGATTCTTTTTTTCTTAGGTCTTCCTACTTTAACTCTTCCAATCGGTGGTAACATAAGTTTTTTTTCAACTTCAGTAGGTATTTTTCAATTTTTCTTTTCAAGAATTGGATACACTGGTCCTTCATAAGTTGCTAGCATTGAATCTTTAGTATGGTAAATTGAACAATATTCATAAGGGTTCAAGTAAAATTTATTTACTACCGCCAAAGCATGTGGACATGGCAGTTAATCCTTTTTGGAAATGATTACAGCTACAGGTTTGTTCTTTCATGTTAACCATATAACTCTTGTTATATTCTTGGACAATAAATGCATCATTGTTTGAAACTTTTACCTAAAAAAATAATTAAAAATATGTATAATTTTAAGAAGTGAATATCATTGATTTTCAATTTTTGGTGTACCTTGTTATACCAAATTCCAAATTTAAAATTTTCAATCTAGATTTTGGTATACCAAGGTATAATTGGTCTACAACATTATAAATTTGAACATATATAAATAACATATTCGAGTTTTGAGATCTAACCGTCATTTTCTGAAACACAATGTAGTTTTTTTGCTGAATTTTTCTTCATGCTTTGTCGCAAGTGTTATGAACATTGACAATGCTACTTGTCTATTTTTGTAACTCCACTCTTGTGTCAATTCTCTCAAATATTTAACTAAAGCTACTATTGGGAGTTCTCTTGCTGATTTATTTGCTGCATTTATTGATTCAACTATGTTTGAGGTCATGATGGAGAACCTATTGTTCAATAAATGCACTATTGACCATTTTTCATATCCAATATTAGTCAAATATATTCTAATTTAGGAATCTACCTTATCAATCACATCTATTTGGTACTCAAATTCTTCAAATGTGTATGCCCCATATGCTCCAAAAAATAAATCCTTAATCTTGCTTGAATTTTTCTTGAATTTTATCTTCAAATTGTTCCAAAAATGGTATATGCATACACAATGGCTGATCTCTGGTAAGATTTTTTTGGTTGCTTTCTCAATACTGTCATGTCTATCAAATATTATGCACATACTTTCTCTTATACCATATGTTTCTCTAAACATCATGAAGAACCATTTTCAAGAACAATCATTTTTTAAATCAACAACAACAAAGGTTAGAGGGTAAATTTTACCTATTGCATTTTGTGTGCATGCTATGATTAGTGTCCCTCAATATTTTGATTTCAAAAATGTACCATCAATAACAACTATCGGCCTACAGTGCTTCCACCCTATAATTGAAGCTCCTAAAGAAATAAACAAGTATAAGAATGTCCCATTTTCTCCTGTTTGAATATCAAAAATAGATCCAAGATTAGTAGCCTTTAACATATACAAATAGTTGGGTAGCAGAGCATAAGACTCTTCAGGATTTTCCCTAAGCATTTCAAGAGTTTTTTCTTGTAATCTCCAACCTTTTCCATAGCTTATTGTAACCCTAAAATTGACTTTCATCTCTCGAATGATATCATGTGGAGTGTATACCGATTTCATATTTAGGAACTTTGTCTTGATGATTTCTCCAATAACATTCGATGTAGCCTATCATTGATTGCCTAATCTAGTTTGCAAATGGCAAATGTAAATGTTGATGAACTTTCTGATTTTGAATATACATGTATTGCCCATCATTGATCCTCTTAATTACCAACTACAATTCCGATCCATGCAGTTCATAACATATCTCTTGACATATGATTTATGAACTTTGTATTGAAAGTTATTTTTTAATGTATAGAAACCTAAAGCCTTTGTAAGGGTATCCTTATCATTGTAAAGTTATCCCATCTCTATGTTAGGATATCTTGGGTTACTTATGATAATAGATTTTGTAGTCCTTGTATCTTGTTCTTCTTCCTTATCCCTATCCTTTATTTTCTCAATAGTATCTTTGCTCAATATGCTCACATAATTCATCATTTCAAAAAAAATATCCTTCCAATTCTAAAAGTGGTTGGTCTTCTAATGTTAAAGAATTTATTATTAATGCTTGCATTTTAATTATTGGATTTGTATATATTATATTGTTAGAGCTTAAATACAAAAAAAAAACTAAAATTCAATTTTGAGAAAGGCAAATCGTGTTTTATTTTTTGGCATACCAAGCAATATATCAGGTGGTAAATCATATTACATAGTGTAAATATATTCTATTTTTTGGTATACCAGGAGGTATACCTGGTATACCAAATTTCAGAATATAAATATCTTTTATTTTGTGGTATACCAGATGGTATATCAGCCAGTATAATAAATTTTAGAGTGTAAATATCTTTTATATTTTGATATACCAACCTGGTATACCCAGTATACCAACCAGTATATCATATTTCAGAATGTAAACATCTTCTATTTTTTGGTATACCAGGTATACCGGCCGGTATATCATATTGCATACTAAAAATATGTTCTATTTTTAATATACTAAGCGGTATACCAGATATACCAAATTACAAAGTCTAAAATCTTATGTTTTTTGTAGCAAATTTTTGTATTGAAATGCATAATTCATAAATTTGTTGTTTCTAACCTTTCTCAATCAGTGTAAGACATAAGGGATACATTGTGAGATTGGAGTCCCTTTTCTTTAATTCCAAGTAAAATGTCATGTTTTTGTCATCATCTACTTCAATTCTAATGGAAAATCTTTGACAAAATACTTTATATTAAAATGAGTTATTTTTGTATTGATTTTTAATTATTAAAATATTATACCAATAAAAATTTCATAGCTATAGGCATTTGGTATTAATACTCCTTTCACTTCAAATCCTTCAAATTTGTTATCATTGGTCCATTCTCCTTTGTATCTAATCAAAACTGGAATGTTATCTATCTTTGCATTTAAAATTTATCAATACATAATATCAGTGAAATTTATTATAAATTAATGATTTTGTAGGTTATTTTCTCATTGAAAAAGTTCATATTAATATTTTATCAAATACTTTGTATGCAGTAATTAAGATACCAGATTTTACACCATGATAAGATACTATAAAAGTTTCCAGATTTCACATAAACAATTTAACATATGCAACCGCTGAATGTTGATAAACTATATGAAAAACTTACAAGAAGAAATATATAACAGATATTCAAAAAATAGATTTAAACAAACATAAATAAGTCCAAAAAATAAAAGCCATATTAAACAAACATAACCCGTATAAAAGAAGATGAAAGCCATAATTTCAGTTACGCAATCAGTATCAGGAAATAAATAAATAATAGGTATTCAAAAAACAAAATTAAAAAAAGTAATGTTAACAAATCCACGCTTGAGAAACAAAAAACAGTATTAATCATTAAAACAAACTAATTGTAGGGAAGATAAAGACTGACCAAGGAGAAAGGCAACAACAAGGGAGTTGTTAACAAATTACCAATGAAATATCCAACAATAAAAAATGTAGATCCGGCAGCAGCAGGAAGAAGAAAGAAATCGTCGTCCAGCAGCAGGAAGAAGAAAGAAATAAGAAAAAGGTAAAAACACAAAGAAGAAGACAGAGAGATGAAGAGTTTGTGTAGAATTAAAAAAGAGATTTTTAAAAATGGAAATTTAAAAAAGGTAATGTTAAAAGAAAAAAAAAATGGTGATATTTTTAGTTGGAATTTCTTTTTCTTGGGTAGTTTTGTAAAACTCTCAATATTAGCCTGTCAACTTTTAGTGGTCAAATGGATCAGCCCAAATCTCCTCCCACCTTTTTCGTCGGTCATAATTAAGATACAGAGAATCAGGGATGATCATAGGGCAGGAAATCCCTGTCCCCAATGTGGAACCGCCCCTAATAGGACGAAAAATTTTCGAATATTTTTTTCGCGGAGACGAGAACGGGGGAAAAATATTCTTCAACTTAGAATTTGGGACGGAATCCCCATTCTGAAATTTTTTCATCCCTGAAATTTAGTAATTAAATTTAATTAAATTTATATAATTTAATTTTAAATTATATTTAATTTTAGTTTTGTTAATTATTAAAATTTATATTAATTTGATCTGTAATTGAATTTATATTTTTTAAATTATTAAATATTATATTTCAATTATAATTAATTATTAAATATTATATTTTAGTTATAATTATATTTTTTTAAAAAATAAAATATTTTTTATACAGGGATGGGGATCCCTGTAGGGATGGAATACTTTCGGGGATGGCCCTATGTCACACCCTTCACGAAATATTCCTTTCCAATGTGAAACTTAGCCGAAGACGGTAAGTTTTTTTTTCGATCAGTTCGATACTCTTAAAATACATTTGCTTTAATTTCTGAATCAAACGATGATCTTGTAAACAATTAAAACATACACAAAATAACTTCATGCCAAAAACTTACGCTAAAACTCATTCATCATAAATACAATCGAATTACAGTTAAATCTTTTACCTTAATTAACTAAGTATATACATGCCAAAATACAACTCAGTCTTGTACAAAATCTTCTCTTCCGATTTGGCTCCACCGTGTACTATGCTCCCACAACACTTCCTTACCTGCACGCAGTAAACACTACGTGCTGAGCACTAAATATGCCCAGTGGTGACTACTAATCCAAGAATTTCTCAAAGAATAGCATAATTACATAAATTATGCTACCCTGATACTTATTTCATTAAACATTTTCTTCTACTTCAGTTAACATAAATTTTATTATTAATTCATACTTTGGTAATCATTGTTCTTTGGTTTTTCAATCTTTCAACTTTACTTTACCCTATCCTCTTAGGCGAATCGATATCAGATTTACTTTTACCTTTACGTTATTCTTTACTATAACTTTTACCTTTACTTTCATCTTATCCTTTTAGCCACAGCGATATAATTATCATTTCATTTAGTAATGTATAGTGGTACTCATGTCTTTAATGGTATCAATCTAGACTATTTTATTTCTCAATTTATTGTTCAATTATTTAAAATGTATTCCAATTACACTTCTCGCTATTTATTCTTTTATTTTACTTTAACTTTTAACTAATAAATACATTACTATTTAAAGGCTTTTAAGCTTTATTATAAAGTGATATAGTTATTTTAGAGCATTTTGTAGTCAGAACTTTCTTTCCTTCTTTTATACATTTACCTATGTCCAATTATTTATTTAGGACTTATATCTTTTACTTTTTCTTCATTGAACAATTCTATGTTTTTTTATCGTTTTACTTTTCATTTAACTTTTCTTTCAGAAATACATTACTAAAGCATCAAATTTCACTTAATGTTATAGCCATCACTTTTAACTTTAAATAGGAAATTAATATTATTTCCAAACTTGTCACTTTTCACAATAGTAATTGGTACAAACAATACCAATTAATTAAATTTATCTTTTTCATGTAAAACAAAATACATTTTAAATCCTTTTTCATTATAAAAGCTTAACTTAATCTTTAATTATTATTTTATTCTTATAAATCTGTCTTTTTCTTTTTCCTTATTAATCACACGTTTTGGAAAACTTTACAGATTTATTTCAACTTTGCATTTTCTTCCAAACGAAACATTTTTCGTTATAACTTTTTATATTCAATTCATTTAAACAATACCGATTTATTCATTTCGATGCAACCCTAGTGCAATATAACAAGATATCACAATACAAATTATGAATTATAGCATTATAATTTACAATTTTCTTTTATTCTTTTTGTATAATTCTTTGCGAATTATTTTGCAATAATTCAATGCTTGACTTTTTACGATTTTTTTCCTTTTCTTTTTCTGTCCAAACTTTTCAATCATTCGATATGTCGACTTTTATTTTGTCGGCGAATTATTTTATAATTATTCACTCTTTTAATACTTTTTATTGACTAATTTATTTTGATAAATTAATCACACATTATTTTACAACTTTTTACGCAATTATGAATTCTATTAGTACAATTCATTATTTTATTCTTCGAAAATGCATAATTTGATTTTTTCATTTTTTTTATACTGAAACAATTTACTTCGCGTTCGTCTATATTAACGTACCTATTTATTGAATTATTTCTTAATAACTCAACATTTTAGTTAAACATAATCAATAATTTATTTCAAAAATATTCTAACAAAGCATATAAATTCAATAAAAATTCGTGTACACATTATTTTATAACTTTCATCATTTTCACTCATTTTATGAATTATTTACCAATAATTCATTATTCTTATTATTTTCATGACTTAGTAATTATTTCGAAAAATTCATCGATTGACTTTTTACTTCTTTTCGTTGACATTAATTTAATTTCATATAAATTCACCATTTTCAACATTTTTATGCAATTATTAACTAATAATTCAATTATTTTCAATATACATATTAACATTAAATTCTAAATAAAATCATAATAATTTCAATAAATTTCAATAAAATTTATTTAAGCATTATTTATTAGTTATTGTCATTTTTCATCAAAATAATCACTTATTTCACTATAAATCACAACTTTCATTATATACATACACTATACATAACCTTAAAAATTCCCAAATAATTTTCAAATATTCTCTAAAAATTCATAGACATTAATTATCATGTCTATTATTATTATTATTATTATTATTATTATTATTATTATTATTATTATTATTATTATTATTATTATTATTATTTTAAACTAACATATATTATTTATTTACATTTCTCTCACTATTTTCCCTTACTAACAATTTCGGCCACCACTATTCTCTACCCTAATTTTTTTTTCTTTCATTTTTACTTTCCATTTACCTTTTCTCTAGCTTAATTACAATTATCCTAACATAAACACACCAATTAAATACTTTTATCATTTTTACCCTAGTTACATAATTGAAATTAATTCAAAATAATAGAGAAATCAAAGGATTTTGTAGTCACTTATCTTTTTTTCATGCTTTAGTTTCCTTAGGCTTCCTTTTTCATGCCTTAAACCAAAGAAATCCATCCATCACATGAAAGACCAATGGAGGCCGAAATCTTCATCAAAGGAAACACCATGATTTCAATCTTTTTATCTCAATTTAACCACAAAAATGGATTTTAGGTACCTAAAACTACTTATAGGTACCTTTATATAAATTTAAAACCTTGAAAATCCCTTACCTCATTTTGACCCCTATGCATTTCCCTCTTGATTTCTCTTGCTTTCCTCCTTCAAATCAAAGGCTTGAGGCTTAATTAATCATCTAGAGGGATGGAACTACAACTCCTAAGTTAAAATTTATGAGAGATCTTGAGTGATTATGAAGAAAGAGAGAGAGAGACAGGTAGTTTCGGCCAAGAAGGAAGAGGAAGAAGATGAGCAAATTTTTTTGAGTTTTCTCCAGATTTCTGGCCTTTATATACTTCTCCAATGGGCCCAAAATTAGGCTTAATGAGTGTGCTTTGCCCACTTAAGCATTAAGGCCCATTTTAGGCCATTTAAGGCCCAATTCAATTTCTCTCTCTTTCTTACTTCAAATCACTTCAATTTTGATTTCATCATTCTTAAACATCAAAAATAGCTAGCACGCAAATTTTGGCTCAATCAGAGTCCATTATCGGTCCGATTCAAATTTATTAGTCCGATTCGACAACTATCGGTGTCATCGAAAAATTCAATTCTTATCACCAAAATATTCTACATAAAAATTAATGTAGGCATGCAAAATCAGGAAATTTTGGAGTTCGTTTACTATTTTTAATTATTTATGCAAAATCAAGTCCCCTTCCCTATCAGAAAAATTGACTCGCTACCTTTTTCGTATTTTTGACTTTTGGAGGTCCATTTGACCTCAAATTTACTTCAAATTTCAACCCCAAGCTCACTATGACCATGATTTTCCAATGGTCCAATAAAATATTTTTGACTTTCGGGTGTCCTTTCGGGCCTGAAAAATACTATTCACTCTCGGAAAGTACTATTCATGGCTGACCCGGTGTTGAGGCCATTACAATTCTCCCCTACTAAAAGAAATTTCGTCCTCGAAATTTACTTATATCGAAGAGTAGAGGATACCATACTGTCATTTTATCAAACCTGCATTTACATTTGATGGTTCCAAACACATCTTCGCCAATGAGACCCACTTACGTTTAAAGCTAACCAATTTTTATCAATCTTTCTTTTTCTAAACATATCATTCTGAGTGTAGATCCCTTTCATATCTTGAATCAAATCAAGGCTTGCTGACTTATTTGCACTCCATTAAGTCCATTATAAAAGATTCGACATTTTCTTTCTGACTTTGTCTCAATAAGAGTCGGATTCTACTATAGATAATCACTTTTCACGGTCATTATCACAATCCCATACACTTTACCATACTCCTTCTTTCAATATCTGAATTATCCACTCTGATTGATCATTAGTCAAGGGTAAATCATTATGCCAATATTGAGATTATTATCAATCTTTATATATAATATCTTTCCTCTTTGACACTTAAACAATTCAATGATAGATTTCTCAATCACATTGTTCCATTTCTAAATAAATATCATTATAAGTTAGAGCAATTCCCAAATAAGTCTAATGCTCTGCTTCTATATGTTGACACATTTAACATTTACTTACATCTGTCATATTACACTTTCAATCTGGCTTTCAAAACTAAGCTTTTAATCCTGGTACATTTAATAACCTCCATAATGCAGAATATTACCATCTTGGTGGACTTCAGTAAGAATTTATTGATTTATTCACAATGACTACCACACAAACATTCTCTTTCAGATTTATTGTTCTTACCCACTGTACAATATCGATTTCACTTATATTCTAGCTAAAGACGCCCCATCTGGAGCCAAACTTAAACTGGCTCTCACAGCTTGAAAACCAAGAACATTAGCATTAATCAGTTATACTTATTCTTCAGACACACATATTTAAGTACACTCTCATTACCCAAGTACTTACCATACTTCTTTAACATCTTAAAACATATTAGATAATGATCACTTAAATCCTCTAATATAATGGATCTCAACAAGGTTGAATGATCTTTTCCATCGATTCATCAAAAGAATTGGTGTGCTAACAAATTTAATTGACATGACCAATAACTTACAATGGCCAAAATAGAAAATGGAAAACAATTTTAAGCACGCTATTTCTTATCTCATTCTTAGGTTGTCTCTATACTCATCATATCCCCTGTCAGTTTCATCCTATCAAGTGGGGCCTATACATATAATATGATGCATATCAGATGCTGTCAAATAATATGAAATGCTATGCAATGAATGTATGATTTCATGTATGCCGGTAGAATACTGTCACGTATTCTCATATAATGCAGATATCATAACCCTTCTCATTACTATGAGAAATACAATCAAATCCCCACTCCTATAAGGAAATCACTGATAGATATATAGAGCATCTTAAACAACCTTAACTTATAATCGTAATAAACTGCTCAATAACATTTTTAAACCAAGACAATCCGATCAAAGTATCTCTTTATCCTGTGCAATTTATATGTACTTAATATACAATTCTCTTTTTTTTTGCACATTCTTTGTTTTGTGCTTCTTTTAATTGTTTCTCATCCATATAGACACTTAAACTCTCACATTTATACTTAATTTCAGTCAACTTTTCTTTTCCCTGCTTTGACCCCCGTGAGATCTCAACCAGTAATATTTTCATTCTCACTTACTACCATCATTACTGTGCAAAATCAATCCTTTCACACTTAACAATCTCAGTCAAATATCAACTCTTTCACTTTAAAACAGATAAGGAAGCAAGTACCCTTCAGATTACTTAATACTTATCCACTTATAATTGGCATGTATATAGGGACAAACTATCGCTTAACCTTATCCCACTCCGATCTTAGAACCGCATAAACCTTTGCTCTGATACAACTAAATGTCACACCCTTCACGGAACAGTCCTTTTCAATACGAAACTTAGCCGAAGATGGTATTTTTTTTTTCTGATCAGTTCGATACTCTTAAAATACCTTTGCTTTAATTTTCGAATCAAATGACGATCTTGTAAACAATTAAAACATACACAAAATAACTTCATGCCAAAAACTTACGCTAAACACTCACTCATCATAAATACAATCGAATTACAGTTAAATTTTTTACCTTAATTAACTAAGTATATACATGCCAAAATACAACTCAGTCTTATACAAAATCTTCTCTTCTGATCTGGCTCCACCGTGTACTATGCTCCCACAACACTTCCTTACCTGCACGCAGTAAACACTACGTGCTTGGCACTAAATATGCCCAATGGTGACTACTAATCCACGAATTTCCCAAAGAACAACATAATTACATAAATTATGCTACTCTGATACTTATTTCATTAAACATTTTCTTTTACTTCAGTTAATATAAATGTTATTATTAATTCATACTTTGGTAATCATTGTTCTTTGGTTTTTCAATCTTTCAACTTTACTTTACATTATCCTCTTAGGCGAATCGATATCAGATTTACTTTTATCTTTACATTATTCTTTACTATATTTTTTACTTTTATCTTTACTTTCGTCTTATCTTTTTAGCCACAGCGATATAATTATAAATTCATTTAGCAATGTATATTGGTACTAATGTCTTTAATGGTATCAATCTAGACTATTTTATTTCTCAATTTATTGTTCAATTATTCAAAATGTATTCCAATTACACTTCTCGCTATTTATTCTTTTATTTTACTTTAATTTTTAACTAATAAATACATTACTATTTAAAGGCTTTTAAGCTTTATTATAAAGTGATATGGTTATTTTGGAGCATTTTGCAGTCAGAACTTTCTTTTATTCTTTTATACGTTTACCTATGTTCAATTATTTATTTATAACTTATATCTTTTACTTTTTCTCCATTGAACAATTCTATGTTCTTTTATCATTTTACTTTTCATTTAACTTTTCATTCAGAAATACATTACTAAAGCATCAAATTTCACTTAATGTTATAGCCATCACTTTTAACTTTAAATAGAAAATTAATATGATTTCCAAACTTGTCACTTTTTACAATAGTAATTGGTACAGAAAATACCAATAAATTAAATTTATCTTTTTTTATGTAAAACAAAATACATTTTAAATCCTTTTTCATTATAAAAACTTAACTTAATCTTTATTTATTATTTTATTCTTATAAACATTTCTTTTTCTTTTTCCTCATTAATCACACTTTTTGGAAAACTTTACAGATTTATTTCAACTTTGCATTCTCTTCCAAACGAAACCTTTTTGTTTATAACTTTTTATATTCAATTCATTTAAATAATACCGATTTATTCATTTCGATGCGCCCCTAGTGCAATATAAAAGGATTCTCAAAAAGGATATAAGGGACAGGGACCCAAAGGTCCCACTGAACAGATAGAGAAATGATCTCGGAAGATCAAGTCTCACAGAACAGAAAACAGATGCACTTTCACTTTCATTTTACACTGAAGCTATAGAGATCAAAGATCCTACTCATAGCAAAATAAGTCGCCATGACTTGCACCGCGGTACACAGGTGTCCCTATGGCTAGCCAATTATATCCTAAACAAGAATAACATCACCTGCTTATCGCTAAGGGCAAAATAATCAATTATATTTGCAATAATTTTTTTAACATTTAAAAATCTTTAATTTCTTTCTTTTATTTATTGCTACACTTTATTTCTGATCGAACACACTCTTTTAGTGCTTTTAACTAATCAATAACTTTTATCCTTTCATTTATTTTATCTTTTTAGATCACTTTTGTGAATTATTCTTCAATAATTCACCCAAACACTTAGATTTTTCAGTCTTTTATACAAATTATGAATTATGGCATTATAATTCACAATTCTCTTTTATTCTTTTTGTATAATTCTTTGTGAATTATTCTCCAATAATTCAATGCTTGACTTTTTACGATTATTTCCTTTTCTTTTTTTGTCCAAACTTTTCAATCATTCGATATGCTGACTTTTATTTTGTCGGCGAATTATTTTATAATTATTCACTCTTTTAATACTTTTTATTGACTAATTTATTTTAATAAATTAGTCACGTATTATTTTATAATTTTTTACGCAATTATGAATTCTATTAGTATAATTCATTATTTTATGCTTCAAAAATGCATAATTTGACTTTTTATTTTTTTTTATACTGAAGTAATTTATTTCGCGTTCGTCTATATTTACGTACCTATTTATTGAATTATTTCTTAATAACTCAATATTTTAGTTAAACATAATCAATAATTTATTTCAAAAATATTCTAATAAAGCATATAAATTTCATAAAAATTTGTGTACACATTATTTTATAATTTTCATAATTTTCACTCATTTTATAAATTATTTACCAATAATTCATTATTCTTATTATTTTCATGACTTAGTAATTATTTTAAAAATTCATCGGTTGACTTTTTATTTCTTTTCGTTGACATTAATTTAATTTCATATAAATTCACCATTTTCAACATTTTTATGCAATTATTAACTAATAATTAATTTATTTTCAATATACATATTAACATTAAATTCTAAATAAAATCACAATAATTTCAATAAATGCCAATAAAATTTATTTAAGCATTATTTATTAGTTATTGTCATTTTTCATCAAAATAATCACTTAATTCACTATAAATCACAACTTTCATTATATACATATACTATACATAACCTTAAAAATTTCCAATTAATTTTTAAATATTCTCTAAAAATTCATATACATTAATTATCATGTCTATTATTATTTTAAACTAATATATATTATTTATTTGCATTTCTCTCACTGTTTTCCCTTACTAACAATTTCGGCCACCACGATTCTCTACCCTAAAATTTTCCTTTCTTTCATTTTCACTTTTCATTTATCTTTTCTCTAGCTTAATTATAATTACCCTAACATAAACACACCAATTAAACACTTTTATCATTTTTACCCTAGTTATATAATTGAAATTAATTCAAAATCATAGAAAAATCAAAGGATTTTGTAGTCACTTACCTTTTTCTCATGCTTTAGCTTCCTTAGGCTTCCTTTTTCATGCCTTAAATCAAAGAAATCCATCCATCACATGAAAGACCAATGGAGGCCGAAATCTTCATCAAAGGAAACACCATGATTTCAATCTTTTTAGCTCAATTTAACCACCAAAATGGATCTAAAACTACTTATAGGTACCTTTAAACAAATTTAAAACCTTAAAAATTCCTTACCTCATTTTGATCCCTAAGCCTTTTCCTCTTAATTTCTCTTGCTTTTCTCCTTCAAATCAAAGGCTTGAGGCTTGATTAATCATCTAGAGGGATGGAACTACAACTCCTAAGTTGAAATTTATGAGAGATCTTGAGTGGTTATGAAGTAAAAGAGAGAGAGAGAGGTAGTTTCGGCCAAGAAGGAAGAGGAAGAAGATGAGCAAATTTTTTTGAGTTTTCTCCAGATTTCTGGCCTTTATATACTTCTCCAATGGGTCCAAAATGGGGCTTGATGAGTGGCCTTTGCCCACTTAAGCATTAAGGCCCATTTTAGGCCATTTAAGGTCCAATCCAATTTCTCTCTCTTTCTTACTTCAAATCACTTTAATTTTGATTTCATCATTCTTAAAACATCAAAAATAGCTAGCACGCAAATTTTTGGCTCAATCGAAGTTCGTTATCGATTCAATTTAAACATATCGGTCCGATTCGACAACTACCGATGTCACCGAAAAATTCAATTCTTATCACCAAAATATTCTACATAAAAATTAATATAGGCATGAAAAATATGACAATTTTAGAGTTTATTTACTATTTTTAATTATTTATGCAAAATCAAGTCCCATTCGTTACCAGAGAAATTGATTTGTTACCTTTTTCGTATTTTTGACTTTTGAAAGCCCATTTGACCTCAATTTCCCTTCAAATTTCAACCCCAAACTCAATATGATTATGAATTTCCAATGGTCCAATAAAATATTTTTAACTTAAAGAAAAAATCCCTTTCCATACGCAGAGTATTAGAAAAAAGAAAGCAAAAAAGGACAAAAAATATGGATCGGATCTGGCAGTAACAAATGAAGATCAGTCCTTGAACGTTGGAAAGATCGTAGATGATTCTATCTCCAATGGATGTATAAAAGCCAGAAATGCAGCTATCCTTTCATCTTTATGCTCTGCTCCCTCTTCTTCGAATGACCATTGTTATATAAAAGTAAGGAAAGTTCTTGGAATTTGGAATCTTTGTTTCACCTTATTCTAGCAAGGGCATCTTTCTGGTTAAAGGGTCATAAAGATCTGATGGCTCTTTCATATCAGAATTTGCTTCTGTCTGTAAATGGGTTCATTCGATTTCACAAGCCTCATAAATTCAGAGTCTATTCTCCTTGGATGCCACCATCTTTTTCTGCTCTCAAATGGAACACGGATGGATCTTCCACAGGCAAACCAGGACCATCAAGTGCAGGAGGAGTTCTACGCAATCATAGAGGAGAATTTTTATGCTTATTTTCCATGAACATTGGAGTTATGGAGGCAAACCAAACTGAACTTCAGGTAGTTGAGAAAGCCTTATCCTTCTCCCATCAGTTTTTAAAGAATCAAAACTGTAAAGTGATTTTTGAACTAGATTCTTTAAACGTAGTAACTTGGTTAAGCGCAAACACGCCCGAGAAGAGGCCTTAGATTTTTTCTGAAATTTTTAATCAAATTAATTGCTTTTTAGCAGATATAAAAAAGGCATCTTTTATTCATAAGATTAGAAAAAGTAATGCAATGGCTGACTACCTTGCCAATCAGGGTGTTCATAGGAAAAATAATTTTATTATCTAGTTCATTGTCATTGGCTAGTCTTCTAACATCCTTGGAATTTGAAGTGTTTAGAAGACTTGCTTTTTGCTCCTTCACATTATTTGGGACTCGATAGGGTGGCTGCTGAATCCTTTAGGATATGTTAGCAGTGGAAGGAACTGTATTTGCAATGTTGTCTTGCTTTGTCCACAATTAATTCTAGATTATGTCGCCAAAAATCTTGGCTGTGATGATGGCAAATATGAAGACAGTTCGGGCTCTGTCTCCTGTCTGATATTGTAGGTTTTGGTGGAATTTGGTACTCTAAGGCCATGTTTGGTAGGATGTAAAGCAATGTAATGTAATCAAAGAAGTAATGAATCTTGTGTTTGTTAATCCATATATTTAATAATGTAATGTAATCCTATTTACATAAGTATTTTTGAATACATCTATTAACGTAATCCTAAATCCTTAAAGTTAGCTCGTATTCCTCACTGCGTTGTCCAAACCTGAATACATCTATTATAGTTGTCAAGCCTTTTATTATTATTTTTGTTGGAAACTATTATTAGATCAGCAATGGGATCAGGTAGGTTTTGGCAAAAAATTTCTTGAGTCATTATTTTTTTTTGAGTCATATCATTTTTTCAGGTGGTTTCAAATTAGATGTTGAATCACAGTTAGAACTAAAATATATATTTTGTATATTTAGTCCAACTTTTAGTTTAATCAATTCGATTTTAAAATAAAAATTTGATTATATCGATTTAAATTTCAATATTGAAAAAATATTCAAAAACCGATTGATCGAATTATTAGCAAAATTATGGTTATCTTATATCATTTTATATATTTATTTATATAAAAATTCTTAACTCTATCTTTTTCTTTATTTTTTTATTTGTTCTCTTGTGTTATTCATCTCTTTCTACTGGTGAAAGAAAAACAAAACTATAAAAAGGGTAATTAAAATAGAAAATTTTACTAAAAAAAGTAAAACATCTCTCTTACAAAATTAAGATGCAATGATTTGATAAAAAAATTTGGAAAAACATGCTTAAATAGCAGCTATAACGAAAAATGGTGAATTATCCATGAGATGGTGTATATATATATATAATATTAAACAATAATTTATAAATAAATATTATATAAAAAAATTTAATTGAAAATATTTGGTCAAGGATTTGGATCGAGACGAATTTAAACTTTTTTTTGATAGATTTTTAAAATTTTAAATTTAACACTAAAATTTTCGGATTATTCGAATTTCTTTAAAGTCCATGTTTGAATCACTATTTTGGATTTCGATAGGATAAAAATGGCTGCCTGAACTTTTATGAGTTTGCATTTTTAATATAATTTTTTTAAACATTATATTTTATTAAGTTTAGATTTTTTTATATTTATAATATAATAAATATATTATAAGTATATAAAATAATTAAAAAATAAGATAATTATATACAAAATAATTAATAATTATAAATACAATTACATTTCAAAATATGTATATAATGCAACCAAATATAAGAATGTATTTGTTATTACATTACATTACTAATGTTACCAAACATAATAATGTAATCAAAATTATATTAGATTACATTATATTACACCTTTTAATCCAATACGTTAGCTATTACATTATATTACTTTACATCATACCAAACGTAGCCTAAAAGTTTGACACTACTGTTGAAGCTATATTTTCTCCTGGGATTGAAGGCGAGAAGTTTGGTTTGATTTTACATTACTAATGTTACCAAACATAATAATGTAATCAAAATTATATTAGATTACATTATATTACACCTTTTAATCCAATACGTTAGCTATTACATTATATTACTTTACATCATACCAAACGTAGCCTAAAAGTTTGACACTACTGTTGAAGCTATATTTTCTCCTGGGATTGAAGGCGAGAAGTTTGGTTTGATTTTACTTTTTAATTTTGAGATGTTGAAAATAGTTTTGTTTTATGTTTGTTCATGATTTATCTGGTATTTTTTGCTCTATGGGCGGTCTAGTTTTTGAGAGCGGATTTTGTTCTGACTTTTATTTGGGGACTACCTGGTGTTTGCTATGCTCTAAATGAGTTAAGTTGCACAGGTTTGATGGAATCCCATGTTTGTAATGTTTTTTCTTTGTTTAATACAATTCTGGTTTATCAAAAAACAACCATATTAATTAGAAAATTAATCAGACTCTTAACCAGTAGTAAAAAATGTTCAACAAAGCTTGAAAAGTAAAGTAAAGCCAGTAATATTCTAACTTTAGACCATTAACATTACATTATTGTGCACCTAGATCAAGTTCCTAAGTACACAATTTAGTCCCAAAAAAAAGGCAAAACAAAATTAAGTTTCCTAATGTACACTAAGATTGGACAAAAACGATTAAAAAAAAGGTGAGATTTCTGAAAGTTGTCTATTCCGGGAATGGAATATCAGCTAAATCTTCTCTGTAAGGCAGCTGATCCATCTCCAATTCCCTATTAGATTTGGGTAATCCATCTTCAACATTAGATTGGAGAACTTGTTCTTCCTTAGTTGGCTCTATAAAAGTGTTAACTGTGTCTTTTCTAAATGTTAAATATATAACTGACAGCACATAAACTGCCATTAGCGGGAATACTATTATTCCCATAAATATATTCCCAATTTTTGGTAGGTTATTGTCAATCAGCCAACCCACAAATCCTGTGCTTAGGTAGTACACGTTTATTCCAATAATTCCTAGGCTCAATATCCATGAGATCACTATAATCTGCACCCAAAAATTAAACAATTTGTCAATTTTAATTTGTAATTAATTAATCTTTGTGAAGGCGGTCCAATGAACTTACGTAAATTGAGTTCTTGTGTGGTCCCATCTTAGTGGAACTGCTGCTAAATTTGAGAAGTGGGATTAGGGCAAATGGAAGTTCAAACGACAGTATCATCTGCGAAATTCATCAATTAAATCCATAAAACAATTAGCATGAAAATGGATATAATTAATATACGCCGTCCGTCCAAAACATATTAAAAAAATGGCAAATTAGAAGATTATATATAGCAAGTTAATTATATGAATAAGGACAGAAGAAGAAGGGATATAATTGTTGGCATTTTATGGTATATAATTAAGTGATTAATATTATTACCGATGCGATGATAATTAATCGACCTGCTCCCTTTGATCCTCCAATAATTGAGACAATAAGACTAGGTGTGATGGCAATGCACCTCGTCATTAGGTTTCTAATCCACTTTCTCATCTTAAGATCCAAGAAACCCTGATATTTTTAATTCAGAAAATTCCAACAATTAATCAATTAATTAATTAATTATATATGTATGTAATTGTTGATAAGCCTTAACTAATAATGTATCGTACCTGCATGATGTATTGTCCCGCATAAGTGCCTGTTATGGTCGAGCTTTGCCCTGAGGCTAATAGGGCGATTGCATATAAAGTGGAGCTTGATTTTCCCAACACATTCTGCCAAAATTTTAATTAATTTTTATTAACATTTGATTTTAACAATAGATTTCATGTTGTTACTAATATGAATTATAGAATTTCCACCTGAAGAAGGAAAGAGGCAGAATTGAGGGTGAGATCATTGCACTGATCAGTAGTTTTTTGTGATAGGTTATCGGCTGAGCATACCGTCCCCGATACAGAAACAATAGCAACATTTATTAAAAATGCTACAAATAATGCAAATCCACTCTCTATAAGAAAATATCTACAAGCAGCCTGCAGTAATTAAAATATAAATTATTAATATTATAAAATATTCATTATATAATATGTGTGAAAACTGAAACTGACCAAAAAACGTATACATATATAAAATAAAGACAAAGATTCGAGTTGTACTTACGTTGATGCCTTGGACAGAGTTTGGTACTTTCCTAGATAGCACAAGAGCTGAATGGAGAAAGAGGTTGTGTCTGTTGATTTCAACAGAACAAAACGACATGTAGTTTAATAATCATTAAGTTAATTAGTTCTACAAAACGACAAGAAAAATGGAAAAGAGATGGAATAATACGGCATGACAAGTGCACCGAGTAGGGCAATGGCGTCGCCGGTGGCCCCCTGGCCGGAGAGCTTGGGAACAAACATGCCTTTAATGACATCGGCGGCCGGTGGCTTCACTTGGCTCATTTCACCAAAGAAACATCCAGCCATTACGAACACCAAAATCGCTATCAACATTTCTAGCTTCCTTACCTGCCCTCAATAGTCGAGGAATTAAATAAATTATAATCATATAATGGGATTTATTTAATTTTGTTTGCTATTTAATGGACTTGAGTTACTTTTAAGTGAACCAAATGCAGGTGCCAAAATTGATGAATATTCATATGGCGGGATTAATATAATTAATTTTATTTAGTTTAACTACTGACAAAATACCAAATTAAAATCGAAATTCAAATATTGTATTTTATTTAGCTATTTGATAATGTCAGATATGCGAATAAGGTTTGGTTGTACTAGTATACTTGCTGTTTTTTAGTTTCTTAAGTGATTTTTTTATTCCTAAAACTTCAATTTCCTTACTCCTAGCAAGTGATCGGATTTGAGCCACAAACAGATTGAATAAGTCTTGTTGGATCATGAATGGATCAAACTTTATAATATTATTCTTTTAATTTTTTCATTAAAAATAAAAAAATTATACTTGTATAATTTTTTTAAAAAAATCATTTTAATATTTATATTATATAAAAAAGTTATACAATTATAAAACAAATACGGATAAGTTGAGTTATGACCCAAACGGATCATAAATGATTTCAATCAAATCGGTTACATAATGGATCGGATTGTAATGCGTTACAGATCAAACAAATCAAATTTGAATAAAAAAAAATATAGGTCGGATCAAATTTTGACAGGCATTCTAGATAATTATCACACTTATATAATTTAATCTTCACTTGTAATAACATAAGTTATTAGCTGTACATAATTATCACCCTTGCAATGTAAAATTTAATCTTCACTTCATTTGTAGGTTGTAATAATAATGTATAGAAAATTAATATAATATTAAATTAATAATAAAAATTAATTAATTATCAACTTCATAAGAAAAAAATATAATTATTTTTCTCAAATTGGAGGGTTTTTATAAACTCTTCAAAAGTCTCAGCTTTATTAGATATAGTACAGATATATATGATAATTTTACTTTAGATATTTAATAACTTTATTATTATTTTCTTCTACATGTAAATTTATATATAAATTCGATTTGTACTCTAAAAATGCTGATTATACTGTATATTTCTAACCAAAAGTACTTGTCTAGATCTTAGAACCCAAGAATGCTACTGTAAATATATATAATTAGAAGCTCTATATTATTACTGTTTCACCATGGATGATGATTTTGTTTGAAGCATCTATAAATACTGTTAAGAATTGAAGAAAATTTAAAGAGTGAGGAGTAAACATTTTTGTATGGATAAATAAAATTACCCCGTATCTCTGCAGGCCGAGAAGAATGAGAGTGCTAACGCCAGTGCAGAGAACTCCAACCCACACTGGGATGTGGAGTAATATATTTAGTGCAAAAGCTGTCCCAATCACTGCCAATTAAAATTAAAAATAAATTGAAAAATTAATTGATTAATTGTCATCTCCAATTTTAATTTACCAGCCAATCAAACTTCCATTAACATTTAAAATTAAGGTCTTTAATTTTTTTTTATTTTTTAATACAATGTTTTGGCCAAATCTCATCATTCATGAATAGAAACAAATAAATTTGACAGTAAAAAGAGGGAGAGAGAGAAATTGCCTTCGGGGATATCGGCAGCGATGACAGCTATCTCAGCCAGCAACCATAAGCAATATTTGACATATTTTGGATACTCGGCCTTGCATAGTTCTGACAGATGCTTTCCTATCAACATTTGGTTTAAATGTCACATGTTTGCCCATGATGTCACATTAAATTCATCAAATTAATTACATAAAAAAAAGAAAAAAACCCTTACCAGTGCTTACACCAAGATTTGCAGCCAGTGATTGGATTATGAGAGCAAACACAAGTCCAATAAGTATAACCCATAGCAGCTGATCAAAATTATCACTCCTCAGTCTTAATTTAATTCCACAAAATATGAAAATTCTCTTCTTTTTCCTTGATTACCTCAAATCTATGGTTAGCTCCTGCTTGTAGATCAGTTTCCACTGTAGATGACATCATAAAAACACAAAGTTATGATAGAACCATAAACTTACACATATTATACATCTGCAAACAATTTAATCATGCATGTTAATTTCAAAACAGAAAAAGTATGAAAATTGACTTGTTTATGATGTTAATGTGATAAACTATGAAGGTGACTTACAGTTTCCAGGATCAAGATAAGCCAAAGATACCAAGAAACCAGGTCCAACATGCGAAAGGAACTTTCTCCATCCAGGTTTCTAATAATCATCAAATTAATTAACCTTTAATTACCATAATGGTTCATACATTAAAAAAAATGGCATATATGTAAATACCTGGTGAGAAGGGTCTTCAAGTTTGGGATGATTGTGAGGTTGTGGATTCTCCGGCGGCGCATTACAGGCGGCGATACGGTTGCTGTGTCCTATCCGGGAAGATGAAACAATATCTCTGAGCTGGGCATCAGCACTCTCCATTTGTGATGATATCTTTAATTAAATAGTGAATTGTTTGGTTTGTCTGTAGGTAAATGAGAGTATTTATAGGGAAAGATGAGAAATGTGAAAGCAAAAGGGAGAGGTTTGATCATAAAAAAACACAGCATTTTGTATTCCAATATCTATTTCTTAACCAGATGACTTCTACTCGGTGCAATAGCGATAGGTCACTGTCTTCTCTTTTCAACTTCCATATTTTTAGTTTTATGATTACCATAATAATATTAATTTTATCAGTCGGTCATTTTCATACCAAATGTATTCTTTTTTAACCGTTATATAAACATGTTCTCATTTCGTATTCTTTTTACATTATCTTCTACGTATATAAACATGTACTACACCCTCCCACTACAAAGATGCATTATAAAAAAAAAATTACAAGTGTAAGCCTTAGTATTAATTAATTACACTTTACTACTAAACTGAGGGTTAGACGGTTCACGATTAGATTTTACTTCAATTTATCTAAAAAAAATAGAGTTTGAATCATAGATTATCTTACAAAATATATTATATAAATTAAATTTAAGGGTTATTATAATTCACCCAACACATTTTTTAAAACTTTACATTTGTTCCAAGTCATGCCTTTACAATTTTTATAGTATCTATTACAAATTTTTTGGTGGGTCGGACTCTTGTTTAATTATATTTCAGAACCTTCAAGTTTTAAGTTCTTGAACTTAAATGAACTTGATAATGAGTCAAACCTTATGAGAGTGCTTATCTTTTGTCTTTTCTATCTAAGAGTTAGAAATCTTTCTTGATTTCAGACCAAAGAACAAAAAGTATTTCTTGATTTAGATCGTTAAGTATTTAGTAAATTATTATTTATGATTGATTTTTTTTTATTTATGAACTTTTTTATTGATTAAGATTAAATAAGTAATAAAATTACAGAGAATTATCTTAATTATAGTATTAATTAGGTGTGATTTATTAAATGGAAGTTGTGACAGTAAGATCCATGCCTTTCTGGGTAGACTAGAGATGATCAGAGATGAATCATGCCTCATTTTAAATTCTTTTATAACTATATATTTATCAACCGTATCCTTACATATGTATCATCATTCTTTCATTTTTTATGTAGCAGTTATATAAGTGTGTCATTTTGTGTGTATATATAGATAATATAACTTAACATAATATATAATTTATAAGATCCTAAAATATTTATTTGGATAAAAAAAAAAGAAGCTAAACCTGCTTCGGCAGCAATGCCGGATTTCAATTTTATTATTTCAAGCCTCAATAAAACGTGTTACTGCTTCTAATTACTATTTTGTCAATATGCACCTCATTATGGACTATGGTTTTCTTTTTTCAACTATTTTTTTTCATTTTTTATTTATTGAAGTTAAATTAGTCAATGCCAATAAATTTTATTAATGTTAACTAATTATAAGTGATAATACCAGATTATTATCATTTAGGCTGACCCAACAGCCACAAGACCGAAAGGGCTCACCAGTCGGACCCAACAAAGCCTAGGCTCCGCTCTTCTGAGGACCGAAGCATAAGCAAACAATCATTCAAGGAAACTATAAGGCTCCAAAATATACCCTAATAGGATTAGTGCATAGTGAATAAGAAGATTAAAAAGGTTTTAGTGTAAAAAAATTGTTAATTATGCAATTGAGACGTAATCGGTATTAATATAAAAGTGAAGGGTAATTTTGTAAATTATTAATTTTGGGATAAATGTGTATTATTATAAAAGTAGTGATGAATGTATTAGAAGGAATTAACAGTGTGTGTAATTAGTAATTAAGAATAAAATGGAGGAGTGAAATGCAGTTTAAGATTGGCCAAACAAGTGACCCAATTAGAGGCATACATGTATTTTTTCTAGAAAAGTATAGAGAAAGCAAGAAAAGAGGGGGAAAATATGCTCTCTTTTATGTGTTGTCCGGCCATATGAAGGAACAAAAATGGGCAGCCATTCATTCCCAAGAATTCAGTCAATCTAACCCCTAAAAGTGAACACAAGCAATTTGAAGAAAGAGAGTTTAGTGGTTAGACAAGTAAAAAGGTAACAATTGCTTCTCTTATTCTTCTATTAGTTTTATATGATGAGAATTTAATGATCTAAATGGATGTTTATATGTGAATTATCATGTAAAGAGAGAAGACCAAGACGAATAAGGAAAAAGGAGGTAGAGAGACTAAAGAAGGTACTTGATGCATCAAAAAGGTATGGGAGATTATGTTCTTGTTTTATATGTATATATCTGAACCAAGTTTCTATATGTATTGTAGATAATCTATAATTGATGTTTAAGTGAAGAAATTATTTTATAGTGCATATAAAAAAATGGTTTGTGCCTTGGAAAGTAACATAGTGAAAATTTGTTTAACGTTCAGTTGAACTAGTTTTAGTGTAAAGAGCATAAATCCCTATGTATATGTCTAAATTGAGTGATTCTAATTGGAAATGAAAGATAAGAGGTATATCTACAACTTTGTAGAAGATCCTAAAATTTAAATATGTCTCCAAAATATTCAAAATTGGGTATAAAGTTGACAGACCCTGTTTGTTTTGTCATCTGGACTAGTTTGTAGTGTTTTATTTATATCTTGAGATTTAGAGGTTAGAATTGAGTTATTTTTTATGTTTTAGAAACATAATGGAACAAATTTGTAGAAGAAAACTTTCCCTGAAAACATCATTTACTATGTCAAAAATGATATACAAGTTGAAACTTGAAATCTGCCTCTAGGCAGAATAGACCTCACGGTTAGCAGGTATATGATTTACTGACCATGACATAGCCCAAATTCAATATAGAACCAATGACACTTATGTCACGATCAGCAGGTATAAGCTATTGACTGTGACCCTCCCCTGTCTCTTTTTAAATTTGATTTTTAGGTCCTAAATTGATACCAAAGCATACCGAAACACTTTTAGAGTGTTTTAAGTGTAAAAATAAAAGTAATAAGTGATATAAAATGAGTGTAAAGCATAATGAATTAATAAAGTGTAATTAAAGAATTGTACTAAAGTTTTATGGAGTGTATTATTAAGAAATTGTATTGCAATATTTCCTTAATGCACGGACTGTTGTTATGAGTGTATATGTTTGTAACATGAAAAGACATGCTATTATGTTATGTGTATTGGCATGCTATGTTACTTGTATTTGAGACTTCAAAGAGAAGTCAAGTGCATTATTTTACCCCCCACTGAGCTATTGCTCAGTAAGGTGTTCTTCCTGTGCAGGTACATAGGTGTAAAATATAAGTGCCAAGTTCAAGTCAACATTTGTAGGCCACTAAGGAGGATAACAAGTGAAGACTAATTTCAGCGTAGAGTTATTTCCTATAAATGTTCAAGGTAAAGGATTTAGAATATATGTCATGAATTATTCTATAAATATATTTTAATCATGTTAAATATGTATGTAGAAATATATTTTTGTACAAGCAATTTAACAGATCAATAAGTGAGTAAAATGGTGACAAGAGCGAGCGTTACAGAAACCAATGCGATAAAATTATTTGATCAGACTGACAAGGCACAACCTTCCATGGTCCATTGACACACGGCTTAATTCCATCCATCACCTATTCAGCGTCACATTACCGTATACCTATTACTGATGCCTAAGTAGACCACTCAAATGGCTATCATTGCCTCCTATAAATACCAAGTCATCCATGCGTATACGAAAAATTGAATTTTCAATCTCTTTCTCTATATGCTCTCTCAATCCAAGTCACTTGTAGACTTAATTTTTGGAGTGCTGATGTCCGATCTACCCGGGCTAGCCTTCTTGTAAAACTCAACCTAACGATATCCAATCAGACTTTGCAAGCACTCTCTTCTTAACATGGCATCCATCCAATCCCCACTAATCGGCCTATCTTTTTTGTTAAATTACAGGATTTATCAATAAGTAACATAAATTTATTAATGTTATAGCATACACTTTTTTTAAAAAAAATTGATAATTAGATAAACTTAATAATTATGGAAGCTTTTGAAAATAAATAAAATGATTAAAATCAGTTAATCAAATTGATTATATAAAATAACATGATAATAAGTTAATAATAAATAATAAGCAATTACCTATTATATATAACTATAAATACTGTTTTATTGACTATTATATAAAAATTATTCAATGATTGATTTTAAAGAATAAAAAAACTTATTAAATTAAAAATGAATATAGTATAACATGCATAGTTAAAAATGTTTATATCTGGAGTATTCCATATTGTGTGTGTTTGTGTATAAGTTTGATAATTTTGAAAGAGAAACCGTTTTTAGAAACTATATAAGAAAAAATTGAAGTATGAGAAATATTTTTTATTTTTCACAAATTCGTTAGGGCCAAATGATTATTGAGCCAAAAAAATTGCTGCTTGTCATTCATGCATTGAACCATTATCCTCATTAGTGTTGTGTGGCTATTGCATTACATTCTATTCTTTTCAAATTTTAAGATAATCAAGTATTAAATAATTACAAATATTATGAATTTAAGTATTAAAATGACTTTCAGGAAGTCAATATAACAAAAATATTTGTTTTTTACAAGTTTGGATCAAATATATATATATATATATAATGCTTAATTGTTTAAAAATGAAATTAAAAGTGAACACTAAACTGAAAATGGGTTTCTTTGTGGTGTGAATGAAAAAAATTTAGCAAAATGGGGTCATAGTGAAAATATTTAGCAAAATGGCGTGCTGAAAAATGGCAAGCAGAAGTGCCATTTTTTATAGAATTGGGGTCCACAGTTCAGAGTCAACTTTTGTCTTAAAAACAACAGGTAGAATTGCCGTTTTTCGTTGTTCAAAATCACAACGTTTCGCATAAGGGTAGGCACGTCTAGCATCGCCTTCGAAACATTGTCGTTTTGGCCAATGAAAAATGGTGGCATTTCGTGCTTGGGGAAGCGGCAGGAGTGAATTATTTTTGGTGGGGCCAGTTTGTCGAAAAACGACAACACTATCTTCCGTTTTCCATCAAAATAATTTTTTTTTAAATAATTTGGCAGCAGGTGCACAGAAATTACTATGCACTGCAGAGCACACAATAATTTTTGTGACACTGTAGCCAATTACAACGATCAAATATTAATATTCATCAAATCTAATTAATACAAATATTTACAAACTTAACTTTATTTTTTTAAAAAAAATCCACCATTTAAGGATATGTTGATGTATACTGGGATGGACCAGCCAAATTTGGATATGTCTTCCTATTATGACCCTCATTTCTGCAAAGAGCACATCGATTAGGCCTGTTACGATCTCTTCTATCCATTTCATTTCGAATTCTCAAAGTTCACAGCCTACCTTTTTTCCTAATAAGCTCTGGGTCTGGCATTATTAATGGCCCTTGATATGACTCCCAATAATCATGATGCCTGAGTGGTTTGAAAAAGGAATTATAGCAACTAAATGCCTCAGATAGCTTATAACACTTATCCACATACCTCCACATGTTAACGCGAATATGTATACACGCTGCAATAACGTGGAAACATGGCATTTTTGTCCCTTTAAACTTTCCACATTCATATGTACGGTAGTCCAAGTTAACTGATTAAGTGTTATTACCTTTGCGTTTGCTTTTCTGATTTTTTGTCCTGACATTGAATAAACCTGAACGATGATCGAAACTTTAAACTCTATGTCCACTGGCTTTTTGAGCATGCCTAACCATCTCTTCCATATTACCAGCAACTATCTAAGACCTATACATGGTTCTTCTATCATCAAAAAATTTAACCAATCGTGCAAATACATGCTCAACAACACAGCAAACATGCATCATTCGAACACCTTTTAATGTACTATTGACACTCTCCACAATGTTGGTTGTTGCATTACCATATCTATGGCCATTGTCATGAGACAATGTCCATTTTTCTAGAGAGTTCTGCATTACCCAGTTGTATGAGTTAATATCAAGTTCTTTAATCTCTTCCATTCTTTTTGCAAACTTCCAGGGTTAAAAGTTGTTTCTTGTCACAAAATTTTAATTAAAATTTATAAAACATTTTGTAATTAAAAATGAAGTAGAATGCAAAACTTATAGGTCACATACCCGCCTTATATAGCATATCCTTGATTTTGGAATTTCTATGTGCAGTATTATAATTACTTACAAAGTGTCGCAGACAGTACCAATCATAAGCTAATGGCTCTTTCCAACCACTATTATCATCACAAAATAATGAAAGGATACTTGCATGACAGTCGAAAATAATAGTTAAACCCACTTGTTTAGTGACATACTTCCTAATACACGTCATAAACCACACCCAACTAGATTTATTCTCCCCTTCAACGACTGTAAATGCTACTGGGTACTGGTAATTATTTCCATCAATAGCATTTTTGTAATCAATAGAGTCTAATGGAACTTGCCAGACATAAATGTACCATCGATCAGTAACACGGGTTTGCAATGTGCTAGTCCATCAATACATGGCTTAAACGCCCAGAAGAGCTTTGAAATTGCTTACAATTTGATTGTATACTGTCATCAACAACAAATTCAAAAGAAAAATAGGGATTGTATGTCTCTATAGCTTTAAGATAACCGAGCAACTTGCAAAATAAAGCCTCATAGTTACCAAATATCTCCTTCAATGTCTTTGTTTTCACATACCAAGCCTTACTATAAGAAACATCGTAGTTGAACCGACTTCTCATGTCAGCCATTATAACACTCACTTTAAGATCAGGAGATGCACTAACCATCTCTAAAATACAATCACAAATAATTTGTGTATCCAGCTGCCTATGCTATTGAGATACTAATGGCACGGTACAGCTGTGTGAGCCTTTGTAAACACTGATAACCCAATAAGGAGATGTCCTTTTTTCATTGCTCTAAGTCCCCACTGTCAGTTAGTATCATCAGCACGCGAACAACAGATCTGATGGAATATGACATGGCATATATATGATGATCACGTAGTGGAAAAATAATAAAATTGATCATACATACCATGCAATCCATAAACAAGAATCGAAAACATGCAATTTTAGGGTTTTTGAAAAACTTACAACCTTAGATGTCTTTCAAAACTTGATTTTGATGATGACCAGCAACTAAGAAGGATTTATTTGCCTTAGATCTTGATCACTAATGCCAAAGGAGCTGCCTTTATGCCACTCCTCTCTATTTCACACACACAATTGCAATGAAAGCTTAAAATCAAGAGTGCTAGCTCTATGTTTAAATATTTTGCAATGGTAATGGATTGAAGCAACAAGATTTGATCTTGTTCTTCCTTTAGGTTGCTATTGCTACCCAAGAACACAAGAGAACAAGAAAGAATCCTTTTCCCTTGAGTATTTCGGCCAAAAGTGAGAGAGAGAAAATCATGCCTAGGGTTTCTTTTTCTTTAGTTAACAAATATATATCACTTGTTTAGGTTAAGTGTGAATGACGAAATTCACTCTCTTTAGGTAGTGATTTCAGCCTCCATCACTTCCTAATTAAGTGACATATATTAGCTCAAATTCCTTTAAATTTTAAATTCAAATTAATTTAAAATAAACATGAGACATTTAATCAAAACAAATCACTTAATTTAGGAATATAGTTGCAGAAATTCATTAGTATTTTATCTTGAATTTTCGGTCACTCTCTCTCCTATTTTAAGTGTTTTATTTTGATTCAAATGCTATTAGGATTTAATACTCAATTAACTTAATTAATCCAAGGTAATTAATTAATTTAAATCAATCCTATTTGGGCTGAATTTATCTCTCTCATGGACCAAGGTCCAATAGCAATTTTAATACCCATTACATATATTAATTTGACTTTAAATAAAAGCCCAAATTAATGCTCAATACTCTATTTAAATATTTTAAGCCCAATGCTTTGTGTGCGATCCTATAGGTCCATTTAATATTGGCAATGAATTAATAAATCAATTCAAAGGCTATATATACTCTCTAGCAAGATATTATAGCATTCTAAATTAAGTGAAAATTCAAATGGCATTTAGTGACCTAATGCAATTTTACATAGTCCCTTACCCTTAAATATCAAAATTAATATAAGGCATGGACCAGTCATCCTTATATATACTAATTTTTTTCTTGATATTCCAGTGACACTGAACTCTCAGATAAATAATGATTACTCATTATTTCATCTCGGTATGGCCATACACTTCTCAGTTCACTAATCAAGTGGCCGATGATATTTTCTCTCTTATCGAGAGGGATAATCCCTTCACTTTTCTCATGCTCTCTAACATGGATCAGTGCATACCCAAACATACCCATACTTATGATCCTGTTACGAGCACGTTAGGTGTATGTTAAAGTACACAGTAATTCATAAAGAGTTTTATAGAGATTTTAGGTATAAGAACTCTGATGCAAAACTTACACATGAGAAACACTTATGACTTGTACGTACCATGTAGTGTTCTCATGAACGGATCAAATCCAGATACCATGTTCTAAACATGTATCTATGGTCTCTAATTGACACTCCAGTCCTTATGATCCGTAAGACAGAACTCAAAATATCAGAGAGAGCATATTAGTCTTAATTCATTTGTTATTTCCATAACAATGACTGAATAGGGATATTTAGAATAAAGTCTTGATTATTTCAAGGTCTTACAACCATGTGTCTCACATATGATAACTTAAACTGAAACAACATTCTTGGATAGTTCTATCAATTGATATGCACAGGAATACAATAGATAAAACAAATGCCTCATTTATTAAATTAAATGCTTTATAACAATGTATTGGGGCTAGGGCTTAGACTAACAAGATCACCTAGAATGAAGGCTTAGACTCAACAACTTTATACGATACATTATTCTGAATTGAAAATTTTTTCACACAGGCTTTAACTTCATATTTTGATGTGAATGCCAACCCTTCGCATAACTCTAAAACCCCATCCCATCTCAATATTGGTAATCCAGTAGACATACTAATTTGATATTCTGCAAAATTAACATTTGTGTGGTGCACAGATGGAAACTCAAACTGAGTTATGTTCAAATTTTGAAGGCCTTCTGGTACATGGATTGAATTACTCGGACTAAAACTATTATCCCTGCCAATACCAATCTCCTCAGCCCCTTCATGTGAGTCTATTTCTTCATCATCCTCATTTGTATCTAAATTTGAAGAAATATACCTATTATTAGCAATATTCTCATAATCACATGTAACATTTCGACATTCAAAGCTCAAAGATGATGCAAAATTCATGTGAATTTGTCCTCTAAACTCCCTAATTGGACTTACATCTACAGTTTTCAAATCTTCAACCCTTTCACACTGTACTTGATCCTCAAACTGTGTCTTAAAATCATTTCGATTTTCTGCTACTAAATATGAGTCATCACCAATAATATTTCTATCATCAGCCAAAGGGGTGGTATCCCTATCTACCTCTGTACTCATCTGATTAACATTATTCACCATATCTTGTTCGTTTTCAATAACAATTTTCTTAGTTTCCACAATTATTTTCACTACAGTATATCCAGGAAATGATATTTGATTAATTTTACATGCCTATTTATTTTCATGATTTAGTAAATATCAAAGCATAATAATATACAATTAAATTAATATAACTAAATTCAAACTACTAATTTATATTTTACACCAATAAATCGTAAAATTACATATATGAATTAGTTATCTTCATTTCCTGCCTTAATATAATTTCCTTATTTACATTAATTACCTAAACAAATTAAATTAAAAGAACTATAACTTACCTTAAAATATATTGACACAAATATATTCCAATCTTTCTAACACCTACAATATTAACAATAAAAATAAAATTACTAATTATTTTAATCAATAATTTAGATGGAATTATTAACAAAATTAAATCAAAATAAACATATATAAATTACCTTCTTTATAAATGACCAGAATGGCAAAGAACCACACTAGTAGTAAGAGAATGAAAAGAAGAAAATTGGCAAACTGAATGGCAACAAAAACAAGAGAAATGGCAAAAACAAATCCAATATATGTTCCTTTTATGGTAAAAAAATAAAAAATAAAAAATAAAACCCAATGGTCCCGTGAATTGCCTGCAGTGTCACGGAAATTACTGTGTGCTCTGCAGCACATGGTAATTTCTATGCACCTGCTGCCAAATTATTTTTTAAAAAAAATTATTTTGACGGAAAATGATAGATTGGGTTGCCATTTTCCGACAAGCAGGCCCCACCACAAATAATTCACATCTGCCGCATCCCCAGGCACGAAACGACGCCATTTTCCATTAGCCAAAACGACACCATTTCGAAGGCGATGCTAGGCGTGCATGCCCTTAAGCGAAACATCATTTTTTAAATAGTGAAAACGTAAATTCTACCTGCCATTTTTTAAGACAAATGTTAACTCTGAACTGTGGGTCCCACTTCTGCGAAAAACGACACTTCTGCTTGCCGTTTTTCAGCACACCATTTTGCTAAATATTTTCACTGTGGCCCCATTTTGCTAAATCTTTTTCATTTACACACCAAAAAAAACCAAGAAAATGCTCCATAATCAAACTGAATGAGGTGAGAAAGGGAAATTGGCTATTTTTTAATTATTTAAATTTGTATAAATTTATGTAAACGTGCGTCAAATATTCATGTGGATTGTAATGTTCTTCCAGCTAAATTGGATTGTAGAGTATCTATCACTTATACAGTACATATATGTTATTATATATGCTATGTATAACTTTTTTTTATAAGCTGCAGATTTTTATTGCAAACAATGAAGAGCCAAATGGCTATACAGAGCATAAAAAACAACCACTGCCAGAGAACTAAAAAATTAATCAACAAATATCCAGAATGGGAGTCTATAACAGCCCCTAAAATGAAGGTTAAAGCAGCCTAATCTTAAAAAACCAAAGGACAGACAAATCATACATATGAGTAAGATATTCAATACGCATACACTTCAATTGTTTGTTGATAAATAGTATGGGACATATCATATCATAGGACATTAATCAAAGGCTATCACACACATATAATAAAATATTGTAATATCAAAGGAAAAGGCTTAATTAATTAATTAAGTGGACCCAACAAAAAGAAATACAGTTGCCTTAGTTACAATGTCAATATGCAAAATACGAAATCCATTTAATTATTTCATGTACGTATGTAATCAAGTAAGTTTGGAAAGTCCAAAAACAAAATTGTTAATAACCAAAATCTCATAATTTTATATAAAAATGGCAAAATTGTGACATAAATTTGATAATTAAAATTAAATCCAGATAATTTCAGTGTATTAAGAAATTTCATATTCGATTAATAAATAATTTTATATTTATTTGTTATTAACACACTAGCTAATAGCTATCTAATTTTCTAATTTAAGTAAAAGAGTTTTAATGAAAATAAAAAAATTAAGTTTAAGCCGCTATTTTTATGGACTTCAGTGGCATGAACTCACAGTTATTAAGACACAAGGAAATTAATAAATTTTACGGGATTTTTTCATAAATGCCACAAAAAGGAAAAACAAATTTCATATTTATACTCTCCTATTTTTAATCTTTCTTAAATGCTATTTTTAAATTTTTTTATTTCATAATTACCATTTTTTAAATTTTCACTTTCAAAAATGCCCCATCCTGATTACAAATGATTTTTGAATGATTACAACATTTATTATGAATGATTTTTGAAAAGATCAAAACATTTAGACAAAAGTTGAAAGTTAATTTCGAATTATGAATGTCCGAAATGAAAGCCTAACAAACTTGATGCTGCACACTGATGTTGAAGGGATCAAGGACGACGGTGCTTCTATTTCTTCGCATAGATCAACTAGTCCTCCTCCTCCTCCAGATAGATCATATATTACGGCAAAAAGGCCTTCGAGTAGTAGTGCATGCATGGTGACGAAACCTTTGGAAATAGATAAGCACTCGAATTCAATAGATAGTGGCATAGGTAAAACTAATTGCTCTGGTAGTGCTTCAAGTTTACAAGTTGGAAATAAATCAACTGAAATTAAAGGAAATACGGGTGAGAATGATTCATCTGAGAAAATGAAAGTTAGTAGAAGCATCTATTTGAACACGTTCTCCTCTAATACAATAGAAGCTACGATTTTCGATATGGAGGAATTGGTAAATCAGGTTAAATGGAAAAAGAATATCTTACACTTTGGGATGCCTTTGCCAAACACATTGCCTCCTTGGAAATTTGGAGAACACCATACATCTTCTCTGTAAAAATAAATGCTTTTTGAAAAGGTTAGTTTATGTGATTGATGCCTTTTGTTGCAAATTTTGCATACCCGATTGTAGTTGCTCAAATGAAGTTTGAAAATTTTGAAAAATTCAAGTTCAGCTAGAGATTTTCTACTTAAAATATGGTAAACCCTGCATATGGTTTATCAAGCAAACTAGAGAATAAAAATCTACAGGAAGTGGCCGATAAATTATGCTTGGAATTTAAACCTTCTAAAAATAGAACAAAAGCCATTTGTGAGAAGTTCGTTCTTATAGGTATAACAGTATTTCATAATTACCATTCTATTTGTGGCCATTATACATATGGAATGACATTGATTTTGTTTTGCTTTTTTGCCATTCATTTGTTTAAAAAGATGATTTCCACCATTTGCAGTTGTCTAAATTGATTAGCTATTAAAAAAGATAATTTTCAATATTTGTAATTGTCTAAATTGAATAGCTGCAGGAACAATTAAGATAGCCCAACCTTTTTGAATTGTATATCCTGAAAAAAAATAATGAAAATAGAAAGACTATTACATTGGTGTGTTGGTTAATTACGCAACATATATCCTAGGACTATACAATTTAGTTTTACAAAAGTTAATATACTATATTCAGTTTAATAAAAGCTAATATACTATATTTAGTTTTTTCTTAAAGGTAAAAAATATGCATATATAAGCAATTTAATTACATTGCATTCTCTTTAATAAGACCTAATACACTATATTCAGTTTTGCTCAAACTAAATATAGTGTATTCATTTTTGCCAAAACTTAATAAATTGTATTCAGTTTAACAAAATCTAATACATTATATTTAATTTTTGTTTAAAGCTAAAAAATATGAATATATAAGCAATTTAATTACATTTTATTCACTTTTGATAAACCTAAATGCACTATATTCAGTTTCTGCTCAAACTAAACATAGTATATTCAGTTTTGTTAAAACTTAATACACTGCATTCAATTTAATAAAACCTAATACACTATATTCAATTTTTGCTTAAAGCTATAAAATATGAATATATAAGTAATTTAATTACATTGTATTCATTTTTGATAAACTTAATACACCAGTTTTGCCAAAACTTAATACATTATATTTAGTTTAATAAAACTTAATACACTATATGCAATTATTGCTTAAAGCTAAAAAATATAAATATATAAATAATTTAATTACATTATATTCACTTTTGATAAATCTAAATATATTATATTCAATTTTTTCTCAAACTAAATATAGTGTATTTAGTTTTACCGAAACTTAATACATTGTATTTAGTTTTAGGAGAAAAACACACATTGTTGAACAATAATTAATGATTAACAAAGTCAAGCACATTTGCTTTTGATGATTCTTTAGATTCCTCAGAGGCAATGCAATTCAACCGTGAATATGCTGGATCACTATCAAGCATCATAGGAGGAGTTTTTTCTGCATTTGTCCTTTCATAATTAATCAAAGTCATCTAATAAATCTATAGCAAAAATTTTCTTAAAATTAATGGCTTGGTCCAAAGATGATTTAACAAATGATTCCAGGGAAAAAAGCTAAAAATCAAGTTAAAACTTGATGTTAAATCAAAGCTTTTTGATATATCTGCAACACGTAATATGGTAACACTAAAGTGAGAAACAACAAAATAAGTGGGAACACTAATTGGTATCAAGGATATGAGACACACACACACACATATCACATACACAATCATAAAGAATAGTGACTGCAATAAAGGTACGAAATACAACTCAAAACCTTCCAATACCCAGCTAAGAAACGATACAAACAAAATGATAAGCGGTTATGAAAAATTACATATTCTTTTTCACCTGATGCCAATAAAAACTTATGCAACCATTTGACCTTTTCCAAGCAACTTTCTAGATTGGTATATCCCAACAATGACCATCCAAAGTTACCATATTTAAATATGATTTAAAAATATAAAGTAAAATTCTAATATAAGTGAATCCAGCCTCAAATTTCAAAACAAAAAGTAATAATTATTTAATTTTGGCATCTTTTTTAGAAGAAATTTTCCCATACAATAATATGAAAATCTATTAAAATTTAGAAAACAACACTAGTTCCTGTAACTCTGAACAAATATTATAGCATGCCTAAAAAACTGAATATTTGAGGGTATAAATTCTGTAAGGAGTAAAATAAATACAACTCCCAAAACAATTCTGGGAAGATCCTCGAGCAGAAAACCACTAGACAAACCCTCACATAATTGTTATTGAATGTAAAGAGTGATAATCTTGTTTTTAATGTTTATTTTCTGGATAATTTTGTATGTTTTAGTGTCTCATCTTACATGCTTTTAGTATTTTAATGCTAAAATATTTTTTCTTATGTTTATTTTAGTCATTTTGATAAATTTAAAGTTTTTGGGTGATTAATGATCTTAAATTTCATTTTATGCAGGAAATTTTGCTAAAGCATGGTTAAGACAAACTGTCCCAGCCGTGTCCAACGCAGAAGGCAAAAAACTCACCATTTCACTAATAGCCACGACTAAGACAAAGTGTCCCTGTCGTGTCCAATACAGGAGTCAAAGCGCATCGTTTCATTAAAGGTCACGACTGAGACAAAGTTTCCCAGCCGTGGCAAAGTGCAGCCTGTAAACGCGTTTTGATCAAGAAGCTCATCGCGGCTGAGACAAATTGCCCAGCCGTGCCCATGGAAATTACCACTTTGTCTCCTTCTGTCGCGGTTGAGACAAAAGTGTCCCAGTCGTGGCCACTTAGATAGCTCTATAAAAGCTGCGAAATTTTCTGCTTAGGGAGGTCTTTTCTAGGGTTTCATGCATATGTTGTTTAGGTAGAGAAAAAAATGCAGTTTTTCATATTTTGAGAGTTTTTCATACTTAGTATTAGAGTTTTACTTGTAAAAATTACTCTTTTAGTTTAGTTTTACTTCAAGAACACAAAGATAGTCATAGTTTTAGTTTCTAGTTTTGAGGATTACAACTCACAATCAAGTGCTGTTTGGAGAAGAAGAGAAAGAGCATCATTGACTTCAAATCTTCAGCTTCAAATGGGTTTTATAGTTTTCACTCTTACTTTGTTCATCTTTTACATTATGGATAGTGAGTAGTTATCTTTGTTGCTTAAGAAAGCTTTGAATCCCCTACTCACAATGTGAATATTGAGCATATTTTGATTTTTACATGAATGAATGGTCTATTTCACTATTACTTATTTATATTTCATGGGTTTTCAATCTGTTGAGTTAATTTCCATACATGGATGAATGATGTTCATCATATATCTTTGAATGTGTATTGAGTCTAGTGGATTGAAGTCTGTGAATAATCTTGCTCAGTTTTTCTTTCATGAATGCTATATTATTTTAGACGGCTGTGGAATGGGATTCTAAATGTGCAGTAATTATGATTTTAGGACTAGAGTGTGGAGTGAAATGGATGAGATTTGGGTTTTTTGGCTCAGAAATAAGAAGGCAAACCAAACTTAGGATGTTAGACCCGTGCATAGGCTAGTTGTTGGGCTGGCTCCGGAATGGGAAGTTTAGCAACTAGAATAGCTGGCTCCGGAATGGAACACTTGGGTTAAGAAGGTTATCCCGAATTCGTTCATGTATACTTTAAGATAAAATTAATTCACAGTGGGTATGGGATGGATGAGTGAACCTAAGAAACGTTTTAATTTTTATATATTTTCATACTTGTTAATTTTTTTGAATTAAATACATACTCAATTTACTGTTATTAGAATTAAATTTCCCTTCATTGCATATTTTAGCTTTTAAAGTTTGCATTATACAAATTAAATAACTCATACACACCAAATCGGGAATTCTTTAGCATACAATTTATTTTAACAGTTTTCACATACATTTCCCTTAGGTTCGATATTTGTAGGTCCTAACTATACCCCACTTTATTACTTGTCGATCTAGTGCACTTGCTAGGGTTGCAACAAGTTTTTGGTGCCATTACCGGGGAATTTGGCGTTGTTAGTAAGCTGTGATTATTGTTTGTATGTGTTTTCTTTTCCTTATTCTATTTTTCTTGATTCTTTTCAGGTGAAATTGGTGCATGAACAAAATAAAATAAGAGCAATTACTGCCTTTTGATCCTGAAATTGAGAGGACCCTACACCAAAGAATGAGAGCTAATAGAGATAACGAGATGGAGCACGATCCTCCTCTTGATGAGTTTCCTCCCGAGAATGAACAAGTGCCGAGGGCACATCAACAAATGCCAGGGGCAAGAAGAGAAGAATTGTCTAAGCAAAGAACCATAAAAGACTACACTGTGCCAAGGTGGAATGAAGATCATTAAACAATTGTATTACCAAGAGGAGTACAATTTGAGCTCAAGCCAGCCACCATTACTATGGTACAGAGGAATCGGTTCTCTGGTTCGGAAGTAGAAGATTCAGCTCAACATATCGACATATTTTTGGAAGTTAGTGACACTGTTTAAATTTTGGGTTATACGGATGCAGTAAGGTTGAAGCTGTTTCCATTTACATTGATTGGCAAAGCAAGAGAGTGGCTACAAATGTTACCATGTCAGTCAATATGGTCATGGGATCAAATGCAAGAAAAGTTTCTAATGAGATTTTTCCCTCTAACAAAGGCTGCAAGCATTCGAAATAACATCATGGGTTTCCATCAAATGAATGAAGAGCCTTTTCACGAGGCCTGAGAGAGGTTTAGGAGATTATTGAGAAGCTGTCCACATCATGAGATAACAGTTTACCAACTGATGACCATCTTTTACGATAGAGTTACACCTCAAACAAGGTCATTATTGGATGCAGCATCAGCAGGATCTTTCTAAAATAAGCTACCTGAGGACGCTTTTTAGTTGTTGGATGAGATGGCGGCAAATGACTCTCAATGGACTGCCCCTAGATCAGTCCCAAGGAGACAAGGTTTACACAATGTGGATGAAGTGGCATTATTAAAAGCCCAGCTAGAATTGGTAAAGAAGGAGTTGAGTGGCTTGAAAGTTCAAAATATGGCTATAGTAAATCAAGGGCATGGGCCATATGAAAGTGGGCAAGTTATCCAGGAAGGAGGAGTTATAGGAGATGTAAATGCATTAGGCGATTTTAGAAGGAATGATCCCTACAGCAATTCATATAATTCGGGATGGAGAAATCTCTCTTAGAAGGATGGAAATCAACAAGCTTCACCTTCTCAACCACAAGTAAGAGCCCTTTACCACACAAATGCTTATCATAGTCATGCTCAGCCCCACCAACCATAAGCCACCAATCATTACCAAGCTCCTTATCCACCGAACCACCATCAAGGGCAAAGCTCTAATCATTCCCAACCTCAATCATACCACCCACTAGGATTCCAATAAAGACTACCTATTCAAGAAAAGAAGCCTAACTTAGAAGACATGTTTTCCAGCTTTATGAATAGCCAAAAATAATTCATGACAAGTCAAGAATCAAGATGGAAATCTCAAGAGCAATGGAACCGGAATCAAGATGCTTCAATGAGAAATTTGGAGACTCAATTGGGTCAACTTGCAACTTCAATGTCAAACAGACAACCAGGGACATTTCCTTCAAATGTGAATCACAATCCCAAGGAGGAGGTCAAAGTAATCACTTTGAGAAGTGGTAAGGAAGCAGCACGAGAGGAAGAAAGAGGCAAATTAACAACTTCATCAACTAATTTGGAGGAACCAATGCGAAAGGTAAGTATTTCTAACTCTAGAGTAGAGGTAGATATGGATGCTCCAAGAAATGACAAGGAAAAGAGTATTATGAATCCAAACATAGAGGATCTTGATATCAATAGGTTGCCTTTTCCTGCTGTAGCTAGGAAGGAGAAAAAAATGAGCAATTGGCTAGGTTTCTAGAAATGTTTAAGAAATTACATATTAACTTGCCTTTTGCTGAAGCCCTAGCACATATGCCCAATTATGCTAAATTTATAAAGGAAATTTGTTCTAACAAAACAAAACTAGAAGGGTATGGAACTGAGCAACTCACGAAAAACTATAGTACAATTATCATGAATAAGATCCCAAAAAAATTGAAAGATCCAGGTAGCTTTACTCTACCTTGTGAAATTGGTGAGACCTTTGTTGGAAATGCTTTATGTGATTTAGGAGCCAGTATTAACTTGATGTCTTATTCCATGTGCAAGAAACTCAACTTAAGGGATCTCAAAGAAACAGGAATGAGACTTCAACTTGCGGATAGATCAATGAGAAAGCCGAAGGGAGTTATTGAGGACTTACTGGTGAAAGTGGGAAAATTTATTTTTCCTGTAGATTTCGTGGTTATAAAGATGGAAGAGGATAGGAAGACACCACTTATTGTGGGTAGGCCATTCCTGAACACTACAAAGGCTCTAATTGATGTCCATGGGCAAAAAGTCACTCTTAGGTTCAACAACGAAGAATTGGTGGTAGATATAAACAAGTCTTAGAAATGTCCATCAAGTGATCTAAAAGAGTTGGTCTATTTCATAGACAAATTTGATGAATGTGTAGAGGAGATGCAAGAAAAAGTGTTGCTGAATGATCCAGCGAATTCAAGCTTGATGAACTCTTTGGAGAGTGAAGAGTTGGATGGAGTAGAAGAAAAATGGATAGCAGCTGTGGAGAAGGGATGTGAAGAGGAGAATCTGAAGTAAGAGAGAACTACTTTATAAGAGGGAGAGTTGAAATCTGAAATTAAACCTCTTCCTCCTCATTTAAATTATGTATTTTTGGAAAACAAATAAAAGCCAGTAATTATCTCTCTTTTGTTGACAGGTGTTGAAGAGGAGACAGTGCTCAAGGTGTTGAAAAAGCACAAAGAGGCTATAGGATGGGAGACAGTGGACTTAAAGGGCATTAATCCAAGCTATTAAACTCATCGAATTCTTATAAAGGAAGATTGCAAACCAGTAGCTCAACCCCAAAGAAGGCTTAATCCGGTTATGCAAGAGGTTGTGAAAAAAAGAGGTACTCAAACTACTTGATTCAGGTATAATCTATCCAATCTCTGATAGTAAATGGGTTAGCCCAATATAATATATCCCTAAGAAGGGGGGAATGACAGTGGTAAAGAATGAAGTAGATGAGCTTATTCCAACTTGGACAGTCACGGGTTGGAGGGTGTGTATAGACTATAGGAGATTGAACCATGCCACTAGAAAAGATCATTTCCCATTGCCATTCATTGATCGGATGTTAGAGAGGTTAGCAGGGAATATGTTTTATTGTTTTTTAGATAGGTATTCGGGATACCTGCAAGTCCCCATAGCCCCTGAAGATCAGGAAAAAACAACCTTTACTTGCCCTTATGGCACATTCGCCTATAGAAGGATGCCTTTTGGCTTGTGTAATGCGCCGGCTACGTTTCAGCGGTGTATGATGGCAATCTTTCATGATTTTGTAGAAAAATTTATGGAGGTATTCATGGATGACTTTACCATTTATGGGCTAGATTTTGAGAGCTGTTTAGAGCATTTTGATTTAGTATTGGGTAGGTGTAAGAAAACCAACTTAAGTATTAAATTGGGGGAAATGCCATTTTATGGTAAGGAAAGGTATAGTTTTGGGACATAAAATTTCTGAGAAGGGGATGGAGGTAGACAAAGCAAAGATAGAGGTTATAGAGAAGCTTCCACCACCAACCAATGTCAAGGGAGTTAAGAGTTTCCTAGGCCATGCAGGTTTTTATCGTCATTTCATAAAAGATTTTTCAAAAATTGCAAAGCCTTTATCTAATTTATTAATGAAAGATGCTCCTTTTAAATTTAATGTTGAATGTTTACTGGCTTTTGAATTGTTAAAGCAAAGGCTTATTTCATCTCCGGTGATCATATCTCCGTATTGGAATTTGCCCTTTGAGCTAATGTGCGACGCAAGTGATTTTACAGTGAGAGCAGTGCTCGGACAAAGGCAAGAGAAAGTATTTTGTACAGTTTATTATACAAGCCACACTTTGACAGGAGCTCAAGTTAATTATACCACAACTGAAAAGGAGCTTCTTGCTATTGTATTTGCCTTTGAGAAGTTTCGATCATATCTACTTGGAGCAAAAATTATGGTGTAGTCTGACCATGCAGCATTAAGGCATCTATTTGCCAAAAAGGAATCCAAGCCAAGATTGATAAGATGGATACTCCTCTTGCAATAATTCGATTTGGAAATCAAAGACAAGAAGGGAGCAGAAAACCATGTGGCAGATCATTTATCAAGATTAGAGCATGATTATCTTGAGAAAGGGGAGATTGTGGACTTATTCCATAATGAGTGTATTTGTGCATTATTTGTTTGTGAAATCTTTGTACCTTGGTTTGCTAATGTGGCAAATTTTCTCGCAGGTGGTTATATGCCAAGGGACTTCATACGGCAACAAAGAAAGAAGCTGCAAGCCGATGCAAAGCATTACATTTGGGATGATCCTCACTTTTTTCGGCTTTGTGCTGATCAAGTGCTAAGAAGGTGTATCCCCAATAAAGAGCAAGCAGAGATTATTCAAGCCTATCATAATAGAAAAGCTGGTGGACATCACGGACCTAATAGAACGGTATCAAAAATTCTCTCTTATGGATTTTATTAGCCCACCTTATTTAATGATGTGAAATTATTCATTCAAACTTGTGATCGATGTCAAAGGGTGGGAAATATAACTAGGAGAGATGAGTTGCCGTTTACCAATATGCTTGAGGTTGAAATGTTTGATTTGTGGGGAATAGATTTCACGGGGCCTTTTTTAGTTTTTTATGGGTTTGAATATATCCTAGTGGCAGTAGATTATGTGAGTAAGTGGATAGAAGCTATAGCTACTAGGACTTGTAATGCAAATGTTGTCCTAGAATTCTTGAGGAAGAATATATTCACCCGTTGTGGAGCCCCAAGAGCTATTATCAGTGATGGTGGGAAACACTTTGTTAACCACCAATTCAAGACCTTGTTGAAAAAATTTGGAGTGAGACATAAAATCACTACCCCATACCATGCCCAAGCCAATGGCCAAGTTGAGGTATCCAACCGAGAGTTAAAAGCCATCTTAGAGAAAACTGTAAATGCATCTAGGAAGGACTAGTACCTTAAGCTAGACGAAGCTTTGTGGGCATATAGGACGGCCTTTAAGACACCAATAGAAATGTCACATTTTAGGTTAGTGTTTGGTAAGTCCTGTCATCTACCAGTAGAATTAGAATACAAGGCTTATTGGGCTACTAAGTTCTTAAATCTTAATCTTGAGAATATAGGAAAATGTAGGTCCCTGCAGTTAAACGAGTTGGAAGAGATTCGATTCTGGGCCTATGAACATGCAAAGAAGTACAAGGAGAACACGAAGAAGTGGTATGATCGTAAAGTCACCAAGAAGGAATTTGTGCCAGGAATGAAGGTACTTCTTTATGATAGCAGATTGAGGTTGTTTCCCGGGAAGTTGAAATCAAGGTGGAAAGGACCATTTGAGGTTGTCGAAGTCTCTAGTTATGGAGCAGTAACCATCAGACATCCGGAAGAAGGTCATGGGCGTGAGTTCAAAGTAAATGGTCACCGATTGAAGCCATATCTCAATTCCAAGTATGAGGTTGCATCAGTGATCCTCACTTTAGAAGATGATCCATGAGAGCTATGAAAGTCAAGCTGGCGACTTGTTAAACCCAGAACTTTTTCTTATCCTTGAACTCAATTACTTTTCTTTTCAATTTATCTTTAATTTCTTGCAAGTTTATCATGTTTAGTATCTAGCGTTTTTAATTTTGTCAAGAGAATAATGATTAGTAGTGAATGTTAAAGTGATTTTGTTGAGGAGATAAAGAGTTTTTAAGAGGGCAAAATTTTAGTTGGTCGCGGCTAAGACAAACAATCCCAGCCATGGCCCATTAAAATTTTGGAGAGGCAAAAGGTAGCCACGGCTGAGACAATTATGGCCTATTTCGTGTTTCAAAGACAGAAGGAGGGCACGACTGAGACAATTAGTCCCAACCGTGGCCTTTTTGTGCCATATTTTAGTTTGGAGTCTAGAAGGTAGGCACGACTAAGATAATAAGTCCTATCCATGGCATTTAAAAATTTAATAATAATAATAAATAAATTTATAAAAAAAATCACATGGGAAAATTTATTGGGACACAGCTGAGACAATTAGTCCCAGCCGTGCCTTTTGTTTCATTTCAACTCCAGAAGGGGGGCACGATAGAGACAAATAGTCCCAACCGTGCCTTTCATTTTATCAAAATGAGGTATTGCAATTTTATGCGTATTGCGGTTGAGACACTGTCCCAACCGTGGCGTTTAGCGAAACCATCGGGCTCTTTGGATTTAAACCGATCTTTTGCCCCCTTTTTTCTTCATTTTTTAGTCTTCCTTGCAATTTCTTCAAAATTTTTGGTCTTCTCTCTCCATTTTTGCTTCCATCCTCACTCTCTCTCTTCAAAAATCAAGCAAAATTTCACCCAAACGATCTCGTATCGACACTGGTGCTTCATCATTTTCCCTTCAGGGGTCCTCAAAGGTTAAGGTTCTAGCATGGTTCCCATAGAATTTACGGATTGGTGGACCCTCTTTGCAAGCAGGAGTATCTAGCCACCCCTCGCCTCAATATAGAACTTATGATAGAGTTAGGCTTCAAGAATGAACTGGACAGATTATTTAATGGTGTAGGTTGGAAAGTTTTCTACGAGCGAAATGAAAAGGTATACTCTCACTTGGTCCGTGATTTTTTAGCACAGTTAATTTTATAATTGGAGTGGATAGCTATGATGATCCAGGCTATGTGAGTTTTTGGCTCGATGACATTCCGTATCAGATGACTTTCAACGCATTTTCTGAGGTCTTGGGTTTTGATCAACATGCTGCCTGGGATATTACTCATCTAAACAAACAAAAAATCTGGATGGGAGTTTGTGATCTCGAGGATCCTACATACTTTAATCCCAAGAACACAAAGGCGCATCACCTGAGAGATCACCCATTGAGGATTATTCATCGATATTTAGCCTTGGCTTTCTTTAGCCACCTTGGATGGCTCGGTAATGTAAATGCAAGCGAGGCCACTATTCTTTATGCGATGCATAATGGTATCAGGTTGAATGGGGCGTCATTCATTGCCTAGAAAGTTTTGGATTTGCGCTCATTCCTAAAAAGGGATTTTAAGCTAGCAATGGGAGGGTTCGTAACCACTTTAGCCCATTTTCTTAACCATACGAGATTGGGTGTTGCAGTTGACAAGCCCATGATTATTGATCAAAAAATGCTACGGAATATGGCTATCCTGATTGACAACCCTCGCCTTCCAGGGTAAGGATGTTTGGTGGTTTCAGATCGGGCTTTTTATAGAGCAGTTGTGCATAAAGAAGCCACAGAATTGGAGCGACCTGAAGCTGAAGCATCTTTCTTATCCTCTGAGCAGTACACTGCTCTTAATACCAGACTTGACAGCATTACTCAGAGGATGGATTACGGGTTCATATCCATTATGCAGCGGATGGACGACATTGTTACAGCTCTTGGAATGCTACAATCCCAGTTTGATAACCAGTTCTCGCCTACACCGCCGCCTTCCTCGCCATGATTTCGGGGATTTTTCCTCCATTCATCACTCCCTTGTTGTTTATACTCTTTTGTTCTTTTGCTGGGGATAGCAAACATTTTAAGTGTGGGGTGAGGGTTTGAGGATGAAGACTGTTTAACTTAGTTTTTCTGTATTTGCTTTTGATGTTATTTCTTTCTAGTTGTGGGATGTTTTTAGTTATTTGCTGTTGTGTTATGATTGTAGTTTGTTAATCGAATTTCTTTGATGTTTTCCATATTTTTTCATAATTTTTATCTTGGATGTTTGATTTTGGTATTAGTTCTTATCTTTTGTGTTTGAAAGTTGCATTACATTCTACATTCCTTTAGTGTCAATTTAGTTTAGTTTCTTAGGTTATTAATTACTCTTGCAATTAGCCTGAGCTTTCCAGTTAATATTATTTTGAATCAATTTGAACTGCTTATTTAGGATGTTTGAGTAGCTAGAGAGTAGTAGTATTGTTCAGGGAAGTTCTTCTTTTGAATTGATCTCGATTAATTATATACCATTCAATTTCTAACTTAGTGAGCATAGTAGGCTAAGTTTTTTGAAATTAAAACCAGTGAGTAAAAGCATTCGAGTGAAAAAATTCTGGAATAGTTAGAACCTTCCTCATCACCCTTCAAAACGAATATTCAACTCAGATAAGATTAGGATATGACCCAGGCAGCCTTCTTTGGTAACCAACTTTTAAATGACTTTTAACCTACCCTTAGTAAATTTTACCATTGTTAGCCCTTTTAAGCTTAATTGGTATGCTAAAAGCATACTATTTAATTTTTCTTAATTACACTTATGCTAAACCATGCAGACTAAAATGCCTTTGTTTGTCCCACTTTGGAATTGGCCACTCTAGGTTGGGAAATGAAATTTGCATGTTAGGTTTGATAAATTTTTGATTATCAGTTAAGAAGTAAAGGGAAGTTGAAGTTTTTTTTAGGGATTTTTTAGCTTAAACGTTCTAAATATTTTGGGACAAGGATGATAAACAATTAGTGCTTTTGGCACCCTTCTTAGTAAGTGAACGAAAAATTCATTGTTACTTACTAAAAAAAATCAGTTATTATCCTGCAGAAAATAAGTGTGGGGTACCTAGCATTTATAGGAAGTGTCATTTATCTTACTTCCTACAATTTTGAGAATCCAACTAATGTCCTGAGATTAGTTTTCCTTTCTTACAATGATAGAGCATGAATTTTGAAGGAGATATTTTCTTGAAAAAGTTAGGCGGTTTGTATTTCTGGATAGTGTGGCTAATTCTGTCTTGCTAACCTTATCAAAATTTTTTAAAACCTTTGCCTTATCCCCACTACAACCTTAATGTAAGCCCTGGTGATCTTATTTTGTTTTGAGTTGTTTAGTGGAGATGATCCTTATGGTTCAAGTGCTAAAGGAGAGGCTTATAACTGTTCTGATTTGCAAGCATAAAATTGTTGTAATTCTCTCTTTGCTTGATTGCTGGAATTCACTGGTATTTTTGGTTTTTGAAAGAAAATAAAGTTGTTTTAGCCTCGCACACACACACAAAAGAAATTGTATGGTATAGATCAGTTTGAGTCTTTTTAATTGAATTCTTCATCTGAGTGTCTTCTACTAAGTGTTGCTAGAATCTCTCTGAATTTGCTTGTTCTGATGTGGGATTTGAATTTTCAAGATTGTGGATGATTCGTTTGCTCGAGGGCAAGCAAAAAGCTAAGTGTGGAGTAGTTGATAATCTTGTTTTTAATGTTTATTTTCTAGATAATTTTGTGTGTTTTAGTGTCTCATCTTGCATGCTTTTAGTATTTTAATGCTAAAATATTTTTTCTTATGTTTATTTTAGTCATTTTGATAAATTTAAAGTTTTTGGGTGATTAATGGTCTTAAATTTCATTTTATGCAGGAAATTTTGCTAAGGCACGGCTGAGACAAACTATACCAGTCTTGTCCAACTTAGAAGGCAAAAAACTCACTGTTTCACTAATAGCCATGGCTAAGACAAAGTGTCCCAGTCGTGTCCAATATAGGAGTCAAAGAGCACCATTTCATTAAAGGTCGCGGCTGAGACAAAGTGTCCCAGCTATGGCAAAGTGTAGCCTGTAAACATGTTTTGATCTAAAAGCTCGTAGCGGCTGAGACAAACTGTCCCAATCGTGCCCATGGAAATTACCACTTTGTCTCCTTCTGTCGTGGCTAAGACAAAAGTTTCCTAGCCGTGGCCTCTTGGATAGCTCTATAAAAGTTATGAAATTTTCTGCTTAGGGAGGTCTTTTCTAGGGTCTCGTGCATATGGTGTTTAGGCAGATAAAAAAATGCAGTTTTTCATATTTTGAGGGTTTTTCATACTTATTATTAGAGTTTTACTTGTAAAAATCACTCTTTTAGTTTATTTTTACTTCAAGAACACAAAGATAATCATAGTTTTAGTTTCTAGTTTTAAGGATTACAACTCGCAATCAAGTGCTGTTTGGAGAAAAAGAGAAAGAGCTTCATCAACTTCAAATCTTTAGCTTCAAATGGGTTTTATAGTTTTCACTCTTACTTTGTTCATCTTTTACATTATAGATAGTGAGTAGTTATCTTTGTTGCTTGGGGAAGCTTTGAATTCCCTACTCACAATATGAATATTGAGCATATTTTGATTTTTACATGAATGAATGGTCTATTTTACTGTTACTTATTTATATTTCATGGGTTTTCAATCTATTGAGTTAATTTCCATACATGGATGAATGATGTTCATCATATATATTTGAATGTGTATTGAATCTACTGGATTGAAGTCTATGAATAATCTTGCTCAGTTTTTCTTTAATGAATGCTATATTATTTTAGACGGCTCCGAAATGGGATTCTAAATGTGCAATAATTGTGATTTTAGGACTAGAGTGTGGAGTGAAATGGATGAAATTTGGGTTGTTTGGCTCTGGAATGGGAAGGCAGACCAAATTTAGGATGTTAGACCTGTGCATAAGCTAGTTTTTGTGCTGACTCCGGAATGAAAAGTTTAGCAACTAGAATAGCTGGCTTCGGAATGGGAACCTTGGGTTAAGAGGGTTATCCCAAATTCGTTCATGTATACTTTAAGATAAAATTAATTCACAGTGGGTATGGGGTGGATGAGTGAACCTAAGTAACGTTTTAATTTCTATACATTTTCATACTTGTTAATTTTTTTGAATTAACTACATACTCAATTTACTGTTATTAGAATTAAATTTTGCTTCATTGCATATTTTAGCTTTTAAAGTTTACATTATACAAATTAAACAACTTATACACACCAAATTGGGAAGTCTTTAACAAATAATTAATTTCCACAGTTTTCACACACATTTCCCTTAGGTTTGATATTTGCAAGTTCTAACTATACCCCACTTTATTACTTGTCGATCTAGTGTACTTGCTAGGGTCGCAACAAGTTTTTGACGCCGTTGTCGAGGAATTTAGCGTTGTTAGTAAGCTGTGATTATTGTTTGTATGTGTTTTCTTTTCCTTATTCTATTTTTCTTGATTCTTTTCAGGTGAAATTGGTGCATGAACAAAACAAGAAAAGAGCAATTACTGCCTTTTGATCCTAAAATCGAGAGGACCCTACACCAAAGAATGAGAGCTAATAGAGATAACAAGATAGAGCACAATCCTCCTCTTTATGAGTTTCCTCCCGAGAATGAACAAGTGCCGAGGGCACATAAACAAATGCCAGGGGTAAGAAGATAAGAATTACCTAGGCAAAGAACCATAAGAGACTACGTTGTGCCAAGGTGGAATGAAGATCATCGAACAATTGTATTACCAAAAGGAGTACAATTTGAGCTCGAGCCAGCCACCATTACTATGGTATAGAGGAATCAGTTCTTTGGTTCAAAAATAGAAGATCCAGCTCAATATATCGACATATTTCTGGAAGTTAGTGACACTATTTAAATTTCGGGTGTTAGTACGGATGCAGTAAGATTAAAGCTATTTCCATTTACATTGATTGGCAAAGCAAGAGAGTGGGTACAAATATTACCATGTTAGTCAATATGGTCATGGGATCAGATGCAAGAAAAGTTTTTAATGAGATTTTTCCCTCCAATAAAGATTGCAAGCATTCAAAATAGCATTATGGGTTTCCATCAAATGAATGAAGAGCCTTTTCACGAGGCCTGGGAGAGGTTTAGGAGATTATTGAGAAGCTGTCCGCATCATGAGATAACAGTTTACCAACTGATGACCATTTTTTATGTTGGAGTTACACCTCAAACAAGGTGTTTTGGTGTTTTGTAATTAAATGAAAAATTAAGGACTAAATTGAAAAGTTTACCAAAGTAATGGTATTAATTGGTATTGAATGTTAAGTATTTTGATAATTGTGTTTTGGTGGATAATTAATGAATTTTGCATGATTAATGCAATTGTGCATGTGATGGAAATTCTTTGATTTATAGTCACCACTGAGCATATTTAATGCTCAGTACGTAGTATTTACTGCGTGTAGGTTCCAAAGATTGAGTGGAGCATAGTACACAGAGTAGCCAAAATTTTGAAGAGAAAGGAGACAATTAGACATTATTTGGTTATGTCATGTATATACTTAGTAAATTTTTAAGTATAAATTGAAGTGTATTTGAATAGTATTTTGTGTATATGTAACTATGAGTTATGACAAGAAATGAAATTTGAATGGATGTGATGAATGTTATATTAATTGTATAAATTGTTGTGCCCAAAGGGGCTATGGAAATTCTCTACTTTTCAGGTTGGTTAGGCAAGTTTTTAGCTGTTATATTGTTGGATTTTTAATCAGTGAATAATAACTTGGATAATTATAGGTCAATTGGCAAGTTTGACTTGTAAGCAATAATAAATGGAAAAGTCTGCAGTTAATGAAATAGTTAGGGTTCAATATATGATTTTGAAAAAAAAATAAAATTTCGGCTAATCACTTAAATCAATAGGACATTTATAGTAAAGGTGTTACATTTTGTGTTATTAGAGCAAAGGTTTAGGCAATTCTAAGATCGAAGTGGGATTAAGTGATTGGTTTACCTATATATACATGCTAACTATCAGTGGAAAAGTGTTATAAATCTAATGTGTACTTGCTCATTTTTGTTTTATAGTGAAAGAATTTCATCTAGCAGAGATCGACAGGTGGAAAATGGTGAGAGTGAGGTATTCATTGGTACAGGATAGCATGAGGCCCCACAGCAGCAGGCTTCTTCACTAGTGGTTTTGCCTCCACCCCCATAGCTGGACTTCCTTAATATGATGGTGGGCTATATTCAGCAGAGATGGCAGGTGATTCAGGCACAACTATATTAGGCAGCAACATCGATATAACCACCAGCTCCACCCAGAAGAAAGCCCATTCTAGAGTAGTTAAAAAGATTAGGAGGTGAAGATTTCTATAGGCGTGACCCTTTGACTCTATCCCAGGCTGAAGAGTGGCTATTCAAAATTAAGAGATTGTTTGGAATTACCAATAACCCACTGGAAGAAAAATTTGAAGGTATAGTGGCACTGCTTCAGGGACTAGCTTTTATATGGTGAGATTCAATCAGGAGGCATATCCCAATGAACTAGTTGAATTGGTGGTTCTTTATGTCACGGTTTGAAAAGAAGTACATCGGGTCAGAATATAAGGCAGCAATGCATGATGCCTTTTGAAGGCTAAAACAGGGGAATAAGATAGTGGTAGAGTATGAGCGAGAGTTCGAGTGCTTACCTAGATGGAAGTCAGTCTACAGAAGAGAAATTATGTCAGAGATTTGAGAAGGGATTGCCCATTGAGTTTAGATAGATTATAGGGACACAGAGATATCTTGACTTGAGGGCTATGGTTGAGGCTGCTATTAAATTAGAAGCCATATAGACATAAGAAGCTAACAGGAAGTCCCGATTTTAGTAAAAGAAAGTAAGGATAGTCCAGTGGTACGAAAGGTTAAGGTAAGAAGTCTAGGGAATCTCCAGCACCTCAGAGCCATACACCAGTTGTTGTAGGTTGCGGTTAGGATGGTGCACCCTATGGTAGGGCACTAGCTACATCAGTAGATAGCACACCCTCAGATAGAGACAGTGAAATAGCAATGGCATGTCATCATTGTGGTAAAGTTCATCCAAGGGAATGTCGATATCTGACTGGAGCTTGTTTTAGATGTGGTCTAGAGACCATCAGATTAGAGATTATCCCTTAAGGCAAACTTCTTCAACTATATCTCCAGCACTTGGTTTTGGATTGCCTGCATTGAGAGGTTATGGTAAGGGAGCTACCCCTATCACATCAGCATCTAAACCAGCTGGACAGTCATCTTAGGGTCAGAGATGTGTTACAGGATAGACTTATGTAAATATGAGGATGCTCCTAATGTGATCGTAGGTAAATTTCTGTTATTATCGGATTCACTATATGCACTTATTGATCTTGGTTCTACTCATTCTTATATAAACACTGAGTTAGCATGGGGTAAAGGGATTAGAGACGTATGCTTATAACCAGGATATCCTTATGAGTAATCCTTTGAAGCATAATGTAGTTATGAATAAAGTGTACAAAAAGTACCCTATTAGTGCTCAAGGTCATGTGTTCCTGGAAATTTTGATTGAACTGTCGTTTTATGAATTTGATGTGATTTTAGGGATGGATTAGTTATATGTCCACCAAACGACAATAGATTATAAAAGAAAGAGAGTTATTTTGAAACTTGAAGAAGGTCGGGAGATCACAGTTGTAGGTATGAGAATCGACTTCATATCTGATGTGATTTCTGCTACAACTGTCAATAGACTAATTAGAAAATGGTGCATAGCTTACTTGTGTTATGTAGTAGAGGCAAAAAGGGAAGGTCCATAGGTGTCAAAGGTGCCTACTGTTAGAGAATTTCTTGATGTGTTCCCTGATGAATTACCAGGCTTGCCACTTGACAAAAAAGTGGAATTCTCCATTGATGTTGCTTCAGGCACTGCTTCGATCTCTATTGCTCCTTATAGAATATCACCTATAGAATTGAAAGAATTGAAAATTCAGCTACAAGAATTGCTTGATAAGGGGTTTATTATGCCCAATGCCTTTGCCTAGGGAGCACCGATCCTGTTTGTAAAGAAGAAGGATGGAACGTTCAGGTTATGCATTGACTACAAATAGCTTAATAAGGTGGCCATTAAAAATAAATACCCCCTTCCTCGCATTAAAGATTTGTTTGATTAGCTGAAGGAAGCGGGTTTATTTTCAAAGATTGATTTGAGGTCAGGTTATTATCAGATGGCAGTGAAAGAAACATATATACCTAAGATTGCTTTTCGTACTAGATATGGCCATTATGAGTTCTTGGTCATACCATTTGGGCTTACAAATGCACCAGTCACCTTTATGGATTTAATGAATGACGTATTCCACCCTTATTTTGACCAATTTGTGATAGTCTTTATTGATGACATCCTGGTGTATTCCAAGACATTAGAAGAGTATGACAAGCATTTAAGGATTGTTTCATAGACCTAAAGGAAAAAGTAATTGTATGCCAAGTTCAGTAAGTGTGATTTTTGGCTGAATGAAGTATCTTTTTCTGGTTTATATAGTATCTGCTGAAGGCATAAAGGTGGATCTTTCAAAGATTGAAATGATTGTTCAGTGATAGGGATGCTCACGGGGCGGGGCGGGGAAGGGGTCCCCACTCCCCGCCCCATGCATTGTCGGGGATTTCCCGTCCCCGCCCCCGCCTGAAATATGGGGAAAAAAATCCCCCCGTCCCTGCCCCACGGGGATCCCCGTTCCCTGCGGGGATCCCCGTTCCCCGATTGTCTCCCCGTTCCCCGATTGTCCCCGACTTGAATTAAATATTTCTTATAAATTATATTTCATTTGTTTAAAAAAAATTCACATAAAATTAAAATACAAATTTTAATAATTAATAACTTAAAATTAAAAATGTTTCATACCATTCAAATACAAATATTTATAAAAATTTCATACAATTCAAATTATAAAATAACATTCATTCATTAACAATTAATAACTTCACTTGGAACATTTTCATCCCATCGAATATCAACCTAAAATATCAATTAATCAAATATAATAAATTACTTATATATTTATATATAAATTGAAAGTAAATTGAAATTGATGACAACAATTATTATTATAATATTCAAAATAAATACATTTATAATTTACCTCATCATCTTCATCAATATCTTCAAGCATTGTGTAAGACTGTGGATGAGCAATTGAAGAACCTAAAAGTATGAATAATTAAATATAATTGTTATTTATAAATTATTATTATGAACTATAGTCAGAAAAGCAAAATCAATAATTAAATACAATTAAACAGTCAATTTTCACACACCTTTATTTGAAGCTAGTATCTAGTTTTGTGTACACATTAATGCTTCAACCGTGTCAGCATGCAATTTATTACGATGAGCACTTATAAACCTTCCACTTGTACTGAAAGCTGATTCAGATGCCACCGTAGATACAGGGATTGCCAACACATCTCGTGCAAGTAATTGCAATGTGGGATACTTAAGAGCCAGTTTCCACCAACTCAATACATCAAAATCATCTTTAAGTGGATACAGTTTCTCTTCCAAATAAAGGTCTAATTCAGTGCGCATGCTATCACTTTGAGACTCAGAGGAAGCAACAAATAATTCAAATTTGCGCATACAAGACGACCCCATACTATGACTTGATGATTGAGAAGAAAAACTTCTTGATGAGTCAGCTACAAAACCACTTTCACTTAACTTCGAATTTGATGAATATTGATCAACCAAATTATAACAAATTTTTTTTATGTTTTCAACCTCTATTTTTGCTTTTTCATCTCCATAGAATAGAGGATAATAACACTCCAAAAATTTAGTCTTGTACCTAGGATCCAAAATAGTCGCCACACTCATAATATCATGAATTTGAGACCAATATTTATCAAATTTTTCAATCATTTTGCAAGCCATAGCTTCAATATAAGGACACCCACAAATAACCCACTGTATCAATTTCATCTTAATTTCACACACTTTTGGAAAAAAAAGATTGACAGTAGGATATTTTGTCCCAGAAAAGATTTCAGTTACATCCAAAAATATTTTTAACTTCTCACAAATTTGAGCAGCCATTTCCCACTCTTCATCCATAGGCAAACATCTATAAAGAGGCTCCCTTTGTTTTAATCTTTTAAACACATCTTTGTAACTAATAGCCACGTCCAACATCATAAAAGTAGAGTTCCACCTAGTCTTACAATCTAAAGTCAATTTTCTAGTACAAGAAACTCTTAACTGACGGGCTGTTTCCTCAAATCTTTCATATCTTTTGGGAGTAGCACTCCAAAATGCAACACTATCCCGAACCTTTTCAATACAATCCTCGATAATGTCTAAACCATCCTTGACAATCAAATTTAAAATATGAGCACTACAACGCACATGCAACAATTGTCCATCCAACCAAAGTCTATTAGCTGATAATTTGCTCAAAATCGTATTAAACATTGCATCATTTATCGAACAATTGTCTAAAATTAATGCAAATAATTTCCCATCTAGATTCCAATCCATCAGACAATTAGACAACACATCACAAAGAACATCGGCTGTATATGGACATGGCACATAAATGAACCTAATAAAAAAATAAATTTATAAATTTATATTTAAAATAAATTAATAGTTAAAATAAATAAAATAGTACATGATAATTCGACTTTGTAAAGTCCATGAAGCATCAATAAAATGTATTGTAACGGCCATAAAACCTTTCTTTTGATTGGACGTCCACATATCAGTTGTGATGGCAACTCGGCTATCATTCTTTCCAACCAGCTTCATAATCTTTTCTTTTTCTTGTTCAAATAGTTTCAATATATCTCTCTTCACTGTGTGCCTACTCATCCTTTTGAACATTGGTTGAATAGTTCCAAGAAATCTTCTAAAATATTCATGTTCAATCATTGCTAATGGATATTCATGCACAACAATTGCAGTTGCCAGATCTTTTCGTGCAATCTCTTCATCAAAGGTATACGTCCCAATTGAAACTCTCCCTTCATTATCTATCTTAGATTTCAAAATTGCTTGTTTTATATCTCTACTCTTTCTCAAAGGACATGATCCAAAATGATCATGTAAATGCTTAGTACCATTTTTTGTATCCCCTCCTAGTTTCTTTCCACAATAATTGCATATTGCCTTCCAATTATTATCAATCTTTTGCCTCTTAAAGTGATTCCACACAACTGATTTCAAACGACTTTTAGAATTAAGATTTGTTTCTTCATTTTCAGTTACAAGATTAGCTTGACTTGATTCAATAGGAGCCTGAGAGTCTAATTGCACCCTAGATTGTTCACTACTATGTTGTTGATTCATTGGTTGTTCGATGGATTGTTCACCCTCATCCATAATATCACAACTACTGCATAAAACAAACAAGTAAATTATTCTAATTGAATATATGAGCATTAGTTAAAGATGACACTAGTGTTAGTTAAAGATGACACTAGTGTTAGTTACTAAACTAATCGTTATCTTTGGGCATTAGTTAAAGATGACACTAGTGTTAGTTACTAAACTAATGAATATATATTTGAGTTGAGGTTAACTTTATGTTCATATGTACTTAATACTAACATATAAAACTTATTCTTCAAGTTAATTAATATATGAGCATTTTGACAATAATAGGTTTGGAAATTTCTTAGTTACAATCTTACAAATAAAACTGAGTATGGAAAATCATAGTGGGGCAGGCTCAAATCCTAGGAAAAGACCGAATAGAATTGGAATTATCTTTTGAAAATTTTGTTTGTTTTAAATGATTTTTTTTTCATGCTTCTAATTTAAGAAAACACTTAAGTAGTGCATTTTTATTAAATCAAAATGGTTTTAAATTCGTTTGGTTCAAGTAAAATTGTTATTAATAGATATAGTTTTTTTTATTGGCAAAGATTATTTGGTTATTGAATTTTTTGTAAATGCCTTTAGACTTGTAAAAGGCTTGTAAAAGTAAATAATCACTGACATAGTTTAAGACATAAATTAAGAATTTGCATTGTCTAATCCATGGAATATAGCAAAGACCACATTTTGTATTTTTATTTTTGTTTTTTTACATCCACTTGAAAAAGTTGTCCAACCACATTTTCATGTTATTGGAGCCTTTGATATTTTTTCCTTATTCTTTTTATAAACATCCCTTTTGTACATTATTGAGCAAAATCTGGGGAATAACAGTAATAAAACGAAAAAATAAAAAATTTAAAAGAAAATTTAAGTTGTACATGTATATAGCTTCCCAATTGCTTATCATTTTGGGTCTGATTCTTTTTAACGACTATAAAATCACACTTTTATGCCTAATTAACTTGCTACAATGCAATTATTGTATAGAATCAACCTTTTGTCAAATAATTAAACAATTGAAATGTATAAAAAATTTAAAATAATACCCAACAATTTAAACAATTGAGAGTTTAACTACTTTTATAATTTATCTGATTCTTATGTTCAAATAGATATAAAAAGTGCTTTAAAAACTAGTATGCCTTTTCTTTTGATCGAAAATTTACCTGAGTTCCTGAAAGCACGAGACATTTATTCTAAAACTGTGATAGCTTATAATATACAATATTCACATATATAAATTTTATTTCCATAAATTCCAGCAACTGATTGTTATATTGCAAGAGAGATTTGAGAAAATGGATGTATTGCTAGAAAGTGCTAGAAAGTGCCCCTCTCCAAACCAATGATTTTAAATTTTTATATTCATTTCTTACAAAAGAGGGAAAACAAAGAACGTGTCTAAAGCTTTACTAAAATGGTTACAAGTAGTAGTGAAGATGGGCTGAATGGTTAACAAGTAATATGTTGTTTTTATTCGCTTTATTATTATTATTATTATTATTATTATTATTATTATTATTATTATTATTATTAAATGTTCCATTCTGAACATAAATTTTGTTTAAATTCCCCTATTTTTATTTTTAAGGTTTACTGCTTTAAATGGAAGCTCGAACTTTAAAATATTACTTTTTATTATAAAATTTTTTTTTAATAATTTAGGTAACTGTTCACGCAATGTAACAAATAAAGACACCTAGAAAATATATAAAAATCTATTGGGTGGATATAAGAGAACTGTATGTTGGATAACTCTGTGCAAGTGAGATTTCTTAAATACTCTAAAATGGAAAATGCATAACATAATAATTGAAAGATTTAAATCTAAATTAAATTATTGTGTTGTATTAGAAAAAGAGAGAGAATTGAAAGAATCGGAGGGTTTCTTCATCTTTTATACGTGCAGGGAAGATAAAAACATTTATAGATAAACATTAGCCATGAAAATTGTCAAGTCCTCAAAGATGATCCCATACCTCAAAAACTAAGATCTCTTGGTACTCTGACTTTCCCTTGTACAAAATGGTTTTGACTTCCAAAGAATGTGCTTTTCCTAAACGAAATCAAGAAATGAAAGCCCAGTTGATAAAATCGATATCTCAATCTAACTGAAGATGGTGGGGTTCGGGTTTTGGATACCGTTCTCTCCCTCTAGTGCTTCTAAGATCTACCTCTACTTATACATAAATATTCCAATAATAAAATATCAAACATGTCAAGAATCAACGGAAATCAACTTACCTGGTAGAAAATTAAAGAAGAAGATCTGCAACGAAATTGAAGAATCTGCAACGAAAGCGTACCAGCTACAAGGAAGATGCCATAGCTCGATTAAGATGCTCCTCCACAAACCCTTTACGCGATGAACAACAAAACAAATCCAAGGTCTTCTTCAAACTACACCATTGAGAATCAACTTGAGATAGAGAATAGGAGACAGCGGCAGGAGAAACAAAGAAATGAAGGAATATGAGCCTAGGGTTTTTAAGTGGAATATTTATAGTCGATGGCAAAAATATAAATATTTAGAATATAGGGATATTTTAGTCATTTTCAAATCGGGGTCGGGGATCCCCGCGGGGCGGAGACCCCCTTCCCCGCCCCCGCCCCGAATTTCACCCCGGGGATTTTTTTATCCCCATCCCCGACCCCACGGGGAAAAAGATCGGGGATTCCCCGCCCCGTTCGGATCGGGTCCCCACGGGTATCTGATTTTCCCCTCCCCGTGATCATCCCTATTCAGTGAAAACTACCTAAGAATGTTACAGAAGTGAGAGGTTTCCTAAGTTTGGCTGGATACTACAACATATTTATAAATGGGCTTTTCCACCATTGTCGTTCTTTTGACCCGACTATTACAAAAGCATACCAAGTTTGAATGGACTGTTAAATGCTAAGAATGTTTCAAGAGACTTAAAGGTATGCTAATAGAAGCTCCCATTCTCACTCAACCAGAGTCAGGTAAAGATTTTGTGGTCTACAGTGATGCCTCCAGAAATTATTTGAGTTGTGTATTGATGCAAGAAGGCAAGGTGATTGTTTATGCCTCCGATAGCTTAAGACTCATGAGAAGAACTATCATATTCATGATCTGAAGTTAGCAGCCATTGTTTTTGCTTTGAAAATTTGGAGATATTATTTGTATGGAGAGAAATGCTACATCTACACATATCATAAAAGCTTAAAATACTTGTTCACTCAGAGGGAGCTCAAACTTAGATAAAGACGCTGGTTTGAGTTGAACAAAGATTATGATTGTTTTATTGATTACCATATAGAAAAAGCGAATGTTATGGCTGATACACTCAGTAGAAAATTTATGTTAGGTAATGTGAATATTTTAAAATGAATGTATTTAAGTGATTGATAAGTTTAATTGCACTACAAGAAAAATCTAAAATAACGATGGAAATTTACTAATGGAAAAATTTTCATTGGTAATTATCGATGAAAAACTCATTCCGTAGGGAAAATGATATTGAAATCATAGGTTACGACGAAATAAGAATTCCATCGTAAAAATTGGAGGAAAATTTAACCGTCAAATATTATCGAAAGAAACAAAAATTTCATCGGTAAATTAGCACCAAAGTTTTGCGGTTAAAATTAGATATTGGATTTACCAATGAAATGTTATTTTCATCAGTAATTTAACAATGAAATTGAAATTTTGTTTGTAATTTATCGATAGTATTTATTTTCATTGGTAATTTTCTACAAAGACATTCATTTTCATTGGTAATTTTCTACGGAGACATGATTTCGTAAGGAAATTGAAATAAATTGAAAATCCTATTTTTACTGTTTCTAGTTCATTGTACCTAAATTGGAGTGAATTTCCATATTTTGAAAAAGTAATTCACTGCAGATTTGTGTGTGTGTGTTTTTTTATCCTCAATCAAAACTCATTTAGGGGGGCTTGAGTAAAATTTGTGTGTGTTTTACTGTTTCTAATTCATTGTACCTAAATTCAGTGAAAATTTGTGTGTATATTTTTTATATATATAATTGAGTAAAATTTGGTTCTCCTTTGTTGTATTCCACTTTCCCTAAAATGCCTTTTTTGATTTCTTTTAGTGGCGTGGCTTGCTTGCAATAATCTTGAAAGTTCAGTGTTTATTCATTGTTTATTTATTATACTTATATTCGATTATTTTAATGTTATACCATTAATTTTTTTTTTGTTGAAAATTTAATAGATTACTAAAATTGATAAATTTTAAAAAGTTAGGTATCAATTTGGCTAGATTTTTTTTTTTTAATTTAAGACCTAAAAATAAAATTAGAGTCTAGAAGTTAAAAGATTTTGTAATTAAATTTTGCATAGTCCCTCATAGTTGTTTGGACCCGCCTCCAACAAAGTGGACTATTATTTTATTTTTCGTTTTCATACAATTTTGGAAACTTTTACTTAACATCCAATTTTTTTATAGAAAAATATTCTTTTGCTCTCATTATTTATTTGACTTAATCTATTTAATTCAAATTCATTACATGGTCCACATTAGATCCATTGATAATGCATTTATAATTAATGTATGATATATTATATCATTTGAAATTTTATTGTTTGTTTATATAACTTGAATGTAAAAACCAATTGTTGTTATAAATTATAATTATATTTATTTATTTATTTTTAACAACTTTATTTTTTAAAAAAATAATAACATAAAATTTGATTATTTCATTACATGATTAAGTTAATAATAATTTATAAATAGAACTAAAATTTGATTATTTCATTACATTTAAGAACCTCCTGAATTCAGTAAAACTCAATTCCCATTTCTTCAATTTCTTGTCATGGTATTTGATACTTTTCATTTTTTTTTTCTATCCATTAGATCAATAAATAGTAGTACTATGTGTAATGCCATCTTACTGTTGGAAAGGTTTAACCAAAAAATACAATAAAGCATATATTTAGAACCTCTGAATAAAACTAAAATTGTCCTCACTCTTTAGATCCATCAAATCCCTAACTCACTCTACCCCTTCTTCCCACCTGCTCCACCTTGGCTACTCCTCCGAGTCCGTTCCCGACTGCAAGGTAGCCGTCTTTGGAGCTACCGATGAAATCTTTCAGCCATTTGCTTTGCTAATAAAGCTTAACCCTCTTATATCTAACCTTGCTCTCTACGATATCGCAAAAATCCTTGGTGTCGCCGCCAATGTTAGCCATATCAATACCAGATCTGAGGTATGCCGATGTTAGCCATATCAACACCAGATCTAAAGTTCCATTTTTAATTTCTTTTTTTCAGAGTTAAAATTCTAATCTTTATGTTCATTTCTCAGCTGTACTTGCTTTCCTTTCTTGCTTGATATGGATTGAGATGTTTCTTCTATACTTTCTTATATATCCTAGTTGTAGTGAAAAATGGTTTGTTTATATAAATCTAGGAGATCCAGCAGAAAAGAAACCAACTTGAAGTTTACAACTCTGTTACTCTTGCTGAGGCAAGAAAAAAGGTGATCTTTTTACTTTGCATTGCTTGTTGTTTCTTTGATTTTCAATACCCAGAATTTATCTTCTTGATCAAGATCATCTTAAATGCTGATTTTGGTTGGAGCCTCTTCTTCTTCATCGTTCGAGTTTAGGCTCAGAGAGAGCATCAAGAAGACCGCGACTAAGAACCTAGTTGTTTTTTACTCCAAAACTTGGTGCTCGTGAGTTCAAATCTCTTGATTTTTTAATCTTTGGCCTGGAAATTGAGGTGCTTTGTTTGTAATTTGATTTAGTTTTTGAGATAATTAAGCTAATCTATTTTGTTTGAATTGAAGTTACTCATCGAGGTGAAATAGTTATTCAATAAACTTGGAGTGCAACAATTGATTCTAGAATTAGATGAACTGGGTACGTGATCCTTGTACTCAATCTCTATATTTGTTTATAAATGTGTATCTACATCCTTAATTAGACATTTTAATTGTTTAAATTAAGCATTTTTTTGTACTGAAATCTCTGGCTTCAATGTAATCTTTGTGGTCCAGTTTGTGTTGGTGCCTCATTTCATTAAAGTAGAATTTTATGGAGGGGAAAATGATAATGAATCCTTTTATCTGCAATTGCTATAACTAGATCCCAGTATGGTTATCTATTATGTCAACTGCATGTCATGTTATTCAGTATTGAAATTAAACAGACCTTGCATGATCTGAGGAATTCTTTCTGATTTTTCTTTTGGTGCCCAAGGACCACAATTACATAAGATACTAGAAAGGCTTACTAGACAACACACCGTGCCAAATGTTTTTGTTGGTAAGCAATGCTTTCACATTTGGCTCCTAAAAATGTATATATTGGAAAATTATTGCCTTAAAAATTAAATCTTACCGGTCTCTATATTTTTAATTATAGTGATGAATTAGCACAATTGTGGTATATATATATATATATATATATATATATAATATATATATATATATATATATATATATATATATATATATATATGCAAATTTGTGCATGAAAAATTGTAGATGTTCCCCTTGACATTATTCATATTTCGGTAACAATGTACCTACCTATTTTTCTCCCAACTTGCTTAGGCCCTTTAACATATGTCACGATTCATATAGAATCACCAACTGGTCAAATATAGATCTGCACATTCCATGCTCAAAAGTGAGATGTTGTATTTGAGTTTGTATATGAGAGGCTGCATTCCAACTCAGTGTGCTTTTTTTTTTTTTCTGTTGCATTGCTCAATATATTAACTGCTAGGCAGAAAGTTTTCAATTTCCTATTTATATCTTGCTGGTGCTGCAGTGTGAATATCTGTGCAAGTCCATTCAAATTTCTGGATCACCTGGAATGTAACAATAACAACAACAACTAAGCCTTAATCCCATACTAGATGGGGCTATCTAAATGAATTATTTGTCTCTAGATCCCTCCGTACAAGGTAAGATCATCTGGAAAGATGTCTAAGAAAAATTAGATGAGGCTGAACTCTAAATATATCTCAGGTAATTGTGATTCTTGTTACTATACACTGAGCTCTATTCTTGGTATCCAAGGTTGATAGGCATTCGGGTAGTGTAATGTCCAAAAGAAAATTCTTTTTGGTACTAGATATAATATTGATATAGGGGTTTCTTATGCTTGATCTTTTATGAGTGGCACATGCTTGCTGACATGCTTATAAATAAAGAAAGATGTTTTGATTTGTATTCATACAGATACAAATTGTTGAAAATACAAAGCTATTCTTATAGCCTTCACCTGCAAGCATGATATCGGAGCCTTTCATACCAAAAGAATTGGAGTTTTGAATCCTGACCACTTCAATTAAAGTTTTAAAAGTTTTAACATGACATTCATGCTTTAAGCCTAATGAGAATTCATGTCTGGAGATGTGTGATTAAATATAACATTACTTACAAGCTTGACTTTTAGGTGGAGTCTGTTTTTGAGGTTCTCAACTACAACTTTGAGCTTTTAGGTTTCATGGTTCTTTGACACAATTGATACATGTGGATGAGTACTCAATCTTTTTTAATGTCTTGTACAAAAGAAATAACAATGTGGACCTTTTCTTTTTTTCTTTTGAAAAATTGTTGCTGTCTATATAACATTAATTGCTCCTTCTGTCCATATACTCAGATGTTTACTACTGACAAATAACTAAACTTTTTTGACCTTTGCTTTCAGGGGGAAAACATATTGGAGGTTGCTAATTCTTTGCTATAATTCTTTGTGCTCATATTAATTAGCAGTTGGTAGTAAATTTTATCTAATATTACGTTATATAGATGTCAGTAGTTCATCTATTCTTTCTTTCTTTCCTTTTTTTTTCCAACCAGACTTTTGCTTTTGCTTGAGTGATTTTTATCTAATATTATATTATTTAGATGCAAGTAGTTCTGTATCTTAACTTTTGCTTGAAATTTTAAAGGTCTAATAAATACTTATCATAGAGTTCTAAATTAATTGTATTGAATTTGTAATTGTTCCGGTAAATTGAAATCTATGTGAGCATGTTGTTAAAGAATTTCTATGTGAATTTAAAATAAATAATTAAAATGGTTGGTTAAGGATTTAGATAATTAGATTTATTAATCTTTGCTGAGTAATAATTTGTAAGATTATAGGTACTTAACAAGTTTATAGGTATGTTTATAAATTAAGTCAAGAATGAAATTTTATATTATCTACTTAAACAAAAATATTATTTTGTTTCAAAAGAATGTTTATTAGTTTGCTCTGTTAATTAGCTATTAGAGATGTTAACAATTGCTAGCTTGTCTTTGAAAACATTTCTTTATGTATGCCCTGTTAGAAAGTGAGATGCTTGTCAAATTTTTGAAGTTCTGAAGCTTTTGCAACGGCTGACAGTTATAGTATGAAACATGTATGTCTCCAATTATCATATGGTTATTTAAAATTTATAATATTTTTAGTGATGAATAATTTCTTCACTAATTTTTTACCGGAACCAAATTTACCGATTGAAATATACATTACCGTCGCTAAATTTACTTATAAAATATATCATTTCGTCGGAATTTACCTACAAATTTGTGATTTCTATTGGTAAATTTAACAATGGATCATATAATTTCATCGGTAAATATGGCAAATGACGACAATTGTATGGTTTGTACCTTCTAACAAAATTAATGATGAATAATTTTTTTCATCGGTAAAGTTAATGACAAATATTTTTCGTCGGCAAAGATGCCAACAATTGGATTTCATTAGTATTTTGGTTTTCCTAAGGAAATTTACTTAATTTTATTGGAAATTTTCATCTAAAAAATGAATTTTTTTTATAGTGTTGATTGATGATAGTGTTTGCAGCTCTTTTGGCTATGAATATCAATTTAAGTTTGGCATCAGATGGAACATTATTAGTTGAAATGAAGTGAAGCCTGATTTTGTGCATCAAGTGAAAATGGTCCAGAAGGAAAATGATAGACTAGTAGCCATTGCGAACAAGCTTAAAGATAACAGTGATGAGAATTATTCTTTGAATGATGATGGTAGCCTCTGTTACAAGAAACGACTTTGTGTTCCAGATCAGGAGAAACTAAAGAAAAACATTCTTATAAAAACTCACCATAGTAGCTATGCAATGCATCTTGCAGGTAATAAGATGTACCGAGATTTGAAAGCTTATTATTAGTGGCCAGGCATGAAGCGAGAAGTGACAGAGTTTATAGGTAAATGCTTGATATGTCTGCAAGTAAAAGCAGAGCACTAGGTTCCTTTAGGATTGCTTTATCCTATTTTGATGCCGGAGTGGAAATGGAATAGAGTGACTATGGATTTTGTTACTAGATTGCCTGTGACTCAAAGGAAGCATGATGCTATATGGGTGATTATTGATAAACTCACCAAATTTGCTCATTTTTTACCAGTATGGATGGATTTTCCTTTAATCGGGCTGGCAAAAATCTACATTGATGAGATAGTAAGGTTGCATGGAGTGCCATCATCCATTATTTCTAAAATGATTCCATATTCAGCTCTCATTTTTGGAAACATTTACAAGAAACTCTAGGTACTAGACTTCACTTCAACATAGCATTCGACCTTTAGATAGATGGTCAGTCAGAGCAGATGATTTAGATACTAAAAGATATGTTGTGATGCTGTGTGCTAGAGTTTGGAAAAGTACTTATCTTTAACGGAGTTTGCTTACAACAATAGCTACCAGTCCAGCATAAAGATGGCATCTTTTGAAGCATTGTATGGAAGGAAGTGTAGAACTCTTTTGTATTGGGCATAACTAAGTGAAAAGAAGCTTGTAGGGTCTGACTTGATCTGTGACCTGAAAGAGAAAGTGCGAGTCATCAAAGGTAGATTGAAAGAAGTTATGGATCGCCAAAAATCTTATGCAGACCTAAAAAAGAAAGACATAGAGTTCCAGGTCGGAGATAGAGTTTTCCTAAAGGTATCTCATTGGAAGAAAGTTATGAGATTTGGCAAAAAAGGTAAGTTGAGTCCAAAATTTATTGGCCCTTATGAGATACTTTAGTGAGTGGGTCTTGTAGTTTACCGATTAAGGTTGCCATCGGAGTTAGAAAAGATGTATGATGTGTTCCATGTGTCAATGCTCTGAAGGTACAAATCTAATCCTAGTCATGTAATCACACCAAAAGAGATCCAAATACAGGATGATATGACCTGTGAAGAGAGACCAGTGAAGATCTATAATACCCTTATACCAGTGTACTATATGTACAGTGATCGGATGTTAAAACACTAAGATAGTTACAAATTGCTATTACAAACAGTCCGATAAATTTTTTTTTCAACATTTAATCATCATTAAATAAACAATCCATAAGTAAACTTGTTTACAACTTACACCAGATATACATATATAACCTATAAAGACTTGTACATATAAATCACCATCTATATCCACTGGTATCATATACATGTTATGTCTATAATGTGCTTCTTACTTTACATAGCTGTTCTCGTTCAACACAAGCTTACGGCCACTTTAACTTCCCATTTACATAACTTACATGCAATAGTAATACTATGTGCTAAGCATTAAAAATATCCAGTGATGAATATGAATTTCAAACTTTCCATTAACAGATTCATTCATACACACACATTATTTTTTTTCTTTTTAACTTATTTTATTCAGTAATTTAGCTTATCTTCTACTTTAAAACTTTCCAAGGTTACTAAGTATGTACCGTTATTAACATTTATTTTAAATAATCTTCTTATTATATTTCAATTGTTCCTATTATTGTTCTCTCTAAGACTACGATGCAGTTTCATTTTTAATTTCATAACAATTATAGTATCCTTTTCTTGTATTCTCGGTGTGTCATTACTTTTATTGACTTATAGTGTTTTCAGAATATTTACCGTATTTTTTTTATCTTACTTTACATTTCATTTAGTTTCCTGAATAGATTCGGCAACTTTTACTTTCTTATTAATTCAATCTATTATTAAACTGTGATCATTCTACATTAATTTCATCAAACTTGATTGTAAATTTAATTATATATATATATATATATATATATATATATATATATAATCGTGAATTAAATGATATTTTTAATGTATTTTTAGGTGTTTAATTGAGTTAATTTAGTTGAATTTTGGTTTAATTAGTTGAATTTGTATTTTAAGGGTTAATTGTAAGTTTTGGTATTTTTCATAGCCAAAATGAAGGAAAAAGGGACTTAATTGAAAGAAATGGAAAATTCTGGGCCATATGTGTAATTTTGAAAAATTAAAGCAAGATTTCTTATATTCAGTCCAAAGGCAATTAATTAGGCCATGCATAAAATTGTAAATAGCCGCGTATGAAAAAACTATGAAAAACGAGCAAAAGTTGAAGAATTGCATATAGTACAGTGAAATTTTGCTTGGTCGTGCATCACAATGAAGGAATTCATGCTTGGCTGTGCATGGCAAATTTATGCCTATGCATGGCCATGCATTTCAAGAGGAAAAAGGCTACTTGGCCATGCATGGCTGTTAGGCATCTCTCAAAACGACAGTGCATGACAATCCATACCTATGCATGACCGTGCAATTCAAAGAAGAAAGGAACCCTTGGCTGTGCAATTCAAAGATGAAAAAAATACTTGGCCATTCAACAAAGAATTATAGCTCGACGAAAATTTCTAATTAGCAGAGTTCTTTTTCTATTCTGAATTGGAAAGCTACAGAAGCTAGAGTTTGTTTTATTTTCCTATAAATACTCGACAAAAATATCAGAACAACAAGATCAATAAGAGAGAACACAACAAGCTTTAATTACGATTTTTTTTAGTTTTCTCTTTAGTTTTCTTTAGTTAGTTTTGTACAGTAGTTTTATGTTTTTTTAGTTTGTTGTTCTCTTTATTTTAGTTGTTTATTATTCTTTTAATTTTATTATGAAGTAATTTTTCTTCTTTTGCTAATGGATACTTGAGATCTTTTATTTTCGTTGTTATGACTTTATTTTGAGCTTTAATTTCAATATCAGTTGATTATTTTTTAGTCTTAAGCATATTCTTATCCTTAATTATGTTAAAATTGAGTGTTGGTTTATTGGTTCAATAACTAAAAATTAGTTTAGACATAATTACTGATTTGCATATTCTTGGATTAACTCTTTACTATTTATACATGATTATTTTCTGATTTTGAGGTAATTATGTGTTGATAATATTGGTTAAGACTGAGAGAGGAGGAACTAAGAATAAATTAGAGTTGAATTTACTTGCAAGAGAGTTTAATGAATTTATAGGATTTTAAACTGAATTTTTATGCTAAGTGTTAATTGGTCCTAAAAAGAGAAACTGAATTTTTATGCTAAGTGTTAAATTGGTCCTAAAAAGAGAATTTGATGCTTAAGAAATTTATTCTTGATTCAAGGTATCAGACTTTATTTAATTTAGTTTTTCGTAATCATTGGTGTTTTTATTGAAATTAAGTCATTACAATGAAATTTAAGGTGGATAGTTCCTTTAGCAAGAAAATTTTAATTATTATTTTATTTTTAATTCATATTAGTTTAATTTTAGTTTATATTTTGTTTAATTGTTTATTTAGTTTAATTTTTGCCTTTAAATCGAAAACATTTGGAAAACAATTCAGATTAATTTAATTCATACAGAGATATTCTTCTTAGCAATCCATGTTTTCTTGGATACGATATTTGGGATCTTAATCTATATTTTTTTATATTACTAGCCAATCTAGTACATTTACTAGAAGCCGGTATATATATATATATAATACGTTACATTAGTTATCTTAACAGTAACAATCACTTTTATTAACAGTTTTCTTATTACGGTTGTTGTCATTAATTTTAGAATTATTCCTTTTATTCTATTGTTGTTTTACATTAATTAAACTTTTTAACATAAGTTACTTTCATTCTCTTTAATTATATGTTTCAGTGCAGTCATAAATTTTACTAACATCGTATTCAATGACATTATGCTTTTTTCAGTAATTACTTATTTTTTTTGTTGATTAAACAATTTACAGTCTATATACATTTATTATCCTTTATCCCTCAGTACCTATATCGATTTTATTACTTTTATTCACTCCTAGTTTACAGTCACAAATAACTCATTAATAGTTATTTCATTATATTTAAATATTTATCTTTATCCTCATAGTTATATTATTCAATATTATATTTATTTCAATTTTATGACTATACTTTCCCAATTTTAATTTACTTGTATTTTGATTCCTTATTTAATGCCATAATGTAATTTGATTCTTGAACATGATATTATATTTCAATTTGGCCTCTATCAACAACACTAATAGTTAATTTACTTCGGTTTGATTCTTACTTCAATATTCACAGTTATAACGTTACCTACCTATTCTATTATTCCTTTTCATTTTCATTTTTTTTTTGTTCAATCACTTTGGTTCAATCTACACAATTAAGTTCCTTAATTAAATTTGTGCATGCGATCATATTAATAATATTTTAATTAAATCCTTGTACCAATATTTTATATACATTTTCATTAGTTAGTACTTTTCCATTCACTTTTATATCTCTAGTTCCTTTAATTTTTTCATTTTTATCCAATTTCAATTCAAACTCTTATTTTAATTAAATTTATGATTTATATTTTTTATGCCTTTAGCTTCTTATTACTTCAGTATTTAATTCTTTTCATTTTAATTCATTATTTTGTAGGCACCATTTTCAATCGGTTATCTATCATTCGTTTTACTATCACACTATTGTCCTTGTACTTTTACTTCGCTAATTAGTTATTCAATAATTTATTAGATATTCCAATATAATATTTATACTTTATGATTGATTTTTTATTTTACTTTACCATTTTGTTCGTTCCTTTATAAATAATTCAATTCAATTTTCTTTCTTTGGTTTGCCCTTAGTATCAATCCAGTAAAAATTTTCGAACCGGATACACGAGATCAATACATTTAGAGTGATTTCAAAAAATAATCCGAACATTCATATTCCATTTACATTTCATATTTCAACATTTCAAGATTTCATTCATTCAGTAAACCATCATTGGCCTAATAAAGCGAGTCGTCATGACTCGCATCGTGGCTATACATTTAATGTTCCTATAGCTAGCCAACTATATCCTGTACTATATTTAACTACCAGCTTACTACTAAGGGCAATTAAATCATTCATTTTATTAAATTACCATAAAACACTTAATTTACATTTAATTCACATTATTAATTCTTTTAATCACTACTCAACCAATAAAATATTTTCACTTCAAATTAATTCTTTTTCCACTAATTCGATTCCAAGCCATTTAATTTTTTTCAATTCCAACATAATTCCCATCACAATTCATTTTAACATATCATCTTCCATAATTTTCAATTTAAACATAATACAATATTATACTTTAATATATTTAAATATACTCTATTAATTCTAAATAAATTAACACATTAACCTTGCATTATTTATTTATTTATTTTATGCCATTATACTTAATTAATTAACTAAATACACTTTAGTCCCTAAACTTTCATTGATTTATAATTTCATCCTTCACATCTATCCGACTTACATAAAACCAATATTTATCTACCTTTTCATACTTATTACATTATTTACTTTCAAATTACTTTTTAATCCCCTAAGCCAATCAAATTACTATTTAGTCCTCATTTTTTTCAATAAATTACTAAAATGCCCTTTTATTCATTTTGTTTATAATTTTGCCACTAATTATACATTTTAAACTATAAATTCAATATTTATTTGTAAAATTTATGTTTAGTCCCTAAACTTCATTTCATGCTTAAATTTTATTTCATACTCATTTAAATATCTGTTTTACCCAATAATATTAACTTTGCTTAAAATTATCATTCTACCCTTTTTCATATTTTTGTAAAATTTCCATTTTGTCCTTCTACTTTCAAAATTTTTTACACTATTAATTCATTATTCATTTTTAAATTTACTGTTTAATCCCTAAACTTTATTTCATGGGAAATTTCATATTTAATACTTAATTAATTTCTTATTTTAGATATTTAACCCTTAGTTCACTTAATTTACCATTTCATTTTTTTCAACACTTGGCAAAATTACCGATTGGCCCCTAAACTTTTATTTTCTGCCATTTCACTCTAACTATATCATTTATCATTCTTTTCATTATTTCAACTTTGTATTATGAAAATTAATGTTCATATGCTTTTAGTATTCATTAACATTCAACATAAACCTTGGTATTATTTTTATTTTTATTTCTTTTAATTAAATCCATTTTACTCTATTTCTTTAATTACCTTCCTTTAATCCTTTTATTTTATTCTTGCCATTTTTTATTTCAATTAACTAATTAGTTAATATTATTTTCATTTATGCAATAAACTCAATTTATTTCATTAAAATAAAATATTTTCACTACAAACATAATATAAAATTCCACTTAAAAATATTTTACTAAATTCCAATTAAATTAGTATACCCCCAAAGCTACACCTACATACAATTTATGACTTTACATTAAAAACTTAAGCAAAATATACCATCATACACACACCCAATTCGGCAACACATTGTTCATCCACTTAATTTTATTTTCTTCCATATTTAACTATTCAAAACATCACTATTAATCTTTTTAATCATTTTTATAATAATTATTTTAATTATACAAACATTAATTACATACATATATAACATAAATAACCCTAAATCAACTCAATTAAATGGAAAATAGAGAATTTTGTATCCACATACCTTAGATTCTTGTTCTTTACACTTTAAACCTCATATCTTTTGCCTTTAACCTTAAAAACACTTTCTCCTTTCTTTTTTATCTATAATGGTCGAAAATACAAGAACATAAATCCATTAATTTCTTGCTTTCATTATTCAATATAATTACATATACATGCTCTACATCCTTCAAACTATTTATAAAAATCATTAAATCAAATTAAAAATCTCAAAATCACTTACCATAATTTCGGTATATAATCTTTTCCACTTATTTTCTCCTATTTCTTTCACTTCAAATGAGCTTTAAAGATGCTCACTAATGAAAAGAAAGGCTAAATATTATCTAGGAAGCTTAATTTTGGTGAGAATTTGGGAGAGAAAGGAAAAAAGGGAAAATAGGGAGAAAGATGACTTATGAATAAGAAAGAAGAAGGAGATGCAAGAATTTTGGAGGTTTCTCTAGAATTTTTGATATTTTGGCCCTTAAATAGTCTAATTTTGGGCTGGGTTGGTTGCAAACAAGGTGTTTGGGCTTAATTCAAGCCTAAACTTGATTTTAAGCCCATTTATATACTCTAAATTATTTATCTCTCTTTAGAAGTTCAAATTCACTCAAAATCAGCTCCATAATTCTTAAAATAATAAATTAAGCCTCCATAAAAAAATTTTAGTCCAATCAGAGCCTTTTTCTGATCTGGTTCACTCAAATCGGTCCGATTAGCTAATTTTTGATGTTACAAAAAAATTTATTTTTCACCATCAAATAATTATAAATATTAATTAGAGCCCAACTGAAATTTTTAAAATTTTTAAAGATCATTTACTATTTTTAAAATCTCGATCAAATTCATGGCCAACGGGTTACTATTTAAACTGAAACTATCATTTTTCTCTTACTTTATGTTTCAAACCTTCCTAAAAATACTTCAAAAATTCTCACAATATATTCATTAGGCTTCATGATTATTTTCGGATCAATCGGAGACTATTTTTTTATCTGATCCACTTTTACCAATCCAATAGTCCGATTTTTCGTGTAGCTGAAAATTTATTTTTTCTTTACCATATGATTCTACATCTCATTTAATGTAGATCTAAAAATTCTGGTAATTTTTAGATATCATTTGCTATTTTTAAAGTTTTGATAAAATTTTAGTCAATCCGAGTACTATTAGAACCGAAATTATGAAATTTTCTTATTTTTGACTTTTGACTTTTGATGATCCATTTGATCTCATTTTTAATCCAAATTACATTCTTGGAATCATGCTAACATCCTCTTTTCAATGGTTCAATAACATATTTCTCAACTTCGGGGGATACTATCACATCGGTGTCACTATTCACTATCGTAAATTATTATTTTCGACTAACCCAATATTTGGGCTATTATAATTCTCTCCCACGTATAAAAATTTTGTCCTCAAAATTTTCTCGTATACCACCATCATGTTAGCAATTTCTACATATAAGATCACTTTGGGGATATTCAATTCATGAAATCCTAATTCATTTACATTCCATTGACATATATATCTTATGATCCTCGTGGTTTAGTAAACTAAAATAATCTTCATACCTTCTCACATATTTCCAACCACTTCTGTTATAAACTCTTATTCAGAGCATGTATATGTGTCACTTCATCCTTAACATACTATCTCTAATCTTAAAACTGCCTAAACCATATTCTAATATCAATAAAATTATAACACCCTTATACCATTGTACTGTACGTACAGTGATCGAATTATTTTCAACATTCAATCGCCATTAAATAAAAAATCCATAAATAAACTTGTTTAGAACTTACACACCAGACATACATATATAACCTGTAAAGATTTGTACATATAAACCACCGTTTATGTCCACTGGTATCATATACATGATACGTTTAAGTTGTCCTTCTTGCTTTACATCACCGCTCTCGTTCAACACCAACTTATGGCCACTTTAACTTCATACTTCTATAACCTATATGTAGTAGCAACACTACGTGCTGAGCATCAAAAAATGCCTAGTGGTGGATACAAATTCCAAACTTTTCATTAACATATTCATTCATGCATGATTGGTATCTAACAAGTATACTAGATCAGTTAGTAATATAGGAAAATAAAGATTAAGATCCCAAATATCGTACCCAATGGAACATGAATTGTTAAGCCAAATATCCTCATTACACAACAACTTGACTTCTGTTTACAACTCTTACCCTAAATGATACAACTTTTCTCATTACGCTTAATTAAAATGCCCAATAAATGTAAATCCATCCAAATTTAGAGTGGCCAATTCTAGAGGGTAGATAAAGGCTTTTAGGCTATATGGTTAATAGATGAGTGTAACAAGAAAAAAAATATGGTACGCTTTAAGCATACCTCATTAAGCTTAAATATGGCTAACAAAGGTTAACTATATCAAAAAGGTAGGAAAAAAGTCCTTTTATTAGCTCTACGAGAAAATTTTGCCTAGATCACTTTCTAAGTTGCTTGAGTTACTTTTATGCTTTGAAAGGTGATGAGGAAGGTTCTAGTGCCCTAAATTTTTTTTATTCAACTATTTCAATGCACTAATTTTTCTTATATTTAAAAACTCGTCTTTCATGATTTATGTGTGGAAACTAATAATTATGAACCAAGTTGAGTAGTAAACTAGCACAAAATTTCATTGAACAACCTACTTATCTTACTACCAAACTAAAGTCTTGACTCACGCACATTCTAAATTTGAGTTCAATTTATGAGAAAAACTAGGGCAAACTAAGCTTTATGTAAGTTAAGTAACAAAGTGAACTAACTATAAAACTAGCATGCAAACTACAAACTATCTAAACAACTAAAGGAAAAATAGAACAACTAACACAAAGTAACTAAAACAATTCATGAGTACGATAAAAGAACTTTCCTGAATTTCTGAGTTCAAAATCAAATTCATCCGAGCTTTATCCCCCTCTTTAAAATTTTGCTATCCTCATGGAGCTTATATTTATATGGTAGTAGAGTGGTGGCCATGAAATGTGTGCTCTGGATCAAAATCTCTCCCCGAAAATGATCGGATCAACAGAAAGTAGAATGCATAACTTGGAAGGACTAGGAGCAATAATATTCCTTATTCTTATAAGGGCCTCTATATAAGTCTCGTGACCAAAAATAAATGTCTTAAAAGTTAAAGTTCAAAAATTCATCCTAAGAGAAACAATCCAAATGAAGCTCAAGGTCATCAATTACAAATGCACTATATCAATTGAGCAAAAAAGTAGATAACAAGTATAAAAGGACATATGTGATTGGTGCAAAATGGTTGAGACTAGGAAAAATGAAGTAAAAGAGTTAAACTTAGTCATTGAGGCTAATCATTAAACCTATTGTGTGCAAAAAATAACTAAGGCAGCATCCCTCGAAGCTTTAAAGCAATGAGAAACTCATGAAAAATGTTCTCCCAAAACCCTATTCGTAATCCTTAAAAATAACTAACTCTAGATATAAGTGCCTTAAGTGAGAGTAAAGTGAAGTGAAAGTGGTGTGTACTTAGGTGAAAGTGTGCATATTTGGCTGAATATTGAGTGAGGTTTAGCGGAGGAATGAAAATGGGTACGATAAAGAAAAACTAGGTACATAGTTAAACTTAGTCATTTAGACATTTTATCAAACATATTGTGTGCACAACTTTACTATAACTAATGTAATTTCAATAATCTCAAACCCAAACTGATACATTCATGCTCTATTGTAACCACTTAATGCAACTATCACCATAGAGAACACAAAAGGAAGCATATACAAAGCAAAAAAAAAAAAGCCAAAGTATCCAAATTAAAAACATTTTTCAAAAGGAAATTATAATTACCAAGTAAATTAAAGAGACATTAAAGCTAAAGTATACTTGATCAAATTTGAGGATGCACGATAAATTTTTCAACAGGTAATTAAAGTACTTGGTGTTGGAGTGATTGTACAAGTTAAGGGGTGAAAGCACAAAAATAGGCAAAATGTGAAAGCACGGTGAAGTGTGTGAGTTGAGGAAGTGATTGTTGGCTTTTATATAGGGGGGACTCGGTGGAGTGTGTGGACCACTCGATGGAGTGATCCTTCACTCTACCGAGTGACCACTCCCTGAAGCCCTACAATCACCACAAATTAAAATATTTTTTAGGGACTCACAGTGGAGTGAAAACACACTCCACCGATCAGATTCCACTCAGTGGAGTGAATTTTCACTCCACGAAGTGACAAGACTCTGTATTCTAACATTCCAAAATGCTCTACAAAAAACTCCTATACTATAAAATTAAACATCAACTTAATATTTCTCTTAATTTGCACTAAATTGCCAATAAACTCTTTATGAATTAAAACTCAAATCTATCCGAACTAACTCCACCAATTCCACATATGAAGATCATAGTAATTCCTACCTCATTGCATACTAATTTCCAATTTTTGCTAACAATTAGATTGTCTTATCTGCATACACAACACTACTGATATAACATGATTGAGTCTTGTTTTCAACTATAAATCTTAATCTCTCCTACTTCACTACATGAAACACTTAAGCCCTAAAAAAAACTTAAAAAGTTGGTTCAAATAAATTTTATTTTTCTTTTATTTATATCCCAAAATCAATTCAAATATGATAATTAAGCACTAATGTATTGATCTAGAAAAGCTTATTAAATTAAACTAAAGCCAGGTTAGCAAACTATTAAAAATACATACTAAACACAACTAATAAAAAGAAATTATGAAAATTTAACAAGAAAGGTTAGAAAAGTTCTAGTTCATTGAGTCCCAGCTTGACTCATGTTACTCTCTGGAGTCCGAGCTTGTGATCCAAATAAGGGTTTCTTCGGACTTTGCTCCTCATTTTCATCCATTAGTAGAAGAAAATTATCAAAATTTACCAAAGCTGGAAACTCCATATCCTCAATAAAGTATGATTCCTCATTTGGCTCCTCCTATATGAACTTTATCGGCTCTTTTAGCCTAAATAAATTCTTCAAATGGTTTGAATTCAGTGCTTTCACTTGAGAATTTAACACTTTTTGCTCCTTTGGTGATAAATTCTCCACAAGAGGTTCCAATACACCTTCCAAATGAATACGAGACTTATCTTTATATATGAATTGTTTCTTTTCTTCCTTATCCATCAATAATGAATGATTTGTTTCCTTTTCCTTACCACCATTACCTGGAAATTTCATGGAAACACTCAAAAGTTATAGTTTAGATTCCAACCTTTCAATTCTTTCCTCTTTATCCCTTAATAAACTCTCTTGACTCTTGATTTTTTTCTCTTGAGTCCTTAACTTCTCTTTTGGAATTCTAAACTTTTCCTCTTGATTCCTTAATGTAGCCTCCCACTCCTCTTTTCAGCTTAAAATTTATTTTCATTACTTAAAAGCAAGTCACAAATATCTTGAGTTTAAGAGATAATGGCCTCTTGCGTGGCCCTCTATTCTTCTTTTTCAGCCTAAAATTGCTTCTCCTTACTTATAAGCAAGTCATAAAGATGTTGAATTGCTGAGTTACTAGTCTCTTGTGAATATTGCAATGAATATTGGAGTTCTTGATTCTCTCTTCTCAAATCTCCGATTTGTGCTCTTAAAGAATCATCAAAAGGTGGTGAATAAGGAATTTGTGAATGTGTATGTGAAGGCTTTGTCTCCTTTATTTATCTCATTAAATCATTCATTTACTGATGCAAAAGGAACACTTTATAATCATTAACATCATCTTGGATCATCTTGAAAAATGTCTCAAATTTTTCCTACAAAGAATAATCACCAAATCAAAAATAAAATTAAAATTAAAATCTCAGACTAACTCAATCAAAGATATTAAACAAAAAACACCATTGTTCCCTAAAAATGGGACAAAAAACTTGATCGATATCAAGCAAGTGTACACGATCGGCTAGAAATATAGAAAAATATAGATTAAGACCCCAAATATCGTATCCAAATGAACATGGATTGCTAATCTAAATATCTTTAAGTGAGTTAAATTAATCTGAGATTATTCCCCAAGTTTTTTATTTTAATGACAAGAATTGAAGTAAATTAACAATAAAATAAAACAAAAACAAAAATTAGACTAACATGGTTTAAATATAGAGCAATAACTAAAATACTTCTGTCAAAGGAATTTTCACCTCAATTTCTAATGCATATAACTTAGTTAAAGATAATGCAATTGATTATGGAAAATGGCAATAAATTCAAATAACTTTCCAGAATATCTTTCTAAGCATCAAATTTCCTTTCTCGGAACAATTCAATACTCAACATAAAAATTCAGTTCATGAATGCCTAAATATCTGTCAAATCCTTTCTTAAGAAATCTCGCTTCAATTCATTCTTAATTCACCTCTTCATAGCCTTAATTCACCTAAAATTAATACACAATTACCACGGTTTTCAAAAAAAATCATGCATCAAATTAAATGAGTTAAACTATGAACATGCATACCTTAAGTCAATATTACATTTGATTATTAACCATTTCTTAACAAATCAACATTCAAAATAAATATAACTCAAGATAAAAATTTCTGCTCAGGAATTAAAAAAATAACCAAATTGCATTCGATTAAAGAACAAACAAAGTCATTACATAAAGAAATATGAGGGTTCAAATTCCCTCAGTAAAAGCAAAAGAATTACTTACCGAACATGAATGAAATAAAAGAAAAACAAAAATAAAGAGATACAATACTCATGAAGCTTTAAACTTGCTCTTAATGACTTCTCAGCACACCAGAAAAAAGCTTGAATCTTTAAGAGAATTGAAAACTAAACTAAGAAAAATTAAACCTAAACTACGTTACAAAAATTAAGAAAAATAATAAAAATCCTAAAACTAACTAAAGAAAATCCCTACATAATTACTCTACTTAATTTCGTCCCTCTACTTTTGGTATTTAGGTGTGATTTATAGCTTGAAAAGAAGAAGTTAAACAGCCTTTAACTTCTTATTCTTCACAAAACTTTCAATTTCAACAAACAACTTCCTATTCAAAAGAAAAGAGTAGTCCAATCGCAATCCGAATTCTTTGGCTCAATAAAGTGTGATTTTATTCCATCGTGTAAGCTTATGCTGGCTTGGATTGCTCGGTAGATTGATATTTCACTCTATTATGGGATTAGACACTGCCTTTTTATCTTTCTTCATAACCCACTCCATGTAATGGCTTGCTTCTATGACTACGAATCAAATTCTTAACTCTTTTAAAATATGCCAAAGCTAAAATTTCACTTCACTCCTTCAATTTTTCTTGTTTTTCTTCAATTAAACACCTAAAACATCAAATTATGTAATTAAATAACTAAAACATCAACTTAAGGAATTAAGTAATAAATCAACTAAATTATCATTAAAAGTAACATAAAAACTAACTAAACGCACAATAAACATACATTAATAATATAGTCAAATTCACACTTATCAAATGCCCTACACTTATCCTTTGCTCGCCCTCGAGCAAATATGAACAGACCATTTCTCAGAATAATCGAACTCTAACTCAAAATTATACAATTCAAAACCTGATTCAAAAATTAATATGTGACCTCAATAAAATCCTGGCTAGAATAAATTCAAATAAAGAAATAACAATCGGTTTCCATGTGTAGGTGCAAGACCAAAATTGTTTTAAGAGATTTTTAAAATCAAAACATCAATGCGCTTCATAATCAAGCTTTAGAATTGATGTACACAAAGTATACATATGGTTTCGCACTTGAAACTTTAAAAACACCATAGGCCTCTCCTTTAGCACTGGAGCCCGAAGGTCATCTCCGCTAATCAACTCAAAGCAAAATATAGAATCACTTAGATCTTAATTGGGTTGTAACAGGATTAAGGTATTGGCTATCAAAGAATGGACAATAGATACTCAAAGAGACTAGCCACTCTATACTTAAATCCCATTTTCAAAAATTTTAAACTACTAAGCATAATTCTTTTTACCATGCTTGCTTACTCACACCCCTTTCAACATTGAACACACCCAGACAAAAAAGATAATACTGGAATCCCTCTTATTTTGCTCAATTTTACAATTTCTAAAAAGCCATTATTTCTTTATCTTATAAATACCCCACACTTAAGATTTTGCCATATATGCTAGCTTTCATTTTTTTCTCTTTTTTTAAAGACTAGCTTCTTTTTTTGGAAATTAAAAATAATGTGGGTAAACAAAGACATTACAAAACTACTTGACTTCTTCTCATAATTCTTGCCCTAAATGGTACAAATTTTCTCATCACACTTAATTAAAATGCCCAATAAATGTAAATCCATCCAAATCTAGAGTGGGCAATTCTAGAGGGTAAATAAAGGCTTTTAGGCTATATGATTAATAGGTGAGTGTAGCAACAAAAAAATGGTATGCTTCAAGCATACATCATTAAGCTCAAATTTGGCTAACAAAGGTTAATTATATCAAAAAGGTAGAAAAACAATCCTTTTATTAGCTCAACGAGAAAATTTTTTCTAGATCACTTTCTAAGTTGCTTGAGTTACTTTTATGCTTCGAAGGGTGATAAGGAAGGTCCTAGTATCCTAAGATTACTTTGGTCAACTATTTCAATGCACTGATTTTTTTAATGTTTAAAAATCGATCTTTTGTGCTTTATGCAGGGAAATTAATAATTATGAACCAAGTTGAGTAGTAAATTAGCACAAAATTTCATTGAACAACCAACTTGTCTTACTGCCAAACTAAAGTCTTGACTCATGCACATTCTAAATTTGAGTTCAATTTGTTCAATTTTTGAAAAAAAAAACTGGAGCAAACTAAGCTTTATGTAAGTTAAGTGACAAAGTGAACTAACTATATCACTAGCATGCATACTAAAAACCATCTAAACAACTAAAAGAAAAACAAAACAATTAACACAAAGTAACTAAAACAATTCATGAGTAAGATAAAATAACTTCTTGAATTTCTGAGTTCAAAACCAAATTCAGGTGGGCTTTATCCCCCTCTTTAAAATTTTACTGTCCTCAATAAAATGGAGCTCAAATTTATGTGGTTGTAGAGTGGTGGTGGTGAAGTGTGTGCTCTAGATCAAAATCTCTTCCCAAAAGGGCTCGGATCAACAGAAATTAGAATGCAAAACCCAAAAGGATTAGGAGCAACAACATTCCTTGTTTCTGTAAGGGCTTCTATATAAGTCTCACTACCAAAAATAAATGTCTTAAAAGTTAAAGTTCAAAAATTCATCCTAAGAGAAATAAGCCAAATGAAGCTCAAGGTCATCAATTTCAAATGCACTATATCAAGGGAGCAAAAAGTAGATAACAAGTGTAAAATGACATATGAAATTGGTGCAAGATGGTTAAGACTATGAAAAATGAAGCAAAAGAGGTAAACTTAGTCATTGAGGCTAATTATTGAACCTATTGTGATCACAAAATAACTAAGGCAGCGCCCCTCGAAGGTTTGAAGCAACAAGAAACTCATGAAAAAAGTTTTACCCAAAACCTTATTCGTAATCCCTAAAAATAACTAACTCTGGATATAAGTGCCTTAAGTGAGAGTAAAGTGAAGTGAAAGTGGTGTGTGCTTAAGTGAAAGTGTGCAAATTTGGCTTAATATTGAGTGAGGTTCAATTGAGGAATGAAAATGGGTACAATGAAGAAAAACTAGGTACATAGTTAAACTTAGTCACTTAGAAATTTTATCAAACATGTTGTGTGCACAACTTTACTAAGCTATAACTAATGTAATTTCAATCATCTCAAACCCAAATTGATACATTCATGCTCTATTGCAACAACTCAATACAACTATCACCACAGAGAACACAAAAAGAAAAGCATATACAAAGAAAAAAAATTAAGCAAAAGTACCCAAATTAAGAACACTTTTCCAAAGGAAAATATAATTACCAAGTAAATTAAAAAGACATTAAAGCTAAAGTAGACTTACTTGATCAAATAGAGGATACACGATGAATTTTTCAACAGGTAATTAAATTACTCGATTTTGGAGTGATTGCACAAGTTAAGGGGTGAAAGCATAGTGGAGTGTGGGAGTTGATGAAGTGATTGTAGGATTTTATACAGGGGGGTTCGGTGGAGTGTGTGGACCACACGGTGGAGTGATCCTTCACTTTAACGAGTGACCACTCCTTGAAGCTTAACGGTCACCACAAAATAAAATATTTTTAAGGACTCACGGTGGAGTGAAAACACACTCCACCGATTGGAATTCCACTCAGTAGAGTGGATTTTCACTCATTGGAGTAACAAGACTCTGTATTGTAACATTCCAAAATGCTCTACTAAAAACTCTTATACTGCAAATTGAAATACGCAACTCAATATTTCTCCTAATTTACACTAAATTGCTAATAAACTCTTTATGAATTAAAACTCAAATCTATCCGAACTAACTCCACCAATTTCACACATGAAGATCAAAGTAATTGTCACACCCTTCTCGGAACAGTCTTTTCTGAAGTGAAACTTAGCCGAAATCAGTACGTTTCTTTTTCCTCGAACAAAATGAAACACTTTAAATACTATTACATTAAATTCCAAAATTATTCAATAGTCGAGTAAACAATTAAATATATACAAAATAACTTCAGGCCAAAATTTTACATCAAACACTCATCCATTAATAATCATAAATATAGTCAAACCACAATTCAGACTTTTACCTTACTTAACTAAGTACATACATGCCAAAAGGTTACATCAAACTAATACAAAAATCTTCTCTTCCAATCTGGATTTACCATGTACTGTGCTCCCGCAACACTTCAAAACCTGTACGCAGTAAACACTACATGCTGAGCATTAAATATGCCCAGTGGTGACTACTAATCCATGAATTTCCTAAAATAAAGTATAATTTCGTAATTTATGCTACTAGTATTCTTATTTCATTAAACATTTTCTTTCACTTCAGTTAACATTAGTCATGTTATTAACTCGTATTTTTGTAATCATTGTTCTTTGGTTTTCAACCTTTCAACTTACCTTACAGTATCTTCTTAGGTGGATCGATATTAGATTTGCTATTACTTTATGTTATTTTTCACTATAACTTTTACTTTTATCATTACTTTCGTTTTATCTTTTAGTTACAGCGATTTAATTATCAATTCATTTAGCAATGTGTATTGGTACTCGCGTCTTTAACAACACCAAAATAAACTATTTTTAATTCTTAATTTTACTGGTCAATTATTCAATATGTATTCTAACTACACTTTTTACTATTTATTCTTTTACTTTACTTAAACTTTTATCTAATAAATACATTACTATTTAAAGGCTCATAAGCTTTATTGCAAAGCAATATAGCTATTTTGGGACACTTTGCTATCAAATTCTCTTTCCTTCTTTTATATTTACTTTAAAACTTATGTCTTTTATTTTTTATTTTTCATTGAACAATTATGTGCCTTCTCATCATTTTACTTTTCATTTAACTTTTCTTTCAGAAATACATTACTTAAACATTAAGTTTCACTTAATGTCATTACTATCACTTTTTAACATTAAAAAGGAAATTAATATTATTTTCCAAACTTGTAACTTTTCCCACTAGCAATTGGTGCAGGAAATACCAATTAAGTAAATTTATCATTTTCATTATAAAAGCTTAACTTAATATTTATTTTACAATTTATTCTTATAAAATCTCTCTTTTTCTTTTTCTTATTAATTATATTTATTTTTCGGAAACCTTTACAGATCTATTTAACTTTGTGTTTTCTTCCAAATGAATTATTTTTCATTATAACTTTTATATTTAATTCATTTAAATAATACTAATTTATTCATTTCGATGTGCCCCTAGTGCAATATAATAGGATTCTTAAAAAGGATATTCGGGACTGGACCCGAAGGTCCTACTGAACAGATAGAGAAATGATCTCAAAAGATCAAGTCTTATAGAGCAGAAAACAGATACACTTTCACTTTCACTGAAACTATGGAGATCCAAGATCCCATCCATAGCAAAGTAAGTAGCCATGACTTGTACCGCGGTACAAAAGTGTCCCTATGGCTAGCCAATTATATCCTAAACAAGAATAACATTACCTGCTTATTACTAAGGGCAAAATAATCAGTTATATTAGCAATTATTTTTAAACATTTAAAAATCTTTAATCTTTTTCTTTTATTCCTTTGTACATTATATTCTGATCAAATATACTCTTTTAGTGTTTTTGACTATTCAATAACTTTTTGTCATTTCATTGACTTTATCTTTTCATATAACTTTTGTGAGTTATTCTTCAATAATTCACACAGATACTTAGACTTTCAGTCTTTTATACAAATTATGAATTTTAGCATTAAAATTCACAATTCTCTTTTACTCTTTTTGTAATTCTTTGCGAATTATTTTTCAATAATGCAAAGCTTGACTTTTTACGATTTTTTCTTTTTTGCCCAACTTTTCAATTATTTGATATGTCGATTTTTATTCCATTGGCGAATTATTTTATAATCATTCACTTTTTTAATATATTTTATTGACTAATTTATTTTGATAAATTAGTCACACATTTATTTTACTACTTTTACGTAATTAGGAATTTTATTAATATAATTCATTATTTTATGCCTTGAAAATGCATAATTTAACTTTTCTATAGGATTATTCATTTCAACCACATAATTATAATTTTGCCCTTAAAATTTCATTTTAGTTCTTAAACTAACAATTGAAACGCTTTATGTTTCCATATACTTAAATTGCCATTTATAAGCAAAAATACATTTTTAGTCCTTATTGACAATAAAATTCATTTTTTCAACAATTTAGTTATTATCTGACTATTTTATATTTACTTAAGCAATTTTCACTTGATTTACTTGCTTTTTATACTTTTGGAAAAATTACCATTTTATCCCTAAACTTTCTTTTCTTTCTTTTCATTATCTTTAACTTATTTATCAATTTATTTCCATTACTTTTACTCATTTTATGAATTATTTACCAATTATTCATTATTCTTGTTATTTTCATGACTTAATATTGATTTCGAAAAGTTTCTCGATTTTCTTTTTACTTCTTTTCGTTGACATTAATTTAATTTCATATTAAATCGTCGCTTTTGTCATTTTTATACAATTATGCATTAATATTTCAATTATTTTCACTATACATATTCACATGAAAATTCCAATAAAATCTCAATAAATTCTAATAAAATTTATTTATGCATTATTTATTGATCATTGTCATTTTTCATCAAAATAGTCATTTAATTCACTATAAATCACAAATTTTATTCAATACATACACTATACATAATCTTAATTACATAACTCAAAATAGTCCAATTACAATGACCCTAACACAATTACATCAATTAGCTACTTTAAACATTTTTATCTTAATTAAATAATTAAGAAAAATTCATATTAATAGGAAAACTAAAGGATTTTGTAGTCACTTACCTTTTTCTATGCTTCAGCTTCCTTAGGCTTCATTTTCCATGCCTTAAACCAAAGAAATCCCTCCATCACCATGAAAATCACATGGGAGCCGAATACTTCATCAAAGAAAACACTATGATATCAACCTTTTTAGCTCAATTAAACCACAAAAATAGGCTCTAGGTACCTAAAACTACTTATAGGTACCTTCAAATAAATTTAAAACCTTAAAAATCCCTTATCTCATTTTGACCCCTAAGCCTTTCCCTCTTGATTTCTCTTGCTTTCCTCCTTCAAATCAAAGACTTGAGGCTTGATTAATCATCTAGAGGGATGGAACTACAACTCCTAAGTTGAAAATTATGAGAGATCTTGAGTAAATAAGAAGCAAGAGAGGGAGAGGTAGATTCGATCAAGAAGGAAGAGGAAGAAGGTGATCAATTTTTTTGGAGTTTTCTCCAAATTTTCAATCCTTAAATACTTCTCTAATGGGCCAAAATTTGGGCTTGATGAGTGGGCTTTGCCCATTTAAAATTTAAGGCCCAATCCAAATTCTCTCTCTTCCTTACTTCAAATCACTTCAAAAATGATTCCATTATTCTTAAAACATCAAAAATAGCTAGCACACAAATTTTTGACTCAATTGGAGTCCGTTATTGATCCGATTCGATAACTGTCGGTGTCACCGAAAAATTTCATTCTCATTACCAAAATATTCTACATATATATTCATGTAGGCACGCAAAATCTGGCAATATTAAGTTCGTTTACTATTTTTAATTATTTATACAAAATCAAGTCTCCTTCCCTACCAGGAAAATCGACTCGCTACATTTTTTGTATTTTTGACTTTTGGAGGCTCATTTGGCCTCAAATTCACTTTAAATTTCAACCCCATGCTCACTAAGACTATTACTTCCAAATGGTCCAATAAAATATTTTTGACTTTAAGGTGTCCTTTCGGGCCCGAAAAATACTATTCACGGTTGACTCGATGTTGAGGCCATTATAATTCTCCCTTATTAAAAGAAATTTTGTCATCGAAATTTACTTATATCACAGAATAGAGGATACCATTCTATCATTTTATCGAACTTTCATCTAAATTTGATGGTTTCAAACATATCTTCGTTAATGGGACCCACTTATATTTGAAGCTAACCAATCTTTATCAGTTTCTCTTTTATAAACATATCATCCTAATTGTAGATCCATTTAATATATTGAATCAAATCAAGACTTGTTATCTTATTTGCACACCATTAAGTCCAATATAAAAGATTCGACATTTCATTCTGACATTATCTTAATAAGAGTCCAATTCTACTATAAATAACCACTTTTCACAGTCCCATATACTTTACCATACTCTTTCTTTCAGTATCTGAATTATCCACTCTGACTAATCATTAGTCAAAGGTGAATCACTATGCCAATACTGAGATTATTACCAATCTTCCTCTTTGACACTTAAACAATCCGATGACAGATTTTCTAATCTCATCACTCAAGTTCTAAATAAATATCATTATAAGTCAAAGAAATTCCCAAATAAGCCTAATGTTTTACTCTCATGTGTTGACACATTTAACATTTACTTACATCTGTCACATTACACTTTCAATCTGGCTTTCAAAATTAAACTTTTAATCCTGACACACCTGATGATGTCAGGCATTACTATCTCGGTGAACTTCAGTAAGAATCCTTCGATTTATTCACAATGACCACTACACAAGCAGTCTCTTTCAGAACTATTATTCTTACCCGCTGTATAAAATCAGTTTCACTTATTTTCCAGTTAAACACGCCCCATCTAGAGCCAAACTTAAACTGGCTCTCACAACTGGAAAACCAAGAACATTATTATTAACCATTTATACTTATCCTTCAGACACACAAATTTAAGTACACTTACATTATCCAAGTACTTTCCATACTTCTTCAACCTCTTAAAACATATCAAGTAGTAACCACTTAAATCCTCTTAAGATGGATCTCAACAAGGGTGAATGATCCTTTTCATCAGATCATCAAAAGAGTCGGTATGATAACAAATTTAATCGACATGACCAATATCTCACAATGGCCACATCAAAATTGGAAAACAATTTTAAGCACACTATTTCTTATCTCATTCTTAGGTTGTCCCTATGCTCATCATATCTCCTGTCAGTTTCATCATATCAAGTGGGGCCTATACATATGGTATAATGCATATCAGATGCTGTCAAACAATATGAAATGCCATGTGATGAATGTATGATTTCATGTATACAAATAGAATATTGTCAAGTATCCTCATATAATACAGATATCATAGCCCATCCCAGAACTATGAGAAGTACAATCAAATCCTCACTCCTATAAGGAAATCACTGATAGATATATAGAGCATCTTAAACAACCTTACCTTATAACAATTTACTCATTAGCATTCTTAAACCAAGGCAATCCGATCAAATGTCTCCTTATCCTGTGCAATTTATCTGTATTTAAAATACAATTCCTTTTAATTTCTATCACATTCTTTATTTTGTGCTTCCTTTAACTGTTTCTCATCCATACAAACACTTAAACTCCCACATTTTACACTTAATGTCAGTCAACTTTTCTTTTCCCTGTTTAAATCCCCCATGAGATCTCAAGCAGCAATACTTCTATTCTCGCTCACTACCATCTTTACCATGCAGAATCAAACCTTTCACACTTAACAATCTCAATCAAATGTCAACTCATTCACTTTAACACAGATAGGGGAGCAAGTACCCTTTAGATTACTTAGTACGTATTCACTTATAATTGGCATGTATATACAGACAACCTATCACTTAATCTTATCCCACTCCGATCTTAGAACCGCTTAAACCTTTGCTCTAATATCACAAAATGTCACACCCTTTTCGAAACAGTCTTTTTCGAAGCGAATCTTAGCCGAAATCGATACGTTTTTTTTTCTCCGAACAAAACAAAACACTTTAAATACTATTAAATTAAATTCCAGAATTATTCAACAGTCGAGTAAACAATTAAATATATACAAAATAACTTCAGGCCAAAAGTTTACATCAAACACTCATCCATTAATAATCATAAATATAGTCAAACCACAGTTTAGACTTTTACCTTACTTAACTAAGTATATACATGCTAAAAGCTTACATAAAACTAATACAAAAATCTTCTCTTCCGATCTGGATCTATTGTGTATTGTGCTTTCGCAACACTTCAAAACCTGCACGCAGTAAACACTACATGCTGAGCATTAAATATGCCCAGTGGTGACTACTAATAAAAAAAATTTCCAAAATAAAGCATAATTTCATAATTTATGCTACTAGTATTCTTATTTCATTAAACATTTTCTTTCACTTTAGTTAACATTAGTCATGTTATTAACTCGTATTTTGGTAATCATTGTTCTTCAGTTTTCAACCTTTCAACTTACCTTACTGTATCTTCTTAGGTGGATCAATATCAGATTTGCTATTACCTTACGTTATTTTTCACTATAATTTTTACTTTTATCATTACTTTTGTTTTATCTTTTAGTTACAGCGATTTAATTATCAATTCATTTAGCAATGTGTATTGGTACTCGCGTCTTTAACAACACCAAAAAAAACTATTTTTAATTCTTAATTTTACTAGTCAATTATTCAATATGTATTCTAACTACACTTTTTACTATTTATTCTTTTACTTTACTTAAACTTTTATCTAATAAATAAATTATTATTTAAAGGCTCATAAGCTTTATTGCAAAGTGATACAACTATTTTGGGATACTTTGTAGTCAAATTCTCTTTCCTTCCTTTATACCTTTACTTATGTTCAAATATTTACTTTAAAACTTATGTCTTTTTTTTCATTGAACAATTATGTGCATTCTCATCGTTTTACTTTTCATTTAACTTTTCTTTCAGAAATACGTTACTTAAGCATTAAGTTTCGCTTAATGTCATTACTATCACTTTTTAACATTAAAAAGGAAATTAATATTATTTTCCAAACTTGTCACTTTTCCCACTAGCAATTGGTGCAGGAAATACCAATTAAGTAAATTTATCCTTTTCATTATAAAAGCCTAACTTAATCTTTATTTTACAATTTATTCTTATAAAATCTCTCTTTTTCTTTTTCTTATTAATTACATTTATTTTTCGAAAACATTTACATATCTATTTTAACTTTGCGTTTTCTTCCAAACGAATCGTTTTTCGTTATAACTTTTATATTCAATTCATTTAAACAATACTGATTTATTCATTTTGATGCGCCCCTAGTGCAATATAATAGGATTCTTAAAAAGGATACTTGGGACTGGACCCGAAGGTCCCACTGAACAGATAGAGAAATGATCTCGAATTATCAAGTCTTACAGAGCAGAAAATAGATACACTTTCACTTTCACTGAAGCTATGGAGATTCAAGATCTCACCCATAGCAAAACAAGTCGCCATAACTTGTACTACGATACAAAAGTGTCCCTATGGCTAGCCAATTATATCCTAAACAAGAATAACATTATCTGCTTATCACTAAGGGCAAAATAATCAGTTATATTAGCAATTATTTTTAAATATTTAAAAATCTTTAATCTCTTTCTTTTATTCCTTTGTACATTATATTCTGATCAAATACACTCTTTTAGTATTTTTGACTATTCAATAACTTTTTGTCCTTTCATTGACTTTATCTTTTCAGATCACTTTTGTGAATTATTCTTCGATAATTCACACAGGTACTTAGATTTTTCAATCTTTTATACAAATTATAATTTTAGCATTAAAATTCATAATTCTCTTTTATTCTTTTTGTAATTCTTTGCGAATTATTTTTCAATAATGCAAAGCTTGACTTTTTACAATTTTCCTTTTCTGCCTAACTTTTCAATTATTCGATATGCAGATTTTTATTCCGTCGGTGAATTATTTTATAATCATTCACTTTTTTAATACTTTTTATTGACTAATTTATTTTGATAAATTAGTCACATTTATTTTACTACTTTTATGTAATTGAGAATTCTATTAATATAATTCATTATTTTATGCCTCGAAAATGTTTAATTTGACTTTTGTATAGGATTATTCATTTCAACCGCATAATTATAATTTTGCCCTTAAAAGCTCATTTTAGTTATTTAAACTAACAATTGAAACGCTTTATATTTTCATACACTTAAATTGTCATTTATAAGCAAAATTACATTTTTAGTCCTTATTGACAATAAAATTCATTTTCTCAACAATTTAGTTATTATCTGACTATTTTATATTTACTTAAGCAATTTTCACTTGATTTACTTGTTTTTTACACTTTTGAAAAAAATTACCATTTTGCCCTTAAACTTTCTTTTCTTTCTTTTCATTGTCTTTTCACTTATTTATCAATTTATTTCCATTACTTTCACTTATTTTATAAATTATTTATCAATAATTTATTATTCTTGTTATTTTCATGACTTAATATTGATTTTGAAAAATTTCTCGGTTGTTTTTTACTTCTTTTTGTTGACATTAATTTAATTTCATATTAAATCATCGCTTTAGTCATTTTTATACAATTATGCATTAGTATTTCAATTATTTTCACTATACATATTCACATGAAAATTCCAATAAAATCTCAATAAATTCTAATAAAATTTATTTATGCATTATTTATTCATATTGTCATTTTTCATCAAAATAGTAATTTAATTCACTATAAATCACAATTTATATTCAATACATACACTATACATAATCTTAAAAATTCTCAAATTAATTTCAAATATTCTCTAAAAATTTATAAACATTAATTATCATGTCTACTATTATTTTAAACTATCATACATATATTTTATGCATTTTTCTTACTATTTTCTTTCACCAAGAATTTCGGCCAACTTTACTTTTAAATTCTAAAATTTTTCTCTCTCATTTTCACTTTCCATTTATCTTTTCTCTAGTCCAATTACAATTACCCTAATACAATTACATCAATTAGCTACTTTAAACATTTTTACCTTAATTACATAATTAAGAAAAAATCATATTAATAGGGAAACTAAAGGATTTTGTAGTCACTTATCTTTTTCTATGCTTTAGCTTTCTTAGGCTTCGTTTTCCATGCCTTAAACCAAAGAAATCCCTCTATCACCATGAAAAAACCCATGGGAGCCGAATTCTTCATCAAAGAAAACACTATGATATCAACCTTTTTAGCTCAATTAAACCACAAAAATAGGCTCGAGGCACCTAAAACTACTTATAGGTACCTTCAAACAAATTTAAAACCTTGAAAATCCTTTACCTCATTTTGAATCCTAAGCATTTCCCTCTTGATTTCTCTTGCTTTCCTCCTTTAAATCAATGGCTTGAGGCTTGATTAATAATCTAGAGGGATGGAACTACAACTCCTAATTTGAAAGTTATGAGAGATCTTGAGTAAATAAGAAGCAAGAGAGAGAGAGGAGAGAGAGAGGTAGATTCGGCCAAGAGGGAAGAGGAAGAAGGTGATCAATTTTTTTGGAGTTTTCTCCAAATTTTCAGCCCTTAAATGCTTCTCTAATGGGCCAAAATTTGGGCTTGATGAGTGGGCTTTGGCCACTTAAACTTTAAGGCCCATTTTATCCAAATTCTCCCTCTTCCTTACTTCAAATTACTTCAAAAATAATTTTATTATTCTTAAAACATTAAAAATAGCTAGCACGCAAATTTTTGGCTCAATCGGAGTCCGTTATCGATCCGATTTAAACTTATCGGTCTGATTTGACAACTGTCGGTGTCACCGAAAAATTCCATTCTAATCACCAAAATATTTTACATAAAAATTCATGTAGGCACGCAAAATCTAGCAATATCCGGAATTCGTTTACTATTTTTAATTATTTATGCAAAATTAAGTCTTTTTCTCTATCAAGGAAATCAACTCGCTACCTTTTTAGTATTTTTGACTTTTAGAAGCCCATTTGACCTCAAATTCACTTCAAATTTCAACCCTAGACTCACTAAGACTATTACTTCCAAATGTTCCAATAAAATATTTTTGACTTTCGGGTGTCCTTTCGGGCCTGAAAAATACTATTCACGACTGACCCGGTGTTGAGGCCATTACAGTAATTACTACCTCATTGCATACTAATTTCCAATTTATGCTAACAATTAGATGACCTTCTCTGCATACACATCACTACTGATATAACATGATTGAGCCTTGTTTTCAACTGTAAATCTTAATCTCTCCTCCTACTTTACTGCATGAAACACTTAAGCCTTATACAAAACTTACAAAATAGGTTTAAGTAAATTGTATTTTCCTTTTATTGATATCCCAAAATCAATTCAAATATGATAATTAAGCATAAATGCATTGAAGTAGAAAAGCTTATTAAATTAAACTAAAGCCAGGATAGCAAACTATTACAAATACATACTAAACACAACTAATAAAAAGATATTATGAAAATTAAACATAAAGGGTTAGAAAAGTTCTGGTTTATTGTGTCACAGCTCGACTCATGTTACTCTCTGAAGGCTGAGCTTGTGATCCAAATAAGGGTTTCTCTGAACTTTGCTTCTCATTTTCTCCTATCAGTAGAAGAAACTTGTCAAAATTTACCAAAGTTGGAAATTTCATATCCTCAATAAAGTACGATTCCTCATTTTACTCTTCCCATACAAACTCTACCGACTCTTCAAGTCTAAATAAATTCTTCAAATGGTTTGAATTCAGTGTTTTCACTTGAGAATTTAATACTTTTTGCTCTTTTGATAATAAATTCTCCATAAGAGGTTCCAAACCTTCCAAATGAATACGAAACTTGTCTCCATATATGAATTGTTCATTTTCTTCCTTATCCACCATTAATGAATGATTTGTTTCCTTCTTCTTACCACCATTACCTGAATAATTTCATGGAATCACTTAAAAGTTCTAGTTTAGATTCTAACCTTTCAATTCCTCCCTTTTTATCCTTTAATAAACTCTTTTGACTCTTGATTATTTTCTCTTGAGTCCTTAACTTCTCCTCTTGATTTCTAAAATTTTCCTCTTGATTCCTTAATGTTGCCTCCCACTCCTCTTTTCAGCATAAAATTTATTTTCATTACTTAAAAGCAAGTCACAAATATCTTGATTTTCAGAGATAATGGCCTCTTGCGTGGCCCTTTATTCTTCTTTTTTAGCCCAAAATTGCTTCTTTTTTACTTATAAGTAAGTCATAAAGACATTGAATTATTGAGTTGCTAGTCTCTTATAAATATTGCAATGAATATTAGAGTTCTTGATTCTCTCTTCTCAAATCTTCCATTAGTGCTCTCAAAGAATCATCAAAAGGCGGTGAATAAGAAATTTTTGAATGTGTACACGAAAGCTTTATCTCCTCAATTTCTCTCATTAAATCATTCATTTGCTAATGTAAAAGGAACACTTTATAATCTTAGACATCATCTTGCATCATCTTTCCTACAAAGAATAATCACCAAATCAAAAACAAAATAAAAATAAAAATCTCAGACTAACTCAATTAAAGATAATAAACAAACAACACCGCTATTCCCCAGCAACGCCTTCAAAAACTTGATCGATGTCTAGCAAGTGTACTAGATCAACTAATAATTTACAAAAATATAGATTAAGATCCCAAATATCATACCCAATGGAATATGGATTGCTAAGCAAAATATCCTTAAGTAAGTTAAATTAATCTGAGATTATTCCCCAAGTTTTTTATTCTAAAGACAAGAATTAAAGTAAATTAACAATAAAATAAAACAAAAATAAAAATTAGACTAACATGAATTAAATACAGAGCAATAACTAAAATACTTCTGCCAAAGGACTTTCCACCTCAATTTCTAACGCATATAACTTAGTTATAATGCAATTGATTATGGAAAACTGGCAATAAATTCAGATAACTTCTCAGAATATCTTTCTAAGCATCAAATTTCATTTCTCAAAATAATTCAATACTCAACATAAAAATTCAGTTCATGAACTTCTAAATATCTATCAGATCCTTTCTCAAGAAATCTCACTTCAATTCATTCTTAATTAACCTCTTCATGGCCTTAATTCACCTAAAGTTAATACACAGTTACCACGTTTTTTAGAAAATAACCATGCATCAAATTAATGAGTTAAACTATGAACATGCATGCCTTAAGTCAATATTATATTTGATTATTAACCATTTCTCAACAAATCAATATTCAAAATAAATATAACTCAAGATAACGACTTCTGCTCGGGAATTAAGAAATAACCAAACTGCATTCGATTAAAGAACAAACTAAGTCATTACAAAAGAAATATGAGGGTTCAAATTCCCTCAACAAAAATAAAAGAATTACTTACCGAACATGATTGCAATAAAAGAAAAACAAAAATGAAGAGATACAATACTCATGAAGTTTCAAACTTGCTCTTGATGACTTCTCAGCACACCAGTAAAAAGCTTGAATCTTTAAGAGAATTAAAAACTAAACTAAGAAAAATTAAACCTAAAATACATTACAAAACTTAAGAAAAATAATAAAAATCCTAAAACTAACTAAAGAAAATCCCTACATAATTACTCTACTTAATTTCGTCCCTTTACTTCTAATATTTAGGTGTGCTTTTATAGCTTGAAAAGAATAAGTTAAATAGCCTTCAACTTCCTATTCTGCATAAGACTTTCAATTTTAGCAAACAACTTCCTATTCAGCAGAGAAGAGTAGTCCAATCTCAATCCGGATTCTTTGGTTTGGTAGAGTGTGATTTCATTCCACCGTGTAAGCTTATGCTAGCTTGGACTGCTCGGTAGAGTGATATTTCACTCTACTGTGTGATTAAAGACTGCCCTTTTATCTTCCTTCATAACCCACTCCACAGAGCGGCTCGCTTCTGTAAGTCACAAATCAAATTCTCAACTCTTTAAAAATATGCCAAAGCTAAAATTTCACTTTAGTCTTTCAATATTTCTTCTTTTTCTTCAATTAAACACCTAAAAAATATCAAATTACGTAATTTAATAACTAAAACATCAACTTAAGCAATTAAGTAATAAATCAATTAAATTATCATTAAAAGCAACATAAAAACACACTAAACTCACATTAAACACACATTAATAATATAGTCAAATTCACACTTATCAATGCACGTACAAGCTCACACATTATTTTTTTTCTTTTTAACTTAATTTATTCAGTATTTTAGCTTATCTTCTACTTTGAAACTTTCCAAGGTTACTAAGTCTTTACTGCTATTCACTTTTATTTTAAATAATCTTCTTATTATATTCTAGTTGTTCCTATTATTGTTCTCTTTAAGACTATGAACCAATTTTATTTGTAATTTCATAACCGTTACATTATCCTTTTTCTTGTATCCTCGATGTGTCATTACTGTTATTGACTTATAGTGTTTTTAGAATATTTAACATATCTTTTTTTCTTACTTTACATTTCATTTAGTTTCCTGAATAGATTTGGCAACTTGTACTCTTCTTATTAATTCAATATGTTATTAAACTTTGATCATTCTACATTAGTTTCATCAGAATCAATTGTAAATTTTATTATTTTTCTCTTTTCTTTATATATATATATATATATATATATATATATATATATATATATAATACGCTAAATCAATTATCTTAACAATAACAGTCACTTTTATTCACGGTTGTCTTATTGTAGTCGTTGTCATTAATTTCAGAATCATTCCTTTTAATCTAATGTTGTTCTTTTACATTAATTAAACTTTTTGATATAAGTTAATTTTGTTCTCTTTATTTATATTTTTAAGTGCAATCATAAATTTTACTAACATTGTATTCAGTGATATTAAGCTCTTTTCAGTAATTACTTATTTTTTCTGTTCATTAAACAATTTACAGTATATATACATTTATTATCCTTTATCCCTTAGTACCTATATCAATTTTATTTTATTTTTTCATTCCCAGTTTACAGTCACAAATAACTCATTAACATTCATTTCATTATATTTAAATATTTATCTTTATCCTCACAGTTATATTATTCAATATTATATTTATTTTAATTTTATACCTGTACTTTGCTCATTTTAATTTACTTGTATTTTGATTCCTTATTTAATGCCATAATGTAATTTCATTCTTGAAATTGATATTATATTTTAATTTGGCCTCTATCAAGAGCACTAATAGTTAATTTACTTCGGTTTGATTCTTACTTCAGTATTCATAGTTATAACGTTACCTAACTAATTCTATTATTCTTTTCATTTTCATTTTCATTTTTTTTTGTTCAATCACTTTGGTACAGTCTACACAATTCGGTTCCTGAATTAAATTTGTGCCTGAGATTATTAATAATATTTTAATTAAATCCTTGTACCAATATTGTATATACATTTTTGTTAGTTAGAACTTTTTCATTCATTTTATATCTCTGATTCCTTTAACTTTTTCATTTTTATCCAATTTCAGTTCAAAATCTTAGTTTAATTAAATTTATGATCTATATTTTTTATGCCTTTAGCTTCTTGTTACGTCGGTATTTAATTTTTTTCATTTTAATTTATTATTTTGTAGGCACCATTTTCGATCAGTTATCTATCATTCGTTTTATTATCAGACTACTGTCCTTGTACTTTTACTTTGCTAATTAGCTATTCAATAATTTATCAGATATTCCAATATAACATTTATACTTTATGATTGATTTTTATTTTACTTTACCATTTTGTTCTTTCCTTAATAAATAATTCAATTCAATTTTCTTTCTTTGGTTTGCCCCTAGTATCAATCTAGTAAGAATTTTCGAACCAAATACACGGGGTCAATATATTTAGAGTTATTTCGAAGAATCACCCGAACATTTACATTTCATTTACATTTTACATTTCAACATCATTCATTCAGTAGACCTTCATTGGCCTACTAAAGCGAGTCGTCATGACTCGCGCCGCAACTATACATTTAATGTTCCTGTGGTTAGCCAACTATATCATGTACTAGATTTAACTACCAGATTACTACTAAGGGCAATTAAATCATTCATTTTATTAAATTACCATAAAACACTTAATTTACATTTAATTCACATTATTAATTCTTTTAATCACTACTCAACCAATAAAATATTTTCACTTCAAATTAATTTTTTTTCAACTAATTCGATTCCAAACAATTTATTTTTTTTTTCAATTCCAATATCATTCCCATCACAATTCATTTTAACATATCATCTTCCATAATTTCCAATTTAAACATAATACAATATTATACTTTAATATATTTAAATATACTCTATTAATTCCAAATAAATTAACACATTAAACTTGTATTATTTATTTATTTTATGTCATTATACTTAATTAATTACCTAAATACACTTTAGTCCCTAAATTCTCATTGATTTACAATTTCATCCTTCACTTCTATCTGACTTACATAAAGCCAATATTTATCTACCTTTTTACACTTATTACATTATTTACTTTCAAATTAATTTTTAATCCCCTAACCCAATCAAATTACCGTTTAGTCCTCATTTTTTCAATAAATTACTAAAATGCCCTTTTGATCATTTTATTTATAATTTTGCCACTAATTATAGATTTTAAACTATAAATTCAATCTTTATTTGTAAAATTTTTGTTTAGTCCCTAAACTTCATTTCATACCTAAATCTCATTTCATACTCATTTAAATATTCATCTTACCCAGTAATCTTAACTTTGCTTAAAATTACCATTTTACCTTTTTTTCCATATTTTTGTAAAATTTTCATTTTGTCCTTCTACTTTCAAATTCTTTTACACCGTTGATTCATTATTCATGTGTAAAATTATAGTTTAATCCTTAAACTTTATTTTATGGGAAATTTTATATTTAATACTTAATTAATTTCTTATTTTAGCTATTTAACCCTTAGTTCACTTAATTTATTATTTCATTTTTTTCCTCAACACTTGGCAAAATTACCAATTGGCCGCTAAACTTTTATTTTCTTCCATTTATGTCCTTTTTCACTCTAACTATGTCATTTTCCATTCTTTTCATTATTTCAACTTTGTATTGTGAAAATTGATGTTCATATGCTTTTAGTATTCATTAACATTCAACATAAATTTTGGTATTATTTTTATTTTTATTTCTTTTAATTAAATCCATTTTAGTTTATTTCTTTAATTACCTTCTTTTAATCCCTTTTATTTTATTCTAACCATTTTTATTCCAATTAACTAATTAGTTAATATTATTTTTGTTTATGCAATAAACTCAATTTATTTCATTAAAATACAATATTTTCACTACAAACATAATATAAAATTCCACTTAAAAATATTTTACTAAATTTCAAAAATTTCAATTAAATTAGTATACCCCAAAGCTACACCTACATACAATTTATGACTTTACATTCAAAATTTAACGAAAATATACCATCACACACATACCCAATTCGGCCACACATTGTTCATCCACTTAATTTTATTTTCTTCCATAGTTTACCATTCAAAACATCACTTATAACCTTTCTAATCATTTTTATAATAATTATTTCAATTATACAAACATTAATCACGTACATACATAACCCTAAATCAACTCAATTAAATGGAAAATAGGAGATTTTATATCCACATACCTTAGATTGTTGTTCTTCACACTCTAAACCTTCTATATTTTTCCTTTAATCTTGGAAACTCTTTCTCCTTTCTTTTTTATATATTATGATCGAAATTACAAAGAAATAAATCCATTAATTCCTTACTTTCTTTATTCGATATAATTATATATACATGTTATACATCCTTCAAACTATCTATAGAAACCATTAAATCAAATTAAAAATCTCAAAATCACTTACCTTAATTTCGGTATATAATATTTTCCACTTATTTTCTCCCATTTCATTCACTTCATATGAGCTTTAGAGATGCTCACCAATGAAAAGAGGGGCTGAATATTATCTAGGAAGCTTGATTTTGGTGAAAATTTGGAAAAAAAGGAAGAATAATGGAGAAAAAGATAGGAAGATGGCTTACGGTTAAAAAGGAAGAAGGGGATGCATGAATTCTAGAGTTTTCTCTAGAATTTTTGATATTTTGGCCCTTAAATAGTCTAAATTTCTAGCCGGACTGATCCAACCAAGGTGGTTGGAATTAATTCAAGCCTAAACTTGATTTTAAGCTCATTTATGTACTCTAAATTATTTCTCTCTCTTTTGAAGCTCAAATTCATGCAAAATTAGCTCTATAATTCTTAAAACAATAAATTAAGCCTCTATAAAAAATTTCAGTCCAATCGAAGCCCTTTTTTAATCTAATGCACTCAAATCGGTTCGATTAGCAATTTTTTATGTTATCAAAAAATTTATTTTTCACCATCAAATAATTATAAATAGTAATTAGAGCCCAACTAAAAATTTTTGAAATTTTCAATGATCATTTACTATTTTTAAAGTTTCGATCAAATCCACGATCAACTGGTTACTATTTAAACCAAAATTATCATTTTTTTCTTACTTCTTGTGTTTAAACCTTCCTAAAAATACTTTCAAAATTCTCAAAATATATTCATTAGGCTTCATGATTATTTTTGGATCAATCGAAAACTATTTCCAGTCTGATCCACTTTTACCAATCCAATAGTTTGATTTTTTGTGTCGCTAAAAATTTATTTTTTTTACCATATGATTCTACATCTCATTTAATGCAAATCTAAAAATTCTGGTATTTTTAGATGTCATTTACTATTTTTAAAGTTTCGATCAAATCTTAGTCAATTCGAGCACTGTTTGAACCGAAACCATGAAATTTCCTTATTTTTGACTTTTAATGATCCATTTGATATCATTTTTAGTCCAAATTATATCCTTGGACTTCTGCTAACCTCCTCTTTCTAATGGTCCAATAAAATATTTTTCGACTTCGAATGATACTATTCACTTCGATATCACTATTCACTATCGAAAATTACTATTTTCGACTAACCCGGTATTTGGGCCATTACAAGATCCTAGTTAGAGAGATCAAAAAGCTCAAAAACAAATAGGTTCCACTAGTAAAGGTGCTTTGGCACCATCACAACGTGTAAGTGGCTACATTAGAGCCAGAAGTTGCGATGAGATAACAGTATCCTCTGCTCTTCGATATAGGTAAATTTTAAAGTCGACATTTCTTTTAGTAGGAGAGAATTATAATGGTCTCATCATTGGACCAGCTATGAATAGTATTTTTTGATAGTGAATAATGCTTCTGATGGTGAAAAGTACATCCGGAGGTAAAAAGTACATCCGAATGTGAAAATATTTTATTTGACCATCAAAAAATATTGATCACAGTTAGTCCGAGGTTAAAATTTGAAGAGAAATGGAGATCAAATAGGCCTCTAAAAGTCAAAAAGGAAGTGGTTCGTTTCAAAAGTTAACTAGGTTGACTTAAGTTTGATTGAATCCTTAAAAATAGCAAATGAGTTCTAAATATTACCATAAATTATAGATTTACCTAAAATAATATGTGAAATCTTTTAATTGTAAAAAGTTAATTTTTCAGTGACATCGATAATTGTTGAATTGAATCAGTAACGAATTCTGATTGAGTTTAAATTTTATGTATAACTTATTTTAGGCATGATAAAAATGATGGAATCAAATTTGGGATAATTTGGATTTAGAAAGTGAGAAAACCATAGAAAAATTGCATGTTGAGCTTAATTTAGGTTTTTAGACTTGAATAAGTGGGCCTTAGGTTGAACCAAAGCCTAACTGATTCAGCCACTATATAACCCAATTAAGTGGAGTATGATTTTTTGATGGATAATCCTTATCTCTTCAACCATCTTCTTCCTCTTTTGTGGCTGAATACACTATAGCCACTTTCTCTCAATATCTTTAAGTTTTCTCTCTCTTTCTCTCTTAATCCAAGCATCCTAAGTGTAGTTTAATCTCCTTAGAAGACTCTTAAGGCCTACACTCCTTGATTAGAGGAAGAAAAGTGGGAGAAAATAAGTGTGATAGTGAAAGAGTTTAATTTAAGGTAAGTGAAATTCAAGATTTTAATTTGATTTAAAGGTCCCTAAAAGTAGTTTTAGGTGCCTAGAGTCCATTTATGATGTTAATTTGAGTATAAAAGATCAAAATCATAGTGTTTCTATTGATGAAGAATTCAGCCCCTTGTAGATTCTCAAGGTAGTGGGCAATCTTCTAAAGCTAAAGGTAAGAACAAGAAAGTCTAAGGAAGATAAAGCATATGAAAAAGGTTAGTGACTGTAAAATCCATCAATTTCCCTCAATTTTCCATGGTTTTGCTTTATGTAACTTAAATAAACTTAGGAAAAATGCATGTTTAATTAAAATGGAACTTAGAATAGTGATTATATACCTTACAAATGACCTTTAGAGAGCTTAAATTAAATTAAAAGCATTGATAAGATGGGAACCCTTACTTGGCCAAATTTGGCCTTAATGTATAATAGGGTAAATTTTATATTTTTAGCTTGTTTAATGCCATAAAATGACACTAGACATGAAATTATGTGTCCATAAATTTTATTAGAATTTATAAAATTCACAAGAATAAATTTGAGAATAAATTTGGCTTATGTTTAATGTGAAAATGATGAATTATTATGAAATCATTCATAATTTGAATAAAAATGATGAATTATTATGAGATAATTCATAATATGTACAAAAGTGTTGGAAAAAATGTAATCACTGGTGCACTGAAATTAAAAAGTAAGTGAAAAAGTAAAAATGTGAAAAAAATTAAAATAAGTGAATTTCACTCTTAGTAGTAGTTAGGCAGTTAAAATCTAGTTCATGATATAATTGGCTAGTCATAGGAACACCCATATCGCGATGTAAGTCATAGCGACTTGCTTTACTATGGTAGGATCGTAATAATCTCCCATATTTTTTGTATTATCTGCCCTATTCTGTTATGTGATGAAATGGTCATTCGGGGTTATTTTCTTATTCTGTTGTGGATTCGTGGGGTGCACGTCCCGTATATCTGATCTGAAGATTTCTGCTAGGATTGTACTAAAGATATAATGACAAATATGAATGAAAAGTGTAAAAAGTAAAGTAAAAATGAAATTTAGAATGAAAAATGACTTAATTGAAAGAAAATGAAAAGTTAGGGGTAAATTGGTAATTTTTCCCAAATATTGAGTTCAGTGAGTAAAAATGACAAAGTGAGGAATAAAGGGTAAAAATGGAAAGAAAAAGTGAATTAATAGCCCTAAAATGAACTTTTGTAATTCTAAAGGACTAAAATATAATTTTGCATGAAAAGGTTAAAATAGGAACTAATTGCCAATTAATGAGTTTGAAGATAAAATGAGTGAACTAGTGGCAATTTTGTAATTAAATGAAAAATTAAGGACTAAATTGGAAAGTTTACCAAAATAATGGTATTAATTGGTATTGAATGCTAAGTATTTTGACAACTGTGTTTTGGTGTTGAATGCTAAGTATTTTGACAACTGTGTTTTGGTGGATAATTAATGAATTTTGCATGATTAATGCAATTGTGCATGTGATGAAAATTCTTTGATTTATAGTCACCACTGAACATATTTAATAATCAGCACGTAGTGTTTACTGCTTGTAGATTCCGAAGATTGAGTAAAGCATAATACACAGAGGAGCCAAAATTTTGAAGAGAAAGGAGACAGTTAGATCTTATTTGGTTATGGCATGTATATACTTAGCAAATTTTGAAGTATAAATTGAAGTGTATTTGAAAAGTATTTTGTATATATGTAAATATGAGTTATGACAGGAAATGAAATTTGAATGGATGTGATGAATGTTATATTGATTGTATAAATTGTTGTGCCCCTGAGAGGCTATAGAAATTGTCTCCTTTTTAGGTTTGGTTAGGTGAGTTTTTAGTCATTATAATACCAAATTTTTAATTGGTAAATAATAAATTGGACAGTTATAGGTCAATCAACAAGTTTGACTTGTAAGTAATAATAAATAGAAAATTCTGCGGTCAATGAAATAGTTAAGGTTCAATATATGATTTTGAAAAAAAAAATCGGTTAATTGCTTAAATCAATAGGATAATTATAGTAGGGGTGTTACACACTAACTAACAAAGGAAGATGGCGGAAAACTGGATAATTCTCATCCAGGTATGGAATCCCTGTGCCTTTAGCATTACTAGACTTTGGAATATCACTGTTGTGGCCATTCAATTGGCAACTCATCTCCAATACAGCATTAGAATAGATATTTTCGTCCAAACTGCAGCAAGATTTAAAAGAATGATTGGCATTAAAGAACCTAAGTAGTGCCAAAATTATATGACGAGTATAGTTCAAAAAGAAGGAAAAAAAATTCCATTAAAATAAAAAATTATCAAAACAACAAGGAATGGAGTGCATTACCCAATAGATGACAATTCATTGGCATTGTAGTGCAATGGTGCAGCAACTTCATCGCAGTTGCCAATAGAGATGTGTGCATCTAGTTCTTTATGTTCAACATCAGAAACCTTCAACCTCTTCCTCGACGAGGAGGAGTTGTCATATTTGATTTGTTCCAAGCTGCCATTCTGGCCAGCTACGCCACCATAGTTGATTCCTTTGACTGCTTTTGGGGCTGCTTTTCCTCAACTGGTTTCTCTTCTCAAAATTAGTTACTGAAAGTTAATAGATTGTATTTAAAGATAAAGGAAAAATAGAAAATATATATTTAAAAATGGGTATTTTTGAAAGTTAAAAGTGTAAAAATATAAAAATGTTACGGTGTAAAAATAATTGAGCATTTTTTAAAATAAAAGTTAAAAATGAGGCAAATCATATAATTTCCTCTAAATTTTGACACCATTAATTAAACCCAGCAAGTTTTACATACGAACAGATTAAATAAAATAAATAAATAAATTAGATGGGCTAAATTGCAAATACAAAACAAAAAAAGGAAAATTTGCAATATATGCCTTATTAAAAAAAGGTTAATTAATAATACAAAAATTAATTTTGAATGCTAAAAAAATTACATATATATTTTGATAATATATCTTTAAAAGTGGAAGATGATGAAAATTCAAGAATAAATTATAGATGTGGTTGACATCACTGATCAATGTGATCATATTACAAAATTTTAAAATATCAATTTCTTTAACAAGCACTAAATGCAAATTGAAAACCTAAAAAAGAATATTCTGAATCTTCCTATTACAAATTCACAACATATAAAAGGAGTGTCATGCTTTAAAGGAAAGATAACTAAATTGAGCTGCAACATCTACATCAAATTCGTCAGAAAGGAGTGTCATGGTAACATATAAAAAGCCATAGTCAAATATGCTGCAAGCAAAAATTAACCAGCCCTAGTAACGTGCTAACCAAAAGGAGAGTTTTCACTTTTATAATCATTACTTCATGATATGTACCCTTTCTATTTCAAGTGCTGTTATTCATTTTACGTCATAAATCCACTCAGTCAAATATCCAATATTGTGTATATAACATTTGCTCTTCTCTATCATCTCTTTCATCTTTTGCTCAACTATAGAAATGGGCCCATAATACTCAACCAGGCCCAACTAAAATGTAAAGCCGGCTTTTTAAGGTAGTTTACCAGTCGATAAGGCCACTGCCATATGCATAAGCCTGAGAACTTTCAGGCTGAAAGAGTAGTTAACAAATTGATCAGCGCTTTTATAGTTCAGTATGTTGTGACTTTTGGTGTAAATAAAGCCAAGACCAATCTCATAATATTACCAATAGCAGCTGAAACTTAGCAAATTATATCATCGTTCCTTAGTTACAGGTGGCTTTTCTTTTACCTGAAATTCACAGTTAAGTTCATATTCATGCAGTATAGGCAAGAGAGATGAAACTATGTTGTGCCTTGTTGCTTCTACAGCAGAAGTGCTGCAAATCATTTCACATGAATCACAAATCTTGTTACAAATTACTGTTAATAACGTAACCATATAATAGCAACAAAGACATTTTTCTGACTTTTCATTGATATGAGAAGAAAAGGTTCACATTTCTTTAAATACTTATTTGCAAGCACACACGCACAGGCACATCATAATCATATATGCATACACAGATTTAGCATTCACAAAAAGATGGATATAAACGGATGCAGTAGACAATGTCCTTAAAACTGTGCAACACATTTGCCTGAAACGAAGACATCCTGTTGGCAGCATTAATATCAAGTTCAAGATGTTACACCTACAGGAAAATGAGAATTTTTTAATGCAGTTTTGCATTGACTCAAGAAAATTTATTTCCTGTAGTGCATGACTAGTACAGATATTCCCAGAAAAGAGGTAGGCATGTCTTCACACCTATTCTTCTTTCCTAAATAAAAACTATGTAACAGTGTCCAAAATGTTATTATCCGTTTCATCTAGCTAGCCTCAGGAGAGATGAAAATTCAAATTCATTTTAAAGGAGCAGACACCTACGCTAAAACAGTCAGTACAATGTAGAACTTCGCTTATGACGATCAAAATTATAATCATAAATAAATTAGCACTAAAAAAAATTATATCTCACATTAGTGGTCTCAAGGGTGTTGGTGAGGACCCGAACCACCTCATCCTGGTAAGCCATGTCTTTCACTTGCTTTGGTCGACTGGCAATGCCAGACATTAGTGATTTAATGAATCTGAAAGATGCTAGTGTTGCGATCTTTACCAGCAGAGCAGCAGCACAATATCTAATTGTTGGCACTCCTTCAATTTCATCATCTGTTGATTGTAGACCATGTTACATGGAACCTTAACTGAGTACAATCCAATGTGCGGTTTACAGAATGAAAACTAGATACTCAAGAACCGCTTTTGCCACCTCCACATAAAATAAGCCAGTATATGACTCAATATGACAAACCAACTAACTACACTGTCTAAAACTTACCACTTTCCACATGCTACTTTATTACTTCTGAATCATGATTGGCTTTACTTTCTTCACTTGCCTATACCTATTCTCTATTCCAGCTTTGATTTTTTTATGCAATTCATCATCTAGCAAATTGGCCTCTGTCAGTGACTTCATGGCATTACAAACCAACTTATATGTATACTCTCTAGGTATCGAACCCCCATCAACCACCTCACACAGAAGATCCCTAGCCTCTAGTACCCGTTCTGTTTCACACATAGCATGTATAATCGGAGTATAAGAACTAGATGTCGCCAATCCATGATTCATCTTCTGCATCCTCCTCAACATCTCTACAGCCTTGTCAATCTCATTCACTGCACTATAGAACCTGATGAAAGAATTATAAGTAACTCGATTTGGAATGCAACCCCATTTATTCATATCCTCAAAGAGCTCCAGAGCCCTCTCAATTCTGTAAGTCTTGCAACAGCCGTCAATCAAACAATTGTACGTAACAACATCAGGCACAAACCCTTTAAACAACATAATCCTAAATAAATGATTAGCCTCCCATAACCTCCTCCTTATAGCCTTCCGACACCCAGTTCGCAAACTGTATTTACAATAAGAACTAATCATTATAGTGTAAGTATATGTGTCTGGAGGGCACCTAAAGCCCGGCAACTCCATTTGTTCCAACAAAAATCTCGCCTTTTTAAAATTCCCAACTCGACAGAGAGCATAAATGATAGTATTATATGCATAAACATCTGGTTTACAATGGTACTGCTTCATTCGGTAAAACAGAGCCAATGCCTCATTCACCAGCCCTTCTTCTCCTAGGACTTTTATCAAACAGGTAATAGTATTAGTAGTAACAAGTTTTATTCTTAAACCACTCTCTCTTCTAGCTATTTCTTTGAGAAAAAACCATAGCTTTTCCAGTCTATTACCTCTGGCCAAAACGCAAGCCATATCTCTACATGTAATTTCAGTATGTGCATACTCAAAGTGAGTTTCTACCCAATCAAAGAACTCCATTGCTTTGTCCAGGCCTATATTCACCCTTTTTGGGTCTCTATAAGCAGCTGGACCAAGAATGAGAACTTTGTCAAGGTACTTGTGGGATTCTTGTTTGAGGTTCCGCTGTTTTAAAGGAGACCGGTGGCGGGTAGTGTTCTGCCGGCCAATTGAGCGAGTAGATTGGAAGAAAAAACGGGGAATTGATCGGAAAACATCCGAAACCAAATCGGTGGTTAATAAATTAGAGTTAGTAAGTGAAGAAGCAAGGTGGGAATCAAATGGGCGGCCTTGGATCATAATTGATAGGACTTGATTTACGAGGAGAGAAGAGGGGTTGATGTTTAAAGGCTTTGATGGGATCATTGTTTCTGGGTAACAAAATCCTGTTAACTATGATAATTTCCATTAAAATTATGAATGGAACGAAAGGGTATAAATAAAAAAGCCATTGCTGCAATCCGTGGAAAGATGAGTTTTCTCTAGATAAGGATCAGAATCCTGATTGATGATGGCAGGCAGCCATGCAAAGTGAGAACGAGACAGTGTCTGTTTTAAGTAGGACTTTCTTTGGGTTTTCCTAATTAAACGGGTATTTAAATAACATTATCGCACGTCTTCTCTTTCTCTCCCATACAAAGAAATATTGCTGGGGAAGAGAAAATAATCGCCGGGGAGTACATACGCTCTGTTTATATGAACAGATTTGGTGTAGGGCAATCTGTATTCTGATATCCAAATTGCGCGGGCAAGGAGACAAGTTGCCTGTAAGATAATCTTATATATTCAATGGTTGGATTTTAAAAAGAAGAAAATCAAATGGTTTGTACGCAAACCTATCAAATGTACGAGTGTACTAGAAAGAAGATTGTTTCAAATTATTTGTACTGAGATTTAATTACTCCTTTTATTGCTGATTGCAGCCCCATAAAATGTTTTTAAGTAAGAAGATAGTCTCTCTTTGGTGCCCTGGTATATATTAATTCCGAATTATGGGGCACTAATCACGGTCAAGTTAGCAATTAATAGCTATAATAAGCACATGCCGACATTCTTTTTCTTCATTAATTGGCCTTGCCCAGTAAAAACAGTGATAACGCATTCACATAGGAGCTCTGGCAATATCTAAAACTGATACTTCTCTCGTCTTCCTTCCTTTTAAAAAAAAATCACTCAAATAATAAAAGCTGTAAAATACTAATACTTCTGTACTGTGACAAAAACTGCTAACCACAGGTTATCTATGATGCTAACAACTCTTGTGGAATAGATCTGCCTTCAAGATTCTATCTTTCTTGAATCCAGTTAACTACAGTAGACGAAGATGATTATATATACAGAAGCATTCTTCAAAAAAGCCCAAACCGGGCCCATTCAGCATCACCCACTGCTCGAGGAGACGACTGGTATGATGAGACAGAAGACGACGCCGACGAGTTCCGAAACGGCGAAACTGATGACTTCCGGCTAGACAAGGACCAACGAGCCGGTGTCCCGAGGTCGGAAGTGCAATCGGATTCGGATTCGGGTATGCGGGTAGACCTTCTCTTGCTGTCTTTCCTTTTCAGTAATGGAGATGGGAAGCACCCAGGCGATACACATTCAGGTCTCACACGGGTGGGCTGCTCCAACCTCCAACGCTCGGAGCGGGTTCGTGGAGTGGAGCGGAAGGAACGGGTGCGGTGCTCCTGTTGATGGAGAAAAATGAGGGCAGCTGGTGGAGGTTTAAGCTTTTGCAGTGGGTGGGGAGAAGTAGGTAATGAAAGGCGCGGAGCGAAGGGTGGTGATGGAGATGGTAATGAGGGTGGCGAGAGTGGCTTTGGTTGGTGTTTTTGCTGGGTTTGGATCTTGGGTACACCGGGTCGGATCTCCCACTTAAATGGGATGGCTCCAGGTTTCTTGAAAGAATCGTCTATTGGCATTTTTAAGCCTAGTGTGATACTTGTAGGTAAAGAGTAGGCTATATATACACATATAGGTGAAGGAAGAGGATGGAGAATAAGATTTGGGATTGGCGAGATTAAAGGCATGAAGTGGGGCTGGTGGGTCCAGTTGAATAAGCCATGTAAAAGGCTATGAAATATTCAAATATTAGTGTGGATAAATTAAAGGCTAAATAAATCTTTTAATATTGAAATTTTTAAATTAGAGAAGCAAATTGCAGTCGATCAGTCAACATAGCACATGAACATGCCACCTCATCAGAAGCAATTCTTTCGCCTTTTTGGCAGCTGATCGTGGACATTTCAACATCGTCTCACTTGTCAAAGATTTTCAGTTCTATTTCGCCTACTGTAACTACATTTACCATTATTTCTGTTCAAATCAATAACTACATTACTACTAAATTTTAGTGTGCTTACTCCCTATCCCTTAAACATGCTTCGAGTTTGATTCTTGAACTTAACATGTGTATGAAGCGAATAGCATTGGGAGGGCTGTCCCCAGCAACGGACTCTGCAGTGCCTGAGGGGAGAGGGGGCCAGTATCTTAGCCCATCCCGCTCCCCCTTTAAAAAAAATAAAAAATAAAAATAAAATTTTAGTGTGCTTAATTGTAATGATATAACACGTATAATCACTCTAACAAACCCTATTCTAGATTTTTGATGACCAAGTCTCATTTTTTATCTATTAGTTATATATAGATAAAACTTAATTACGGCTTAAAAAATCAGTAATAAGCCTGATGAGTACAGTAAAAATATGCACTCTTTTTAAATCTAAGGCTTCTTTCTAAATTGTGTTTATTGGATAAATAATAGAATTAATATATAAATTCTTCCTAAACTATCACTATTTATCATATTTCCTCTTGAATTTATTGAATGCAAAATTACCCCTAAATTTGTTTAAAATATCATATTATCCCCACATTAATATTTGTTAGTTCACAAAAAAACATAAAAAAAATAACCACTAAACAATAATAAGGAATAATTTGATATTTTTAATAAATTTAAAAAGATAAATTAATATTTTTAATAGTATATGATATATTTTTTATATTTTAAATAAATTTAAATAATTAATATGATATTTTTAATAAATTTAAATATTAATTTAACATATAATTAATTTAAAAAAAATATGATAAATAATAATTTAAGGAAAAATTTATCTATTATTCCTAAATAATATACATTATAGTTGAGGTCGCCATCAAAATAAGCCACAGCACATGATCAGTAAATGATAATGGGCTCCACTAGCAGCTACAATTATCTTATGCTCCACTCGGGATTTCAAATATCAGACATTATCATGTACCACTTATAATGACTGGCGCAGCCTGTTCGCCATTCCAACGGTAAAATTACAACTAATTTTACTCTGCTAATTATGTAAAACCTAAAACTAAAGGTAACCCTTCAAATATTTGAACGGCTATAATTATATCAACTTCAAAATTACAGGAACACGGTGAAAAACATATTCATATTGCCCAAGCTTTTCATCAACATTTGCATTAATACTTCATGAATATAATAAGCAAGGGCAAGCCGGGGACAATACACTGTTCCTGACTTTGCGAACTTCCAAAATCTGCAGCACTGGTACCAGTTGAGTGAATTCATCCACCTAGTGGATTCAAAACTGGTATCAATTAGGTTAAGAGTTAATCACATTATACAAGAGATAATATTTGAAAATCCAATGCCCTCAAGCAAACTAAGCTACCATAAAAGACACCACCATAAAAGACACCACCGGCATGCTGCTGCAGCTCAATCAGAATAAGAATGCTACTTAACTCTCATAAGAGAATTCTTCTGGCATATTACAAAGACCTCTCATTGTTTTGCTGGCCACATCTAGCAGCTGCAAGTATTCATCTGCACCATCAACAAGACACTGCAAAATCAAAACAGCAGCAAAAAACCAGAATTGTATCAGATAGATTCCTCTGCAAATAATTATATGACCAAATTAAAATAAAACAAAGAGAGTTTTTGTTATCCTCTGAGCTGATGCTAATATGAGAGGCTTGTCTCTAGTGAGAAATTCCATATATGTGGGAACAGAGATAGCCAATCAATTGGTTCTAAAACATAGACTAATCATTATCCTTTCCTCTTAAGAATAGTGACAAGCATATCGAGCCTCCTAACTGGCTTAAGCCTCAAGGATCCTATGATTTCGTATACAGAATTTTATGCAGCTATTGCACATATCTTTTTATGTTTCTTGACATAAGAATACGCATATTATGGTACATCTCTTTTAAGTTTTACTGTAACATCACCTGAAAATACATTGCTACATAAGCAAGAGAAAGTTACCTTGTCAGCCGCAGCAAGACTCTTGCATATTTGAGCTTTCTGTTCATCTGATATGTCATCTGTGTTAACCACCACCTCAAACAACTGGAAGCGTAATCATCTCAGCTGCTATTCTCGAATTAGCAACATAAATTAAGAATTCAGAGTAAAAGAAAAAGGCACCTGAACAAGCAACTGGGAGACTGGATACCCTTCTGCAATTATATTATTGACCTCCTTGTTTGCCACATCGAAGTCACCACTTTTGCATGCTGCATAAAGTGCCCCAACAGCCTCTTGCGGAATGACCTGATAAACAAATAAATAAAGGAGCTACTCAACTCTAATGCATAACATATTGCAGCAAGTTGCCATTGTTTGTTATTGAACCTTAAAAGCCTCTTATTTACTTAAAGTGCATCAGTTATTTTATCTTTTGTACAATAAGTTGTGGCATATTCTACTGCCAAAGCCAGAGCATTAGGTTGTCATAAACACCCAGATTCAAGTCCTACTAAATCTTACACGCAATATTTTCAGCAATATGTGTATGTGTGCGTGTGTAAATGCACACAACATTCAACAATTTACATAAGCAATTACTGGGAATAGCAAACTAAATTTATATGAATATGTTCCCATAACAATTAAGGCCCAAAAATTTCTCATATTACCCCAGACACACTAATCAGGTCCTTGGAAGAAATTGTTGATCCAAATAAGCGAGCAGCTCCCTGCAAACATTTAACAGAACAAAAGTTGAGCTTTAACATAGCGATGAGAACATGAATAGATGACTAAATATAAGTTTAAGCATTGAATAGTAGTATTGAAGAACTGATGAAACAGATGTTGGCTGACGAAAGGAATTCAAAATAAGACAATATGAACACTAAAGTAAATATAAAAGCTATTAACAAATTACTGATTTACTATTTACATTACACATTTATAGAAATTATGTATCATGAATATTCAACAGCGTAATCATGTTTTATTTACAGTCTCATGCTAAAGCAACTCTCATTATCTCATGCAGTCATAAATTGAAAGCTTCAGATCTTACATGAAAACTAAATTTCAGTCATCATTCACAGTGATCAGTGGTATATCACATAGCATCACGTTTAGTAAAAGAAGCAACATTAAGCATATTGATGTAGAACTAGAAAAAAAGCTTTTGGAAGGACAAGGCTACAGGCACATAAAGATCTTAAATAAAATTCATATACCCACAACGCTGCGTATCAATCCTACATTACTCGGTCTCATAATAGAACATATGTCTAAGGCATGAAATTACAGTAACCCTTATAAATTGCTAAAATCCTGAATGCACGTGAGATCCATGCTCCAACTTTCCTGCCAAACATCACACAACTTGGATCTATATGGAATACAAAATGAACTAATCCTGCCACAGCAAAAAGTTAGGTGCTTATCCATAAGCAGGAAGAGAAAAACCAACCAATTAAAGTTAGAGAAACCCAACCATATCTCAAAATTAGCACTAGAATCTTCTCTTGATCTTCAGCTCCCAAGATATATTCAGTTTCCAACTCAATCTGAGAACTCGTGTGCACCAAATACATCCTTTCGTTCTAATATTAAACAGCTAGGCCTGAATTCTAAATTCTCGAAATAATACACGTGTCAAACAGTATTTGGGGAATATGTTAAAATGTCCAATAAATAAAATAAGATCTGAAATGATTTCCAACCGATACTTAACAACAGAATTTTGAATTGGATCCATGATACGGGATGATGTTTTGTTTTCTCAAGCTGAGATCAATGTGAAGAAACAAATTCAATATTTGATCCAGATAGACTATCGTCACCGCAAGAATTCAAGACTAAACTACTTCAAGCATTCATAGAGCAGAGGCCATGTAAAACAAAAATGTACAAGTAAATAATGCAGCACATGGTTTACAAATAGCAAATATCATATCCTAAAAAAAGTTAAAAAGTATATCTTACTTGCAAATATGTGATAGCCCGACGAAGATCACCTTGCGATATAGAGCTTAAGGTTGAAAGAGCCTACAATTCAAAAATATATGTTTTGCAGTAGAAGTCAAACCACGGATAAGCTGGTTGTAGAAATAAGACATCCATAAGCCATTTGAAGTCCATACCTCTGCATCCAGATTTAGGCCTTCTTCTTTGCAAATGTGCAATATGCGACTGCCCATGATTTCTTCTGAAAGAGGCTTGAACCTGAATTTGGCACATCTAGAAGCAAGTGGTTCTATGATCCTATAGAAATAGACGATTAGTTTATGATGTCTCAAGAGTAGAGTTCGATCATTTAATCTACATTCCAAAATTTGATAATATGACTTGTAAACATTCTTGCAAATCAAATCAAAGAAATTTACCAAGAATATTATCGCTGAAAAACAGCATTCCTAAGAAGCTAATAATAAAAAATCAATAAAATATTGTCTAACCAGGCTAAATAATGCTAGACAGCATGTGGGTAAACTGAATTACTATGAGTGAGGACGGAAAAGAATGCATCATTCAGTGCATTTTACCATGTCATGGGCTATTTCAAGCATTTCAAATTGATAAACATGTGCAGCAGAAAAGGGGCAGCGGCAGCAATAATTGATACAGTGCAAAGCTGCAGTTTCAATCACAGAAGTCTCTAACAATCAAGAGTGCTGCTCTGGCACAATGAATTGAACCACATCAAGGATAAAATTTCAATGATTTAAATAGGAAAAATTGTGCAAAGTCTTTGATTACTTCAAGAAGATGATACATCAGAGAATTATAAGCCAAGCAGAAAAGGAACACCTGCTGATGTAATTGCATATAAAAATGAATCTTGTGACTTTCGAGTGAGTTTCCATTGTACGTCTCAGGGCATTTTGAGCATCTTCAGTCATTGAATCTGACTCGTCAAGGATAATGATCTTATAAGGTGGACAAGGGTAAGCCCTGAAGGTGGAACAGACAAGTCAACTAAGAATTCAAAATCCAGCTATGATCTACAATAGAGATAATAGTTAGAGCATGATAGAACGATGTATATACCCTCCACGCTGACCACATCCTACAGCCACTGCAGCAAAATCTTTAATCTTAGTTCGAACAACATTGATACCACGGTCATCACTTGCATTTAGCTCCAGAACCCTGGACTTGTAAAGTTCAGGCCTATAGAAGACAGCAGTTAATTTCAAGTCCAAGAAATATAACAAGACATGAACATTCAAGAGTGGCTTTGAATATATTACCTATAACAGTAGGAGAGTACCTAAGCTAAGATGTGCAATCATTAAGATGATAAATGACATTAAGAAATTCAAAGTATTCTCTTTGAGTTTGGCTCTAAGAGCAGGTCTTCAAACAGCATTTGCTTACAATATCAAAGCATCTGAGGAAAATAAGAATTAAGGGCTTCAACTTGACCAGTGAAGAAAAGCATTTGCAGATAAAGGCAAAAGCAACTAAACTGTGCAATGCATTTGCCTTGAAAGGAAGACACCCTGTTGACAGCATTAGTATCATTTCAAGATGTTACACCTACAGGAAAGTAGTCAATATTGAATGCAGTTTTGAATCGCTTGAGAAAATTTATTTCCTCAGATGCATAATAGCAGCTGATATTTACAGAAAATCACACCCGAGGTAAGCATGTCTTCACACCTATTCTTCACTCCTAAATAAAACTTAGCAACATCCCAAAATGTTCGTATCCATTTCATCTAGCTAGCCTTATGAGAGATGAAAATTCAAATTCATTTTAAAATAACACGCCACTCAGTCTAGCACAGGCCAGAAAGAGTAGACAGTTAAATTTTTGTTTCCCAAAGGCTTAGTTAAATACCACTGCACATTACTTTGAATTTGCAAAGCCATAGCCCTGCAGCCAGCTGTTTCTGTCTCCACACAAGATCATCCATACAAAACATAACTACAAGAAATGGCAACTTTCCTATAATTTGAAGCACATGCCTGTTCATCAGTGCCAAAAACACTTTGCTGTAGGTAATATCCATAAAATTTTAATGGCAAATAGGCAAGAGGTTAATAGGGATGTCACTGAGAATGATCAATAGTTTGAAGGAAATATACATGAGAGAGCAAAGTAGATTGGAAATCAAGCTGAGTTGGGTAGAGTGTGTGCACTATATTAACAAGGAAAATCTAAAAAATTAATCAATAAATAAAAACCGACAAAAAATTCATTAAGTATCACATATGAACTAAACCAAATCTTTTTCCTTAAATACCACAACTTGTTGTAAGCGATATTGGGTTAACTTCATGTAGAGTACATAATGCAGAATTCTTAATCACTTTACACAAAGTCAAATTTTTTCCACTCACAACAACAGATATAAGTGCAAGTACCAAAACAGCAAAGCTAACTACCCCATAAACACTTCCACATATTTGAAATGTGACCCAAGTTTTTGGGCGTATGAATATGCTTTTCATTAAAGCTCCATACTTTTGCAAAGCCCACAAGTTAACATCAAGCCAGAGCTCATGTATTGATATAAGTAACCATTCACAAACAAATAGTTGAAAATTTCCACATAGTAACCCAAAGAAGCCCTGCACGCTCCACTTTATTTCAAACAATCTATATAAGGTAAAATCAACCAAAGTAACAAAAGCGTCTAAAACAAACCAGCTTAAACAAGCTCACATCCAAGTTCACAATTAATTGCTCAAAGCTGAAATTAATAAATAACTATTTTTCAATTAGGCATAATATTAATATTAGCCAGGCGACCAAGAACAGTCAAGGTGAATACAGCTATAAAGTCAATAAGTACCCGAAAAGTTGGTGAGCGATGGCCAGTGCGGTGGTTGTTTTACCAGTACCAGGCGGACCGTAGAAAAGCAAGTGTGGGAGCTGCAAAAACCACAAATCACCTAAAACAATCAGTACAACGTAGAACTTGGTTTTTGAAGATCGAGAAACTAATCATACATAAATTAGCAACAAAGCAAAAGTATATCTGACATTGGTGGTCTCAAGGGTGTTAGTGAGGACCCGAACCACCTCGTCCTGGTGAGCCACATCTTTCACTTGCTTTGGTCGACTGGTAATGCCAAAAATTAGTGATTAAACAAAGGAAAATGCATAATCAACGTGAAATTCGAATACATAGGAAACCAAAAGAAGAAGAAAAGCAATTACTATTTCTCAACCCATGGCTGTGAGCTTTGCACTATTGGCGCCATTTTTGTTTTCCTCTGTGAATCGAAAGAATAATTTCTTTTATGAACAATGCAGCAAATAAAATGGTGTAATTTTAAGAATGAGGAGAACAAAGAAAATGCTAAAGCTCACTTGCTTTAGATGAAATTCTACAGAACTCAGAATTGGGAGAAGATTCAGCGAGTAAACTGATGACCAGAAAAGGAGAGAAATCGAGGCAAAATGGCCGAATGGGGCAAGGGACAGCAAAGAAACGACGTCATTTTGTCCTCCCCCAAGACCACCCCCCCAAACCCAAAAAAAGAAAAGAATCCTACGAAAACGACATCGTTATGGTCGAGAACGTTAGAAATTTTTTTTAGCTATCCTTAAGAAATCACATCTACAATTTTTTTTTTTCGGTTAATTTACACTTATGCTTTTTTATATTTCACGCATATAATTATTCAATTAAATTTTTAACTTCAATTTCATTATCTATCCAAAATTGGTTGTCAACGATTTCTATCAATAAATTGCTAATACGTTATATATATGTTTTTTTTTTATATACGTAACTATTTCATTTCTTAATTTTAAATTACATATCTCAAAACTCTATACTTTTGATTTTCTACAAATATGTACTAGTAGTAGTTGGAATTTTAACATCTTCATTAATTTTGGCGTTCCTTTCTCTCTCAATTCTTTCAAATCTTATTAACTGTCTAAAAATATTTTTGTATTAATCTTAATTTTACTTTCAACTGAAAATTGTAACAATTTTATATACCCAAAGAGGCCAATGCTCCCCTCACCTATACCGAACAGGACAATCACCCTACTGCCTCCAAAACTTCCACTTTTTTTTATATTTATTCCACCAAAAACTTATATTTTGCTCCCACTCTATATATTTTATGCACATCTTACATAGAACATTGTTTAATATAATACATTTTGAGTTTGTCCATGATTTGGTGCCATTACGGACGATGGAGAGGGTGTTTTTTTTTTCAGAGAAATTTCGTGCTACTTTGCTGTTGGCAGTGAGACTAGAATTGCTCAAGTTTTGGCAATTAGATAGGCCCCTTTCTTGGTTAGAAATTCATTATACTACTCAAGGAATTATTTTCTTAGATGCTTGAGTGATTATTCAGGTAGTGCCTGCAAACAATGATTTTTTTTTTTAATTTTATCTCTGATTATAACATTGTCAATATATACACAATTTTCTATCAGATTAATTTACTCTGTTTATTATTGGGTTTTCCAAAAATTCCAAAGTCTACTTTAACCGATTTTGATTGTGTTTATCAAATGAGGTGATTGAATAGATTTTGACTCATAGTAATATACTGTGGTTTGTTTCAATCTTTTATTTTTCGAAAAAAATAAGAGTTGAGCAATGTAAATTACATTATGTAACACCCTAATATCCTTCAGAATTATTCTGAAATGCTACACTTATTATAAATGATATCAATTTAACTAATATAAGCATTACTATAAAAATCAATCAATCTTGGTATCAACTGCATATCATTAAATTAAAACCTTTATAAAAAATATAACGTTTTGATTACATGAACAAATCTCGCTCAAACTTAGATATAATTAAGTATATTACAAAGTATAATACTTTCTATGATTTATACTATATCTTCGGGAGATTCTTCGTGGCTACCATAATTGTAGCCTCCAGAACGTTTTCAACTCGAAACATGCTCAGACAACATATAACTAAGTCATTTATATAATAATATTTTGCTAAGTAGTATTGTTTCTACTATATACAGTATTAAAACTTAACTAGCATTAACCTTCACTATCAAGAATGATTCCAAGATGCATGAACAACTCAACTATGCACTCCTGCTTAACTATTTTAACTACTTGTTTAATTTCACTCTATTCAAAATAAGATCACTTCTAATTTTTCTATTCAGTTATTGCTCTAAAGTTGCTACTAACCCTTGAAACTCTTTTATAGATCACTTCTCTAATTTGTCACTAATCACAAAAATACTTAACATTACATCAATATTTGGTTCAAACTCGGAATTAGTATGCCAAACTTCCTATGTATTCTAAAATCGAAAATTAAAACCACGTAGTTCTACGACAATTTATGTTTAGCTTAATTGTTAATAACATATTAATAATATACTTTATATCTTATCATAATCAATCACACATACATGTATAAATATGTATAAGCTATATACTTTACATCTTACCAATTACATGTACATCTTGCATTACCGTTATTGCATACTTAATTATCATGTTCTTATTAAGCATAGTACATATGATCACTAGATACCATGTAAGGATCGATTTATTAGATACTATTACAACATCAACACTAGATACCCAGAGGTATCTTTTCATTAGACACCCTCAACGTGCCAACACTAGATGTCAAGAATGTGTCGATTCACTATCCCATATAAGTCAACGACTATATCTAAAATCAAGCATACACTAAGACTTCACTCACATATTCACCATTCAATTATATTTCTACTCAACTAGGTGAAAATGCTTCATTATAACTATATAACAATAGCATATTCATAACTATGCATTAACTTTATACTTAATACACTAGTGCTACATTAATCATCATATTTAACTATGATTCATACATAAATTCATGGTAGTATGAGCTAATTCACACAAAATAAGTCTTATTACACCATTTTAAATATACTCACAAAGTCCGATTAGTGTTTGAAAAGGTTCGAAAGACATTCAATAACCTTCGGATGAGGTTTGACATAATTTGGGAACAAAACACAAGTGATTCGGCTGAGATGGCATTTGTCTTGGTCGGGTTAAAACATTCTGCCCAACCACAACACAAGTGACCTGGCTGAGATGGCTTTGTCTCAGCCAAGTTGATGCAAAAACCAAGAAATGGACAGAAAGATTTCTTAGGTTCAAATTGTATACTAAGTTTGACCTAACAAACGTGATTTTATGACAAAACTCTGTTTTAGACATTTGTTTCACTATATCTTTAGTTTTCATAAAATTAAAAATCATGCAATTTGGACAACTAAACGAGGAGATATACATAAAATTATACATACTATTCTAATTGACAAGGCAACAATAAATATACAATCTTAAGCTACTTTACAAAGATCTTAGAGACAGGATTAATTTTTGGTTTTTTCTACAAACTTTTAGACATATTCTTAACTTTCATTTACAACTAGAATCACTCCAATTGGTGCTCTAGAACTCATATTACACTTAAAATAGTCTTGATAGGTCTAGTGATTCTTATAACAGAATTTTACTCTAATATCATTTTTGCATTCTTTCAAATTATTTGCATGTCCAGACTTCTCAAATGCACTCCCACATATTTTAAATACATCACACAACACTAATGTTCCATTAACTCCTATTAAATGCATACACAAGGAATTTAGTGTGCTCATACCTTGTTAAAGCTTATTTTTCTCCTTCTTGGCCTTCTTTGTTAGGATTCGACAAAATAATTAAAAAAAAATTGAAGCAAAAAAAATTTGAAACCCGAATCTATCCGATCCAATTGATTTAAAAGAAGAAAGATAATAATTACCAACCTTTTGAAGCGCAGACACACGCGAAACAAACACTTTCTACCGGTATTTACACTCGAACATGATAATCGAAATCGCCTGGGATGCTAGCTACCTTCCTTGGTGACTAGGATCTTATTTTTTGTTCTCTTCTCAAGGTTACAGAAAATGAGTATTTTTCTCTCTACTCCAAAAGTGACGACTGGCCCTTTTTTCATTTAGTATGCTTAGGATTTAAAAAATATATATCACTATATACATAAAAGTGACATGACCATAAAAAAATACTTTATTTCTTATTTAAAATAAAAATTATAATATTAACTTTAAAATTTCATTTTGAATTTTAATTTATCATAAAATAAAAATTCAAAACGTCCGAATTAACCAGGAGTCCATTCATCACATTTTATGTGTGTGACCCAATAGATTCATATTATATTGGCAGTGGACCTCAATTCCATCATGGATCCACAAGTTATAAATGGTTTCTAGCAAAATATTATGACTACCCAAATAATATGAATATCAATCATTCGATTTTAAGCTAATTAATAGAAAATGTTATAATCATTTTATTACACGATATCTTGTGTGAACATAATTTATGATCCATGTCAAATTTATATAGTTCAAACATATAATTTTTTTTATCACTAAATAGACTGATAATATCAAATAACATTGATTGCTCCAATTCATTTGAGCACGGCTATATATTTCTCAGTCCTACTTATCGAGAGATCCAGTAGATATCTCTCTCATAAGAGATGGATATATTTTTTTTTGGATTATTCATTATCATCTGCATGATTCTCATCGTGTCTAATCATAACTTTATGATTATTTGATTATAGATAATATTTGATTATGTTAAAATAGAATGTTCCTCATGTAGGATACTATGATATTTTCAAGTTTAAGGATAGATAACGTAACTATTATGAGATCACTAATGATAGTAACACATGTAGTATCTCGTATCAGATCTATCCAATATCTTATTTTTTAACAAGTAATTATAAGTTTGATTTATATCATCATATATAATCATTCCATAACTATCAATCAAATTCATAATAGTTTTAATTTATTATTATTCATTTAATGATAAATGACTAGGAATAGTTAAAAAAATAATAGATTATTATTTATAAATATTATAATAATATCATGCTAACAATAAAATTAATATAAAAAATTAATTTTATAAAATGAAATGTGACATTACATAAAGATCCAAACGTTTGGCCTAATTTAACAACTAATAATCCTTTCAATTAAAATCTTAACACATCCAATCACTAACACATTTAGCAAATATACATGTATATAAGAAGATGTTTTAGATGAAGAGAAGATAAGAAGCTTATCTCAGTACAAAGGCAGAAATAAACCTACCTTGGTTAGTTAAATTGCACTAGATCTTACTAGCTTCCTTGTTGTTCTTTAGATAACCAATATCACGTGAAAAATACAAGAAAACTAAGAGAAAGAAGCTGAGTTTCTCTTCTAGCCAAAGTGGCCGGCCTCCATCTCTCCTCATTTATCTCATCCCTATCTTTTAAACTTTATAGAATCAATAATGCCAAGTCTCCATTGGTCAAGTTTTTTAATCTTTGGTTATTTACAATTCAATCACTAAGCTTTTTTTAATCACTTTATAGCATGTAACTCTTGTTTCATTTACATATTAACACATGTATTATACCCATTATATATTTACATTTTAACTTAATCAAATTACCGAATTACCTTTCGAAAATTTCATTAATACCGGTTATTTCCCGAACTAGTTACCAACTTATATAACCATTATAATTCACTTTATATATATCAATGAACACATCATATTCCTTCTAGAATATTGTTTGGAGGATTACAAGTAAATTTAAATAATCAATGATTATCTATTAATTTTATTACGAGAATTACTTTTGGGTGAAATAGTTATAAATTTTGAATACTTTACACTCGGAATGCTCAAATAATTAAAATTCTTATATGCTTTTGGAAAAACTTAAATTTTATTTTCTAAATTTTAACTTTTTTTATATGGAATTTTTGAAATTTTAAAACTATACATTAAATAACTATGCTTATTTATCAAAACATTTTAAGCACAAAATAGATAATACAAATAATAATATACACGGTCTGTTAAAATTTATATATTTAACCGAATGCTGTCATTTTTTATGTCAATTTAAATTTAATATGTTCTAGTATATATATTTAAAAATTTAATATTTAGTTTAAAAATTAAATATTTAATGTATAAAAATATTAAAATTTAGGGATCCAATATAAAATTTTAAAAATTCAAATATTCAATATAGAAAAGTGTTAAAATTTAGATCTAAATAATGAGTTCTTCCTATACTTTTTTCAAACCGTTAGAATTCAATTTTCCATCCACCCCTCCATCATGAACAAACTTCGAAATTTCAATTGAAAACTTTAAAGATCAGAATTTGTTTAAGTTTGAAATTGGTATTTGGGCAATTCACTCTTTAAAAAGCCTAATTAATTAACAATTTTTTTGAGCAAGTATTTAAAAAAGAGTCAATTAAGGGCATGATAAGAAATGTTTAGGCATTAATCTTCCTTATCACATAAACTATTTCCAATTTGGAGCATATTATAAAAATCAAAAAGTCCAATTTCTAATTGTGCGACTGACCAGCTCAATTATTCACAAACATGTCTCTGTTGGGGATTTGCTTATATAAAAAGACAAATTTCAGTGACCGTTTAAAATTCGAATTCAAAACTTTGCTATCTCATCTGACAGCTCTGTGACTTTCGAACCAGATCACCATCCATTCAAATATGCCAAAACAAACGGAGCAGGAAATTCACTCCCACGTGGCAATATTTGGTTTGTCGTTTATAACGGAGAATACCAACTCAGTGCACGGGTACATGCAAGTGGACCCCACTCCGGTACGCTCCCAACGAATACCGAGCCAGAATCGACGGCCAGGATCATTCTTGAATTCAAATCAACCCGTTTCCCCGCCTCAAAAGCATTAAACAAATATTAAATAGCAAAACACACGATCCCCTCTCCCTCTCTTTCTCAAAGGGAACAAAGCAAACACTCTGTGGCCTGTGCAGAGAAAAATCTGCAAGAAAACCCTTTAATTTGGGTTTCAAAATCGAAAGAATTCTCTTTTTATAGAAACTCTCTTTAAAGGAGATACTTAAGAGAGAGTGTGTGAGTTTCTTTGGGGGGTTTGGTTGAAAATGTCGACTCAGACTCGCCGCCCTTCGTTTTCTTCTTCCACGACGTCGTCTCTCGCGAAACGTCATGCTTCTTCCTCGGCCGCGCCGGAAAATGCCGGCAAGGCTGCGGCGGCTACTACTCATTTGGCTAGGAAACGGGCGCCTCTTGGTGACATCACTAATCATAAGAATTTGCCTCAAAAAGGATCCACAACTTCGATTCCATCTTCTACTTTGGTGGGTTTTTGTTTATTCTTTTTAACCCTTTCTTGGTTAGAAAAAAGAAAGAAAGAAAGAAAGAAGGAACAAATGTTATTAGAGGGTCTGCATTTTTTTCTCCAAGTATTCTTTTAATGCTTGTGGCTACATTAATTTTGTTTTCAACTTTTTTTCTTTTCCATTTTTGCCGGGTCATAATCGTTTATCTTGAAGGAAACATTTTCTGCCTGATTTGTGAATATGATCTACTAAGAATTTGATAAGGTTATTTGATATAGATTAGACTAAAGCACACGAGCCACTCTGTTTCTTGATCATCTGCTCGGTGATAGAGGCTTTCTGATAAATATACCTTCCAATTTTACTTACGAGTGTTATGTTGTGTCTCAATAATTTTATATCTTGCTACTGTTACCTGATATTGCATTAGTTAGATAAACACTGTTGATAAGATGTCAAGTTCCAAAGAGATGTAGATTTCACCTTTTTTCTCTAATTTTATGAATTATGTGAACATGTAAAGGGAATTTCCATGAATTTGCTGGAATCATAACCCCATTTCAAGATGTAATCAACGGTTCTTCTGGATTCCATGATGAAATTTCAATGTGCTACTTTTTTCTTGTGTTCTACTCACAATGATAAATAGATTTTTGATTCTCAATCTTTATAATTTATTGTTCTTGACTGAATTTTATATGTGAATTTTGAAGGCACCTTGTTCAAATAAAATTGCAAAAGTGAAAAAGGGACCTCCAGCTTGTGCTGGCAGCACAGGCTTCTCAGTGAGCAGTGTATCTGTATCCTTAAATGCAAAATCAAGTGCAATTGATATATGCAAGGTTCCATCTTTAGCAAGAAATGATGAGGCTGTCCCTTCCACAGTTGCTGATCCTACTCCACACACTATGGCCATGGATGTCTCTCCTAGTAAATCAGACGAAATGTCAATTTCCCTGGATGAAACAATGTCGACTTGCGATTCTTTCAAGAGCCCTGAAGTTGAGTATATGGACAACAATGATATTCCTGAAATTGATTCTATCAATAAGAAGACGCTCAGCAATCTCTACATCTCAGACCATGTGCAAACAGCAGGTTAGCCTCACATAAACATATTTTCCTTGGCCTTGGCTTTTTTGATATTCAATTATTCCATAAATTAGTTAAGCACTGATGAGATAAAACAATGGATTCATAATTGTTTAGCTGTCTTGCTTTCCACACCTTCCTAATATAGTTTGTCTTTATGGTTGCAGAAAATGGACTGTGCAGAGCTGTACTTGCTGATATGGAAACAGACGACAAAATTGTTAACCTTGATAACAATTATGAAGACCCACAGCTTTGTGCCACAATTGCTTGTGATATTTACAAGTACTTGCGTGCATCAGAGGTTTGTCATTCTCATTCATTAACAACATTTTATTGATTTTTTTTTTTCCTCTTGAAGGGAGACATGCATCTGCAGTAGCATCAGAGGTCCAAGTATTCAAGCTCTCACATATAAAATTATTCATTTCAGGTTTTTCTGCCATGATTGCAGTTGTTTTTACTTCCTTTGCTGACTGTTTAAGTTCTGTGATTGTAGATGAAGAAAAGGCCTTCCACAGATTTTATGGAAAAGATTCAGAAAGACATAAATTCCAGCATGCGTGCAATACTGATTGATTGGCTTGTGGAGGTAGTGTGTTTTATGATTGCTTCCTTACATATTTGCTTTTATTTAAGGATAGAGTTCAGGATAGCCATGGACGCTTCTTAGTAGATTTTTTTGGCTAAACTTCTAATTCAATCTGCAGGTGGCTGAAGAGTACAGACTTGTGCCTGATACATTATATTTGACTGTGAACTATATAGATCGGTATCTTTCAGGGAATGTGATGAACAGGCAAAAACTGCAGCTACTTGGTGTTGCCTGCATGATGATTGCTGCGTAAGAAAACATTCTCTGTTGCGTCATTCATTGATCTTGCAAATGCTACCTCTTTTTTCCTCGAAATATTTCTCCGCAACATATAATAACAAGGAAAATGATTGCTGTGGCAGAAAATACGAGGAAATTTGTGCACCCCAGGTGGAAGAATTTTGCTACATCACAGATAACACCTATTTTAGGGATGAGGTATGGGTCTTACCGTCAATATGCTAAATTACAATTACTACATGCTTCCTCACATTGATGCTTCATTAGCTAACTTGCAAACACTAAAGCATTCACTTCCTTGCAGGTTCTGGAAATGGAATCAGCTGTTCTGAATTACTTGAAATTTGAAATGACAGCCCCAACAGCCAAATGTTTCCTTAGGTAATGGCTAAATTATGATCATCTTGCGTTTTGTGTTTTAATGCTTGTTGTGATTTGTGAGTTGTGATCCATTCCTATGCCATGTAGGCGATTTGTTCGTGCTGCTCAAGGAGTCAATGAGGTATCTACTTTTGATAATCCTAGAGGATTGGCTCTGCATATCTTTTATGTCTTGAACAAATATCCATCATGCAAATAGATTAGAACTGCTAACAAGCCAGGAGTTAAAAGCTGCTATAGTTCCAGAAAGAGGCTTATTTTGTGGCAATTTTGTATGCTGTAGGTTCCATCTATGCAGTTGGAGTGCCTAGCCAACTACATAACCGAATTATCTCTCCTCGAGTACAGTATGCTTTGCTATGCTCCATCACTTATTGCTGCCTCTGCAATCTTCTTGGCTAAATATATACTTCTTCCTTCTAGAAGACCATGGGTAAGTTTTGATAAAAGATTTAAATTTTTCCTGCTGCTCTACTTCATTACCCAAGCTAAACTTCAATGCGTGATTTGTGTTTATTGGAACAGAATTCTACCTTGCAGCATTACACACTTTACCAGCCTTCTGAACTGTGTGAATGTGTTAAAGAACTTCACCGGTTGTGTTGTAGCAGTAATAATTCTACGTTACCTGCAATTAGAGAGAAATACAGTCAACATAAGGTAAGCAAAGTTTCCACTGTTCTTTTCTCTCTGTCTCTCTTTGACAAATAGGGAAATACCTGTCTACTAATCTAATTTGTGCTGCCTATTTTTTATCTCAGTACAAATTTGTAGCAAAGAAGTACAGTCCTCCTTCTATACCTCAAGAGTTCTTCCACAGCTAAAGCTACGGAGAGAGTTCTTTTTTTTTTTTTTTTCCTTCCAATGCTCTGTTGGATGAAGTTCAAGTGAATCAGCTCACCATCATCTTTTTCCTTTTTTGACCCTTTAAATGTTCATGTAGGTCAGGCTGATAATCAATCTTGTATGATATTCGTTTTTCTTTAGTGAAATCTCAGCACAAATCATTTCCTCCAAATGCCTTTTTTTTTTTTAAATGCAATTGACTAAAATTCGGTTAAACAAATACAAACAAATATGTTACAAGGTCCTGTTCTTTATATGAATATCCTATTTCAACTCCAAAAATATTAGAATTTTTTTTTATCATTATTTACTTATCTGAATTCAATTATTTTGATTAGTTTAATATCATATACATTTTAATTTTTTTGAGAGTTAAATAAGAGTGTTAATTTATAGTATATATATTTTTGGTGGCAAATTTAAGCTAAGGCAATTTTGGTCTAAAAATATATTTATGGACAAATATTACCATTTATAATATTTCAAAGTCAAATTTGTCCTAAAATATATTTAAAAGTGTATGTACATACACTTTAAAAATAAATTTGGTTATTTTTTAAGAAAAAATAAATTATAGCAAACTAGTATTTTATTTCACTTAAAGTAAATTTTGTCTCGAAATTGAAAATTCTAATATTATTTTAATTTTTTTATCGTTAAATTTTAATGATCAAAAAATATAAAAAAAATCATAAATATAGAAATTTGCTAATCAAATTTGGATAATGAAATGATATGTCATTATACTGCATCAACAAATTTCTTTTAAACATGTAAGCATGTTATGTCGTTATCGATGAACAGTCCCACAAACCTATGTTTGTAGGATAAATGAGAAAATACATTAAAAAAAATAAATAATGGATAATTTTATTTTTAAATTAAAAAATTAAACTCTAAATCAATTGTTGTTTTAAAATGCAGTTTTTTGTACTGTAAATTGTTACAATTGAGGTTATAAAATTTTAGCCAAACATTTATAAGTGAGCTAATAGAATTGAGATAATTATCGACTCATTCAACAAGTTAAATCAAACATTCACTAAGATCAATTCGTATTTTAGCTAAAAAATTTGGTTCATTAAAATTTAGTCGATTTTAAAACAGATTTTGATTCTTTTGATAATTTTTGAAATAGGTTTTTGCCTATAAAATTTTGAGATATTTTTTGACAAATTAGTTATAATCTCCTTCAAGATATTTATATTTTTCTATGGCCCCAATAGGAGAATGTACTAAATCAAGACTTTTGTATATGAATTTTGATTTTTAAAAATTTGGATAGACTTGCTCAAAATACATTGAGTTTTGGAAATTTTAATAGATTTTCTAAAAATATGAATAATTTTTAGTGATTTATCAAAATGACTTTTATAAATATATTATTTTTATTATTCAAATGTATAAATATTTTATATTCATATCTTCACAATTAATTTGATTTTGGGTGGCTTAGTTGAGGGCTTACTATATACTAAAACACATTGTTCGAACAAAAAAAATATCATTCCATCATTTCATTTTTATTTATCATTTTTTAGTAAAATTTATATTTCATTTTGTCACGATCCAAATTCGGTCATGATCGGTACATAAACTACCTAAATACTACTTTTGCAAGCTTTAACGAACAATCAAATTATAAAATTTACTCAATCCATAAAAGTGTTCAAAAATATGAAAGAGCTAAAGTTCAAAGTCTAAACTTAAAGTCCTGAATGCATTCCAAAAGTTAAACTATGGAGTGTCCACAAAAATAAAGATATTTTTTGAGATTCTAAAGTTTGACTAAGATTCTAATGGAACCATAATATTGTCTAATTCGAAATCAATAGCAAAAGGAGTTAAGATTCTTGCCAACCGAAGAATAAAAGCTGTACTAGCTGAATAGAACTATTGATCTACAAAACAAAGAGGATAGAGTAGACGTGGTTTGAGGATAATGACTTGGTGAATGATAACTACGGCACACAACGGACTGAGAATAATTTGTTTAGAGTAATTGAATAAAATATATTCATCAACTAAAAGCAGAAGTAATAACCCACAAAACAAATCATTTTGTAAGCAAAATAATTTTAAACAATTTAATTAACAGTTCAAAATCATATATTAAAATTACAGTACAATTCAAGAGAATGATGATTCTCCACACCACCAAAGATCAGATAATAGATATCCCCACCACAGACACCATGTAATGCTTATAATACAGATGTCAATGCAATATGATGCATGATGGCAAGTTACATGATTTCCTAACATGTGATATCCATGACGAGTCTAGATGCAGATTCGGATAACAGATTGCTCAACAGAGCCATATATATATATATATATATATATATATATAAATTGATCATATGTACTAGTTTGAAAATAGATTTTCACCATTACAACATATAAATGATTCATGGCAGAAAATAGACAATTTCAAATCAGAAAACAGATATAATTTCAAAGCAGAAAATAAATAAATCTAGATAAATTATATTACAGATATATTCGATACATAGTTAAAATAACTTCATATAGATAAATCAATATTTTGTTGAAATGGATAATAAACAAAAATTAATTCAGAAGCATGTTCTCGAAATCTAAAGCTCTAAAGCAAATAATTATTCAATTTAAGTAAAATTAAACGAATCAAAATACCAATTAAATTGACCTGACAAATAAAAGTAAAGTTCGCATAAAACTAATATAATAAAAATTAATAAAATAACTGTAGGAGATTATATAAAAGTAATTTGCATAAATTCAATTGATAAAATATTGAAATAAAAAAAATAAAAATATTTTGAGTTAAAAATTTAAAAGACCATTTTAGAAAACAATTGTGTACCATAACTACCACTCACTTGGAATTCCAAAGAGAGCTAGGTGCAGAACGTGTAGGAAGACACTTAATCTAACGCGGGAGTATCGAAATTGCCTAGCCCAAATAAGAAAAAGATCAAAATCCTATAACGATCACAAAAACTAAGAATACTTCACTACCTTAACAATTAGTCCATTAATTCTTTTAATGAGGGAGTATCTGATATAAAATTACTTAAAGATTTTAAAATAATAACAATGATAATAGTATAATTCCCGTGATAGTTTAAGAAAAATGAGGATATAAATTAACAAAACATACTTTAGTTTCAAATCCTTAATATTAGCATTAGAAAGTGAAGGTTAAATTAAAAACTTCTCAAGGATTAAAAATGTGACCATTGTCACATTTGTACAGTACCATGCAAGTAGTATTGAACGGAATTCCCTTTGAATATATTGATAAAGAATGCGACCATAGGTTCAAACCAACAATAAAACAACCAATTTGTCAAGTATATATTGCTCCATCAAAATTAGTGTTCGTAATAATATTAACAACAGTATCATTCTGGACTATGGCCAAACGTGGTAGAGAAAAAAAATAAAATTTACAACTGAACCCTGTACAAATATATATATCTATATAAATAATAAAAAATTGTAATGGTACTATATTTAGGTTAATGAATATATATAGCAAGGCAAACCTGAAATATTAGTCAGAGAAAGGAATTAACAATTTACATAAATTTAATCATCGTTAGAATATTTATGTAATATATATGTATTTATATCTTAAATTGTTAGAGTGAAAAAAATGAAAATTGATTAGCTTAAAAAAAGAGCAAAAATAGTAGAAGCCATGCTTTATTTGATAATGAGGAATTATGCAATTTACACCATTTGATTGCCTAGGTTTTCAAAGAGTACAAATCCATAGAAGAAAAGAATTAAATTCTTTTGTTGCAAAAATATCAAAATTGGCCGAAGAAAGCAAAACAACAGAAAAGGAAATAATAGTAGTAATAATAATAAAATAATAAGATTATTTAGATGGTTTACATTTTCTTACCTTATAATATATATTGATTTGCAATCGCAGAAACGAAAAGGACCACAGGAGAGGACGGCGAAGCAGTTGATGGAATTCAAAAGGTTTTTTTGGGCTATGCTATGCATTTATTGTTTATTTATTTATTTTATAGAAAATGAGTAGTTTCGTCATGATAGGAAACTGTCAGGGAAGTGGAGAATTTGATTTTATTTATTTATTTTAATATTTAATAATGATTAAAAGATTTATTAGATTTAGAAAGGGAAAATATTTATTTAAAAATAAAACGGGTTATAACATTCCTTCCCCTAATAGAAAATTCATCCTCGAATTTCTATATATCTGAAAGTTCAAAAGATACTAACCAGAGTTAATGAATAGCTAAGAATACCTAGCTTGTATATCATAGTTGACCTCCCAAGTTGCTTCACTATCCCTATGATGTTGTCATAGAGTTTTGACCAAATGAATTTCCTTTGATCGAAGATTCCTAATTTGATGGTTCAAAATCTCTATTGGTTGCTCCTCAGGAGAAAAATCCTCACTAAACTTACATCAGAGGTTGTAAAATATTAGAAGAATATGAAATATACTTCCTAAGCATTGAGATGTGAAAAATTGGATGCACATAGGACAAGTTAGGTGGGAGAGCTAGGCGATATGAAATTGTACCAACCCTTTTAAGAATCTCAAAAGGCCCAATAGAGCGAGGACTCAGTTTTCCTTTCTTGCCAAATCTCATAACTCTTTTCATAGACGAAACTCTTAAAAACATGTGATCTCCAATCATGAACTGCACATCATTACGCCTAGGATCAGTATAACTCTTCTGTCTACTTTGAGCGATTAGGAGTCTATCCTGAATAACACAAACCTTCTCTAAAGTCAATTATATCCACTCCAACCTAGTTAACTTCCTCTCTCCAACCTCAGCCCATACATTTTCACCCATATAAAGCCTCATAAAGTGCCATTTCAATGTCAGTCTGATAGTTATTATTATAAGCAAACTCCACCAAGGGTAGGTGATGATCCCAATTACTATCGAAATTCACAACACAAATGCGAAGTATATCCTCAAGGGTCTAAATGGTCATTTCTGATTGACCATCTATCCAAGAATGAAAAGTTATACTAAACTGCAATCTAGTCCGTAAAGCTTCCTGAAATGGCCTCAAAAAAATAAGAAGTAAATTAAGTGCCACGATCAGATAAAATAAAAATCAAAACCCTATGATGTAATGGCTTGTTATTCTTAAGATTTATATTAAGATTTTCATAGGATGTAGCATAAACTAATAGTAATACTTTACTTTACGGTAATACTAAAAACGGTTAACCGGATCGATTTTTGGTAAATTGGACCAAAAATGAATTTTAATTTACTTAAAATTTTGCATGAGAGCTAATTAAGGTATTTTAAGACTTATGGGATTATATTTATCAAATAATGGGCTGTAAAGACTAAAGGAAGGTGAACTAAGCCTAAAGTTGTCTAAAGGCTTGCAATTGGGCTGTAAGTAATTGGATCAATTTGGTTGGACCAAGCCCAACCCATAAGAAGCCTATAAAATTTTGAAAAATCTGGAAAATGTAGAAACTTTTACAAATTTTAGCTTCTCATCCCCTTTCCATAACAAACTACCTCTCTTCCTTCCCTTCTTCAAGCCTTTTTACTCCTCTCTTCTTATAATTTCCTTAGATTCAAGTTTCCTAAGTAGTTCTAGCTCTTTTTGTTAATAAAGCTACCTCTAGATTTCAAGGAAAGTGGAAAGAGTAAATAAATCCCCAAGATCCAATGCTTAGGGCATAAATTCAAAGTAAGAAAAAAAATGGAAGTTTGATTTGGATGAAGGTTTTGTGAGTTGAATTAGGTTTTGGGGATTACTCTGGTGGGATTTAGATTGAATTAAAAATGTATGTTGATAGAAATTTGATATATGTATATGTGTATTTGGCTATGTATAGAAGGTCAAGAAGAAAAAGGTGATTCAAAAGGAAAAGGAAAGGAAAAAGAGATTTGAAGATTTAAACAAATGATTCAAGGTTAGTGAATGCAATATCCATTTTTTCCTATTTAGCATGATAAACTATGTTTATATATGTATACCAATGGAGATTTAAGGGAATATTATGTATGTGAATTGTACTGAGATCTTAACAACATATATTGAAAGAGAAATAAAACTTAAAGAATGAATAACTAAAGCAAAAGCAAAATTATAAAGTGTTGTCATGATAATGCTAATATTATAGAAATTTTAGTACCTTAAGAGGTGCTATTATTATGGAATGAGTGAATTATATGCATATGTATATGTATTAACAGGGCTTGATAAGATATCTATGAGTATGAATAGGCTAAAGAAATTTAAGCAGGAATATATTAGGGCTTTCTGTCGCAAGTACGATGGTCATTGCGGGCATAACAGAGAAGGATTTAGACTCTATTGCAAGCGTGATTTCTTCACGAATGTGACAAAAGAGGAACCTCTATCTCTGTAATGGGTACGAAATAGGTCGTGAGGTTGACAGTGGGGCAACTCCACTTCTATCACGAGCGCGACATATGCCGTGAATGTGAATTTTTAGGGATAAACTAAGCAAAATGAATTTAATGAAATTATAATAAAATAAATAAATAAATGGTTAATATTGGCCTTAGTTAACTAGTAAAGAAGTCTGGCCTAGGATATAATTGGCTGGCTATAGGGATATTTTCACCACTGTTCGAGTCATGACGACTCATTTGGTAGGCTAACATTGGTCTACCCCATGTTATATGTTACAAGTTACAAGTTCATGTTATATGCATGTTTATTGATACTTTGGGATCATCCCACATGTTGGACCTATGCATTCGCATCCCATATATCCAATTCAGAGGTTTTTACTAGTTAATACTTGGGGCAAATATAATATTAATAACAAGAAAAAGGAAATAAGTAAAGTTAATATCAATTATTTTATTTGTAATAATGTGATTTGTTGAACATAATATTTAATGCAAGAATGTTTATGCGTATATTTAATTTAGCTACATAGGAAAAAAATTGGATGTTGATTCATCACTGGGTATAGATATGCTCAGCATGTAATTTCTCTTTGTCTACATGTAGGTTTTCTGTCAAGTCAAGGGAGCAACCATACAAAGGAGATGTTGGAACCAAGAAAATAAGAGAACGATATATATATATATATACATATACATATATGTATATATATATATGTATATATATATACATATATATATATATGTATATATACATATATATATGTATATATACATATATATATATATATGTATATGTATATATATATATATATATATATATATATATATATATACATATACATATGTATATATATATATATATATATATATATATATATGTATACATATACATATATATATATATATATGTATACATATACATATATATATATATATATATATATATATATATATATATATATATATATATACATATACATATATATATATATATATATATATATATATATATATATATATATATATATATATATATATATATATATATATATATATATATATATTGCTTTTGTACAAACGTTTTTACTTATGTTATATGTCTAAAATATTGCCAATTATATGGATAAGTATTATTTTAATGTGATGAATGAATGTGGGAGTTATTAGCTCATAAGTACAAGAATAGGTGGACATAATACTAGATCATCTGTTCTATTGCAATACAAAGTTAAAATAGGAGATGCGAACCATATATACGTACGTATAGGAACTGTGTAAGGGTATTACAATTTTATTGGTATCATAGCGTAGTTAGGCGATCCTAAGATCGGAACGAAATGGAATGCATATACATGCCAAGAGATGAATATTAATGTTATAAGGTTAATGTATGCTTGCTCCTCTTGTTTTATAGTGAGCCATGGCTTCTAGTCAAAGTAAGCCACATGATGATATCGAGATTGGTGCCTACGTTAGTGCGGGGCAAGATGATGTGTCTTTGCCATAAGTAACACCACCTATTGTTTCGCCTCCACTGCCACAACCCGACTTTTTGAACGTAATGGTGGACTACATACAACAAAGGTTACAATTGGAACAAACTTAGCGGGCACAAGTTCCAATACCATTGCAATTGCCTACTTCACCTAAAAAGAAATCGATTCTAGAAGGGTTAAAGCGATTAGGCACCGAGGATTTTCAGGGTCCAGATCCATTGACGTCAGTGCAAATTGAAGAATGGTTGTTCAAGCTTAAGAGGTTATTTGAGGTTACTCATAGCCCTTCTAAAGAAATGTTGGAAGGAGTTGTATCATTATTGCAAGGGTTACCTTTCAGATGGTGGAATTCGGTGAGGAAGCACACGTTGACATATCAGTTGACATGGGATTATTTCCAAAATCAATTTAAGGATAAATACGTTGGAAATGAGCATAAATTGGCTATGCAAGATGCCTTCTGGAGGTTGAGATAAGGTAATAAGAGTGTAGCTGAATATGAATGAGAATTTGAGCATTTAAATTCATACATGGAAGAGTACAAGTTGACGAAAGAAAGAATGTGTTAAAGATTTGAACGGGACTCCATAACAATCTTTAATAAGCTATTGGTGCTTAGACATTTACAAATTTGAGATCATTAGCAGAAGCTACAATGAAGATGGAAGCCATACAACAAGATGAAGTTAAGAGACAATTTAGGTTCCAACAAAAGAGAAAATTTGGGCAACTTAATGGGATAATTGGGTCAAGTAAGAAATCTAAGGGACCTTTTTCCTTATAGAGTTAAACGTTAGCAACTCCTGGATATGGACAAAGAGCATCAGGATAGAGTAATGCCTCTACCACTTCTATAGGTAGTACTCCCAGGGATTCGAGTAGGGGAACGTATCCAATGTGTAAGCACTGTGGAAAGAAGCATTTGGAGGAATGCAGATTTCTCACAGGTGCCTATTTCAGGTATAGCTCCCGTGATCATCAGATGAGGGATTGCCTATTAACTCAAGCTACCATTGCCACCTCACCAGCACCTTTTTAACCTCGGGGATGTGGTAGAGGAACAACCTTTAACCCAGCTTTATCTAGATCCTTAGCTCAATCCTCACAAGAAATTCAAGGTTAAGCCTTGGGTCGAGCTTATGCTGTAAGGGCAACAAAAGAGGAGGATGAACTAGATGTTATAGCAGGCAAGTTCACTCTCTCCTCTGATTTTGTTTATGCTTTAATTAACCCGAATTCTATGCATTCTTACATAAGCACTGATATTGCACGGGAAATAGGGCTAGTTGATGTACAATTAGGATACAATATCCTAATTAGTAACCCTTTAGGCCATAGAGTAGTCGTAAATAGGGTATATAGGAATTGTCCAATCAGTTTACGAGATCATATTTTCTCTGTTGACCAAATTAAACTTCCATTTCATGAATTTGATGTAATTTTAGGAATGGATTGGCTATTTACTCATCAAGAAATAGTTGATTATAAGTGGAAATGGGTTTTTCTTAAGACTTTAGATGGGCAAAAAATTATCATGGTGGGTCAGAGAACAAATTTTCTTTTCGATATCATCTCAATGACTGCAACAAAAAGATTGATAAGAAAGGGATGTGTAGCTTACTTAGCTCATGTTGTAGAAGTTAAATAAGAGAATCTTATAGTAGCAGATGTTCTAACTGTATGTGAATTTCCTGATGTATTTCCTAAGGAACTACTGAGCTTACCGTCGAAATGGGAAGTAAAATTTACCATTGATGTAGAGTCTAGTACTGCACCTATATCGATTACTCCGTATAGGATGGTACCTTTGGAATTGAAATAATTGAAGATTCAATTACAGGAGCTTCTAGATAAAGATTTTATTCTGCTTAAGACTTCTTCTTGGGGAGCTCCGGTTCTTTTTGTAAAGAAGAAAGATAGATCGCTTCGATTATATATTAATTATTGGCAACTGAATTAAAGATCTATTCCATCAACTTAAAAGGGTAAGAGTGTTCTCTAAAATTGATTTAAGGTCGGGCTACTATTAGATGAAGGTAAAAGATGTTGATGTACCTAAAATAGCCTTTCATATTAGATATGGCCACTATGAATTTTTAATAATGCCATTTGGTCTTACAAATGCTCCGGTCGCTTTCATGAACCTAATGAACATGGTATTTCACCTCTATTTGGACTAATTTATGATGGTTTTTATTGATGATATCCTTATGTATTCAAAGATACCGGAAGAGCATGATAAGCATTTACAAATTACATTGCAAATGTTGAGAGAAAAATAATTGTATGCTAAGTTCAATAAATATGAATTTTGGCTAAATTAGGTATATTTTTCTGGGGTATGTAATATCTACAGAAGGAATTAAAGTTGATCTAAAGAAGATTGATGCAATTTTATAGTGGAGACCACCGAAGAACATTGCCAAGGTAAAGAGCTTTCTTGGATTAGTAAGATATTATCAAAGATTTGTGAAAAGTTTTCCACCATTGCAATGCCATTGACCCAATTATTGTAAAAATAGGTGAAATTTGAATGGTCAAGTAGATGTTAAGAGAGTTTTAAAAATCTTATGTTAATAAAAGCTCCGATACTGACTCAACCCAAACCAGAAAAAGACTTTATGATTTACAATTATACCTCCAGAAATGGGTTAGGTTATGTTTTGATGCAAGAAGGGAAAGTAATTGCATATGCTTCTCCTTAACTCAAAACTTATGAAAGAATTATCTCCCGGAGTCCAAGAATATTTTATTGGACCAATGAAAAGAAGAGGTTAGCAGGAGTTGAAGAATATAATTTGGATAGACAATGAGGTCAAATGGATCATCAAAAGTCAAAAATAAGAAAAAAAGCTACAGTTTCAGTTCAAATAGTTCTTGGGTTGACTAGGATTTTACGGAAACCTTAAAAATAGCAAATCATCTCTAAAAACCACTATAATTTTTAGTTCTACATTAAATGAGTTGTAGAATCATATGGTAAAGAAAAAATAAATTTTCAGTGACACAAAAAAATCGGATTGTCGGATTGGTAAAAGTTGACTAGATCGAAAATTTTCTTTGATTTATCTAAAAATATTCATAAAGTCTAATGAACATATTTTGAGAATTTTGAAAATATTTTTGGGAAGATTTGAACTTAAGAAGTAAGAGAAAAATTATGATTTTGGTTTAAATAATAACCGGATGATCATAGATTTGATCGAAACTTTAAAAATAGTAAATGATCTTCAAAAATTACATAAATTTCCAATTGGATTCTAATTGATATTTATAATTATCTGGTAGTAAAAAAGTAATTTTTCAGTAACATCGAAAGTTTACTAATCGGATCGATTTGAGTGAACTAGATCAAAAATAGATTCTGATTTAGCAAAAATTTTTTATGGAGGATATATTATATATTTTCAGAATTATGGATCAATTTTGAGCTAATTTGAGTTTTGAAAGTGAGAGAAATAATTTGTGGATATATTATGGGCTTAAATTGAAAATTAGGCTTGAATTAGGTCCAACCACCTTCATTGGACAAGGTTTAGCCCAAACCAGCCCCTTTAAAAGACATAAAACTCTACAATTTTCCAGAAATTTGACCATAAATCTCACAATTTCTCTTTTCTTCCTCTTAGCCGAATGGTTTTTCTTCTATTTTCATGGAAGTTTCTTCAATTTTTCTCCCTAATCCCACTAAATCAAACCTTATCAAGTATTTTTCAGCCCCTCTATTAGCTTATTAAGATCTCCACTTTTCAATTGAAAGGTTAGAAATGGTAGAAATCAAGGAAAGAAGTTTATGTATCAAAAATGAGGTAAGTGATTTTGGAGTTTTTAATTTAGCTTAAAGGTTCTATTAGGTAAATTAGGATGTATAGATTATGTTTATGTGATTTTATTGAATTAAGGAAGAAAGAAAATGATGGATTCTTCCTTTGGAAAATTCAGCCATAATAGGAATTTTTGAAGGGAAAAGAGTTTTCACAGGAAACGATGGAGAAAATAAGGAGTAAGATGTGAAGAACAAGGATTCAACATACGTGGATACAATATCCTTTTTTTCCTATTAAGTTTGTGTGTGATTAAGTGTATTACAATGTATTTATGTGTAAATCATGCATGAATAATTGAAATTAATCTTATAAATTTGTTATTGAAATTTAAAAATGAAGGTTTGGATGGTTAAAATGGAAATAATAAATTTAGATTGAGAAATTTTAAATTGGGCTGAAAATAGTATTAATTAGAATTTATAGTAAAACATGTTGATGTTAATTTATGTTTAAACTTGTAAATAATTAATTAATGTGTGAGTTAGTTGAATAATTAACAAATGAAGGAAAAATAAATTGGAGAGTAAAATTAACATGGTGGCCGAATTCACTAATATAAAATTTTAATATGTAATTCTCTAATTTAATGACTATAAGATCCAAAAATGAATATAAAAGTGAAATAGAGTATATACTAATTTATTGAGAATTTTTAGAGTTTAAATGAACATATGTGAAGTTAATATGGTATTATGTATTAGTTAAAGAATTTGTAATATGTTATGCATAAGTGATATAATGACAAGAATAAGATTAAAACAAGAGAATTAGTAAAAATGGAATTGAAATTGAAGAAAACAAATTTAAAAGTATGAGTTAGAGTATGATGACCGAATGTATTATAATCATGAAAATATTAGTATGTGTTAAATGACAAATATGATATATGCGCACTTAACATGAGTATAATAGTTTAATTAAAGAAATTGAATGAAAATGAATAATTAAAGATTTAAAATAAATAATGAAGTATAAAGGATAAATTTGAAGATGTCTAAAGAAGTAAAGGCAAAGTGGTAATTGTACATGTTGAATAAGGATTTAAGTCGATAAAAAGTTAACAAGTGGCCACATAATGAATAATAAATGAAAAGGAGCAAAAGTGGAAATTAATGAGAACCCGAGGGCTAAATCATAATTTAACCATGTAATATATATATATATATATATATATGTAATATATATATATATATATATATATATATATATATATATATATATATATATATATATATATATATATATATATATATATATATATAATGAGGATAAAATGAAACTATAATAAGAAATATGGTGAAAAAGAATTGAATTGTAATAATTTAAAAGATGTAGGGTTAAAAAGGAAAATAGAGTAATTATACTAATAAATGAGTTAACGAGGGTAAGTAGGAGAAAATGTGTAATTAATGAGTTACTTGAATAAATTGATGTCTAAATAAGAATTTAAGTGTAAGTTGATACTAGAAAATGATTATAGGAACTAAATAGTAATTTTCATGTTAATTATTAAAGTAAGTGTGAAAATAAATTAAACTAGTGGCGCTATGGTAAATAAGTGGGAAGAGAGGTAATAATGAAATTTAGTAAATTTACAATAATGAAGTTAATCAATGAATTAAAATGAAATTAAATAGTGATATATGTTAATTATAAAATTAAACTAGAAATTGCATGTGAAGATAGTGGATGATAAGAGGTATAAGTGTAATTATGATTAAATTAAGGGTAAAATCATAAAATAATAATAGTATGGGAACTAAATTGTAAATTTGGCATGTTAATGGTAAAATGATGATTAAAGTTAAATTCTAATGATATAAAATATTCAATTGAATTAGAGAAATTAATAAGCTTAATAAGAAATAAAAAGAGGAAGTAGAAAGGAGTAAAATGATATTATGGCCAACAAAAATACATATAGAAAAATATCATAGTTACGTAATATGTATATGTACATGTATGTATGATTCTATAGGAATGTTATATATATTTATTAATGAATAGGCATGGCAACTTGAAATAAATATGATTAATATAAAGATTTAAAACTTACATATGATGATTTAAAATATGTACATAAGGTGCCAAGGAAAGTAAAGAATACAGTATACTACCCTTAGTGGTCTGGTAGGAAATCAAGTTCAGGATATAGTTGGCTAGCTATGGAGATAACTATATCGCGGTCTGAATCATGACGACTTTGTTTGGTAGGCTAATATTGGTCTATCCCATGTCACATGTTTTCAAGATACAAGTATATGCTATGTTCATGTTCATGTTCATGTTCAGTGATCCTTCGGGATCACCCCATATGTTGGATCTTCAAGATCCATGTCCCGTGTATTCAGTTCGAAAATTTCTACTGGACTAACACTAGGAACAATTTAAAAGAAAGTAAAATATTATTTACAAAATGAAACAAGTTAAGGAATATTGAAAATTTGATAATTAAGTGAAAACTGAACAAATGAAACGAAAAAGAATTTAACTATAAGTTTTAGGAAAGGCAGATGCCAAATGGTAATTATACAAATTGTTAAGGCAAGGGACATAAATAAAAAGAGAATAAAGAATTAAGTAGTAAAATAAGTAGAAAAGAAATGAATGTAATGAATAGGTAAAAGGTAAGTAAATTAAGAAATACTTGTCAGTAATATGTACAATAGTCATGAAAATAATAGCAAGGTAAAAGTGTTATCTGACTTAAAAATAAAGAAAATGGATTAACATAAACAAATAGGAGTTCATAAGATAAATCATATGTAAGATTGCACATATATGAATAAGAAAGGGGCGTAAAGAATTAATAGTAATATGTTCACGTGATATATAGTAAATTTAGAATAATAAATAAAAAAGTGATGGTATAAAAGTAATAGTAAGACATAAGAGACCAAATAATGAACTGATAATGCCAAGTATAAATAAAAGTTAAAAAGTAAGTTAGTCAAACAAAAGAAAAATAAAATACTAAGCAAGTAATGGGGTTAATGTGATATTAGTAGAAGGATGGTTATGGTAATAGTAAATGTAATGCTACAATTAAAATAACAATGATAACAATAGTAAAAATTGAAATAATACAAAATTAGATTTACGTTAAATAATAAATGAAATAATTAACAATAAGGCAATGTATATGGAAATGAGTTTGTGTATATATATATATATATGATATAATTATTGAAAATTTGGGATATGTATCCACCACTGAGTAGTGTATATTCAGCGTATAGTGTTTTACTACTCGCAAGTTATGAAGGGTTGCAAGGACTTAAAGTGATGGAGATTTGTATTAATGGCTAAGAAGAGTGAATTGAAGTAATGTTTGAAACATAGATGATTATGGCATGTATATGTTAGTACTAGATAAAGTAAGGCACATAAGTAAACAGGTTTGCGATAGATGCATCTGTACCCATGTAGTTCTTAAGTACATGTATGTATGAATTTTTACTGAGATTTAAAAATGCTAGCGTCAATTATTATAAAAAAAATGATTTATGCACAGTGTAATATAACTTGTAATGGTAGCAGTGATGTGACATCCATTCCTTATGCGTATAGTACAGTGTATAAGGCTTTTATAGGGATTATAAAAAAAATAAATGGTTAATATTACAAATTTTAATACATGGTTATAATCTGAATAAGCTATAATTGTGTGTTAATTTGAATAAGTTAAGATTAAGAAAAGTGTAACCAAGAATAGGTGGAAGTTAATTCTCTTGAAAAAGGTTTTAATAGACATCTAGGAAACTTGATTCAGTTCTTTATGCTAAGTTTTAAATTGTTCTGAATAAGGGAATTTAATACTTGGAATAATAATCTTGAACAAAGTTATTTGGGTTTAATAAACTGAATTTTTCATGATCACTTGTATGTTTTTATTAAGTCATAACAATACTTGTTAAGGTGGATAGTCCTTTAGTGAAAGTTGTTTTTATCATTGATTTTTAACTCATTCATTTTACTTGTTTTCAAATAGATCTCTTATTTTCTTTAGTCTTTGCAATCATTTTAACTTAGTTTTCAAATCATCACAACTTTGGGATTTCTCTTCTCTCTTTACACACAAAATTTGTTTTGAAATTGAAATAGCACATGCAAGCACAAGTTTCCCTTAGGTTCGATATTTTGGGTCATAATTTTATTTCCCTATATTACTAAGCCGATCTAGTACACTTGCTAGACACCGGTCAAGTTTTTGGCGCCGTTGCCGGGGATCACATTGGTGTTTGTTTGTTTACTTTGATTTTAAAGTGATTTTTGTGTGTTTTCTTCTCTTTTTCATCTCTTTCCTTATTTTTTTTTGGTTGATTAGTGGTTTATGGTGAGAGACAACCCCATCTTGCCATTAGACCCTGAAATTGAGAGGACATTCCATAGGAACAGAAGAGGCAATATGAACGATCCAGAAATTGAACAACCTATGAATGATCCACCACCTAGGATAGAAGAGCAACACATACCCCATCAAGCTCCCGGAAATGGGTATCGACCTAGAACCATAAGGGATTATGCTATCCCTAGGTGGAATGAAGAGCATAGAACTATTAGAATCCCTCACCACCAACCCTTTGAGATTAAACCTGCTACCATCACTATGGTACAAAGAAATCAATTTTCGGGTTCGGATATAGAGGATCCTGCACAATATTTGGATATGTTTTTAGAAGTGAGTGATACTGTGCAAATTCCTAATGTATCGACTGATGCAATTAGGTTGAAACTCTTCCCATTCACCCTCATAGGAAAAGCTAGGGATTGGCTTCAAATGCTACCAAATCAATCCATCCACTCTTGGCAACAAATGCAAGAGAAATTTCTTTGCAAGTTTTTCCCACCTACTAAGACCGCCCTCATTAGGAAACAAATTAGTGATTTTCAGCAGTTTTATGAGGAACCATTCCATGAAGCTTGGGAAAGATTTAGAAGACTCTTGAAAATTGTCCTCATCATGAAGTTCCTATTTTTCAACTGATGCATATTTTTTATGCAGGTGCTCATCCATCAACAAGGTCTTTGCTAGATGCAGCCTCCAATGGAAGCTTCATGAATCAAATTCTCGAGGACGCATTTCTACTCCTTGATGAAATGGCCACCAATGATGCTCAATGGGCAAGCTCAAGAGCAACTCAAAAGAAACAGGGAGTTCATAATGTTGATGAAATTGCAATGTTAAAAGCTCAATTGGAATTAATGAAAAAAAGACATTTAAAAGAAATTAATGAGCTCAAATCTAAAAATGTCTCTATGTTGTCTAATGAAGTTGATTCTTATGCAGGAATTTCGGGACATATGGGAATGAAGAATGCTGAGAATATGATGGAAGAAGTTAATGCCTTGAATCCATATAGCAATACTTACAATGCGGGATGGAGAAGCCATCCAAATTTTTCATGGAGGGAAGGTAATCAAGGATCTTCTTCTAATCCCAATCCTAGACCCCAATTCAACCACAATCAAGCTTCCAATAATCAACATCCATACCAAAACCAAGCTCCACCTCATTATCCAAATCAATATCCTTCACAAGCATACCACCAACCACCCGGTTTTCAAAAAACTCAACCTCCCCCCCACAAGAAAAGAAATCTAATATTGAGGAAATGATTGCAAATTTTATGGCTTCCCAAAACTCCATTTTAGCTAGTCAAGATGCTAGATGGAAGTCACAAGATATTTGGATGAGAAACCAAGAGGCATCCATTAGGAACCTAGAAAACCAAATAGGGCAACTTATTAGTTCCTTATCCAACAGGGCTCAAGGGACATTTCCATCTAATGTAGACCGAAACCCAAAGGAGGAAGCCAAAGCAATCACTTTAAGGAGTGGGAAAGAGTTAAAAAAGACTGAACTTGGTAAGAAATCTTCTAAAAAGGTGGAATCGACAACGGAGGTAAGTGTTCCTAACTCTGAAAATAATCAAAGAGCACCTCCTACGATTGAGAAGGGTAAAGGTAAAGAAAAGCTTGTATCCACTGTTCTTGATGAATCTCAATTACCATTTCCGGTTCTAGCTAGGAAAGAGAAACAAAATGAACAATTAAGTAGATTTTTAGACATGTTTAAAAAGCTACATATAAACTTACCATTTGCTGAAGCTTTATTACACATGCCTAAATATGCTAAATTTATGAAAGAATTGTGTACTAATAAGAAAAAGCTAGAAGGAATAGGAACAGTTCAATTATCCGGTAATTGTAGTGCTATATTAACCAACAAAATTCCTGAAAAATTGGAAGATCCAGGTAGTTTTACATTGCCTTGTGAACTAGGGGGAAATTTTGTTGGCAATGCTTTATGTGATTTGGGTGCTAGTATTAATCTAATGCCTTATTCAATTTGCAGGAAATTAAATCTAGGTGATTTGAAGGAAACCCGAATGACGCTTCAATTGGCGGATAGATCGGTAAAAAGGCCAAAGGGAATCATTGAAGACTTATTGGTTAAAGTAGGGAATTTTATATTTCCAGTAGATTTTGTGGTGATGGACATGGAAGAGGATAAAAAAGTGCCTTTAATTGTGGGGAGGCCATTCTTAAACACAGCAAGAGCTTTAATTGATGTCCATAGACAAACAGTTACTTTAAGATTTAATGAGGAGGAAATGATTTTTAATGTTAATAAAATTTTAAAACATCCCTCATATGATTTTGAAGAATCTATTTACTTTATTGATGAGGTTCAAGAATGTGCCAATACAAAGCAAGAGGAAATCATTCTCAAAGACAAGCTTCAAAATTGCTTAATGCATCTAAAAAGAATGGACGAGTTGGACACAAAGGAGAAAAAATTGATACAAATTTTGGAACAAGAGCACAGTGAGGATAAGGAAAAGGAGGATGAACCATCCCCTCCTAAGGGAGACCCTGAACTTAAAACACTTTCACCTCATTTGAAATATGTGTTTTTAAGTGATAATGCTAATCCGGTCATTATTTCATCTTTGTTGACAGATTTGGAAGAAGAAATGCTCATTGGAGTGCTAAAAAAGCATAAAGGAGCAATTGGTTGGGCAACATCCGACTTAAAAGGGATTAGCCCAAGCTATTGTACACATCGTATACCCATGGAGGATAACTTTAAACCGGTGGTGCAACCTCAAAGAAGACTCAACCCAACTATGCAAGAGGTAGTGAAAAAGGAGGTATTGAAACTACTTGATGCAGGTATTATCTATCCTATCTCTGACAGTAATTGGGTAAGTCCTGTTCAATGTGTGCCTAAAAAGAGGGGAATGACTGTAGTGATAAATGAAAATAATGAATTAATTCCTACACGCACAGTTACAGGTTGGAGAGTATGCATTGATTATAGGAGATTAAATGATGCCACTCGAAAGGATAATTTTCCATTGCCCTTTATTGATCAAATGTTAGAGCGATTAGCAGGAAATAAATTTTATTGTTTCTTGGATGGATATTCGGGGTACATGCAAATACCTATAGCCCCGGAAGATCAAGAAATGACCACGTTCACATGTCCATATGGAACATTTGCATATAGGAGAATGCCTTTTGGTCTTTGTAATGCACCTGCCACATTTTAACGATGCATGATGGCCATATTTCATGATTTCATTGAAAAATTTATGGAAGTTTTTATGGATGATTTCACTATTTATGGTCATGATTTTGCATCTTGTTTGCATAATCTAGCATTGGTTTTAAAGAGGTGTCAAGAAACTAACCTTGTGCTAAATTGAGAAAAATGTCATTTCATGGTTAGAGAAGGCATTGTTTTAAGGCATAAAATTTCTGAAAAAGGCATTGAGGTTGATAAAGCCAAAATTGATGTGATAGAAAGACTACCTCCACCAACTAGCGTAAAAGGCATTAGGAGTTTTCTTGGTCATGCTGGGTTTTACCGTCGATTTATTAAAGATTTCTCTAAAATTGCCAAGCCACTCTCTAATTTATTGCTTAAAGATGTTGCATTTAACTTTGATACTAAGTGTTTGCAGGCTTTTAACCTATTGAAGCAAAAATTAGTTAGTGCACCGATCATTGCCTCACCCGATTGGAGCTTACCGTTTGAAATCATGTGTGATGCAAGTGATTACGCCGTTGGAGCGGTTTTAGGACAGCGAAAGGAGAAGATTTTCTACACCATTTATTATGCGAGCCACACACTCACTGGAGCCCAAGTAAATTACACTACTACGAAAAATGACCTCTTGGCAATAGTCTTTTCATTTGAGAAATTCCGATCTTACCTTTTAGGATCTAAAATTACGGTTTGGTCGGATCACGCTGCATTGAGACACCTTTTTGCCAAGAAGGATTCCAAACCGAGACTTATCCGATGGGTGTTACTACTTCAAGAGTTTGATGTTGAAATAAAAGATAAGAAAGGAGCAGAAAATTTTGTAGCTGACCATCTCTCTAGATTGGATCATGCCAGTATCGAAAAGGGGGAAATTTCTGACTTATTTCCTGATGAACATATTTGTGCTTGTTTTACGTATGAAAATTCAGTCCCATGGTACGCTAATATAGCCAATTTTCTTGCAGGTGGCTATCTCCCTAAGGAATTCACTTGGCAACAGAAGAAAAAACTCATGGCGGATGCCAAGCATTACCTTTAGGATGATCCATACTGGTCAAGATATGTCCGGATCAAGTATTGAGAAGGTGTGTACCGGAATCGGAACAAAGAGCTATCATGCACCAATGCCATGGGGGTGAAGTTGGAGGTCATCATGGACCGAATAGAACAGTTCACAAGATACTCCAATCAGGTTTTTTCTGGCTTACTTTATTTGAGGATGTAAAATCTTTCATAGCCACTTGTGATAAATGTCAAAGAGTAGGAAACATATCCAAGAGAGATGAGATGCCTATGAACAATGTGCTAGAAGTAGAAGTATTTGATGTTTGGGGCATTGATTTTATGGGTCCGTTTCCGAATTCATTTGGGTATGAGTATATCTTGGTGGCAGTGGATTATGTAAGTAAATGGGTAGAGGCAATAGCTACTAGGACATGTGATGCAAAAATTGTGCTGGAATTTATTAGAAAGAATATCTTCACTAGATTCGGAGCACCTAGAGCTATTATAAGTGATGGGGGCAAACATTTTGTCAACCATCACTTCAAGACCTTACTCAAGAAATTTGGTGTCAAGCACAAAATCACAACCCCATACCACCCTCAAGCCAATGGCCAAGTGGAAGTATCTAATAGGGAGTTGAAGTCAATCTTAGAAAAAACAGTAAATAACTCTAGAAAAGATTGGTCTCTTAGGTTAGATGAGGCTTTATGGGCTTATCGAACCGCATTTAAAACTCCTATAGGTATGTCTCCATTTAGGATTGTTTTTGGAAAAGCATGTTACCTTTCGGTCGAATTAGAACATAAAGCATATTGGGCTACTAAATTTCTTAACTTTGATTTGAGAAATGCAGGAGAAAAAAGAAAATTGCAGCTCAATGAACTTGATGAAATTCGACAATGGTCATACACAAATGCTGCACTTTATAAAGAAAAGACCAAACAATGGCATGACAAGCATCTAAGGGTAAAAGATTTTATCCCGAGAATGTTAGTGCTCCTTTATAATAGTCGTCTTCGTTTGTTTCCAGGAAAGCTAAAATCAAAGTGGCTTGGACCATATCAAGTGATGACAACCAACAATTTTGGTGTAGTGACGATCAAAAGCTTAAAAGATGGACGTGAATTTACAGTCAATGGGCACCGACTTAAACCATACCAAATCGGACAATAAGAGGTTGTTGAAGCAACCATGGTTCTTAAAGATACTTAAAAATCAGTTTGGAGAGTCTAGCTGGAGACTCCAAAAACTTAGAACTCCACCTTTCTATCTCTTTTATCTTTTCAGTCAAAATTTGTGTTTTTGCATGTTTGTGTGTTTAAGTGTTTTGATTTATGCATGTTTATGATTAAGTGTTTTGATTAATGAAAGAGTAAGTAAATCAAGGTTTTAAAATGGAGATATGTGCATTTAACAGTCAAGTGAATGGGTATGTATTGAAGAAGATAGGCAAAAAACAATACAGACACGTGACCACGTGTGGTTTTTCCCTTTGTCATCACGTGGCCATGGGTCCCATATTGATGAAGTTTAAAAAAACTATGCATGGCCACGGGTTTTTCTTCATGGAATTTCACGTGTCCACGCCCAAGTCCTCTGTAACAAATTGCATCTTTACACATAGGAACGGGTTTTCCTTCTCAAGCATTTCACGTAACCACGGGTTGGAAAAGGAAGAAAAACATTTTTTTTAAACACGTGGCCACGCCTAGCAGCTTTGGATTTATTACTTTCATTCACGTGACCACATGGATTTTTTTGTACAAAACCACACGTGGCCACGCCCCAACTTGCTGCCTATATACATTTCACGACTTAATGTTTTTGCTTCACTTCTCATTCTTTCTTCACTCTAACCCGTGTCCACGCTTCAGCAGCCCTAATCTTCAACCGTGCCCACGGATTTTCACTCTCTACCAACACTCATCATCTCCATTAGCTTCCTCCTTCAATTTTTTCTCTCTTCCATCATTCATCACTTGGTTCTCTACATTTTCATTATCATTCTAGGGTTTTTGCACCTCTCACACACCATCTCCACTTTGTATTGCAATTTTTGGTGTACTTCTCATTCTCAAGTAAGTATTTACTTCCTCTCTTCCGTAATTACTAGTTGTTTATCATCAATGGTAGTGTTTTGTGCAAATCTATTCAATAAATGTTTAGTTTTTAGGTTAATCTGCACTTCTCATTTTGTGTGCATGTTTATTGTTTTTGCTTATTTGGATGATTATGATTGTTGAGTGCATGTAATAGATGGTTAATATATAATTGGATAATAAACACTCTTGGTTATGCTTTTGAAATTTATGCTCACAACATGTTCAATGCAATGCTTCAATGAGTTTTCTTTTAATAAAAACTTTAAACTCCACTCTTTGATTGGCATATTTCTAGTTTGCATTGATCCATGTCAATTACCTTATGAAAGAGTTGTTTATGATCTTTGCATGACATATGCTATTAAATTTTCACTTTATCCAACTAATGCATCATACATATTCATGTACTTATGAGCAGTTTATTTGGTGATTAATACTTACATTGTGTTTTCTTTGATTGTAGTGGCACCAAGAAGGACAAACACCCTGATGTCGCTAGTTCCTCTGGGGTACAAATTCCATCACATGTAGACCGGGCAAAGGTTAACAAATTTGATTATTTCAGCAAGTGCAAATATGTGCAGCCCGCCTACTTAAGTCATTTGTTTCTCAATATCCCAGCTGGTAATTTATTGGATTATGAGATCGAACCGTTGCTTCAAAACATTGGCTGGGGGGAATTCATAAAAAAAAAAACCAAAGGTGTACCCAGAGTTGGCTAGAGATCTTCTGTATTCTTTTGAATGTTATTTCAGAAGAGATGATTCGGAGGGCACAGTTGGTTTTAAGCTAGGTAAGAAAGGATACTCTTTGACCTTTACTCAATTTTCTGAAATCTTAGGCTTTGTGCCAACTGCTCCCTGGGAATTGAAAAATGCTTCACCTGCGGAGAATTGGGAGAGAATTAAAGATCTTGAATTAAATGAGCCTTGGGTAGGAGGTCAATGCAAGGTACATGCTCTACGAACTCATGCTTTGAGAATAATTCATTGGTTTTTAGCAAAAACTATGTATAACAACTTAAAGAATGCCAGTACTATTAGTGTCTCTCAAGCAATGGTTTTAAGATGTATGATGGATGGCGTTGCAATTAATGGAGCCGGCATTACAGCTAGTCGAATTAAGGATTTGCAGAAATTGCCGGGTAACATTGATAATATTTCTATTGGATGGGTAGCTACAGTTTTGGCAGGTGCAGTTAAACATCCAATTTATAGCGAGCCACTTCCAGGAGATTTGCCTTGCATTGATAATAGAATTTTGAAAAGGATGAAGATTCTGATACCTAGGCCCCGAGGACATTGGGCAACACGAAAAGAGTATTTAAGAGAGAATAATATTCGATTTGAGGAGCAGCAAAAGGAGCAGCAAGAGGAGCAGCAAGAGGAACCAAATGAGGAACATATTGCTACAGCGGTACCTTCCCCAATTAATGAGCCTGCAACACCAGAATGGGAAGCACCATTTAATCAACTAAGTGGACGGATGGATGCACAACAAATGCGACTCGATCAAATGCAAGGGCATTTAGATATACTTCGCGATACGATTATGGAAGGAAATCGGCGGGTTGAGCATTTTATTCATCATTTTTGGCAGCGGTTTCCTCCACCACCACCGCCACCATAGATCATTTGCTGCGGGCAGCAATGTTTTGAGGAGGGGGTAGCCTCCTTTCAGGAAGTTTTTCTTCAACTTTATTTTTCTTTTTCATGAATCAAAATTCTGTTATTTTGTTAATTCTGTTATTTTGTTTTGTTTTGTTTTCTCTTATTGTGTTTATGTTTTGTTTGAGTTTGTAAAACGTATTAAAGACTTATGTGGTTCACTCTTTTCATTTAATTTGCATGAAAACTTAGTTTGCCCTAGTTAACTTCAAAATTTGAACACTTTGAACTTGGATATGGAGTATGCATGTTTTGGACCTTTGCTTAGCAAGAGAACATTTATGTTGTTTAATATGTCTTTGGATGGATTAATCTTCAACTTGATAAATATTTATTAGTTTTTAAATTCTTAAAAGCACTTAGACCAGTTTTTTACTTAGAAACACTCAATGCAATGAAGTAGTGAAGTAAGAAAATGTAGAACACTAGAACCTTCCTTATCACCCTTCAAAGCATATGAACAACTCAAGCATCTTAGAAAATGATCTAGGCAACAATTTTCTTGATAAACTCTTTTTAAAAGACTTGTGTCCTACCTTGATAAATCTATCTTTTGTTAAACCATTTTGAGCTTATAAGGGTATGCTTAAGGCGTACCATTAATATTTTCTTGTTACACTTAATATTTTAACCATATAACCTAAAAAGCTTTTATCTCACCCTATGGAATTAGCCACTTTAGGATTAAATGGATGCATGAAAAGAACAAAGTTTTGTTGGGTGTAGTAAGAAAGTTTCAAAGTTATTGATGAAGTCAAATGAAAATAGACCTTGTATTACCTTGATGTTAGCTTATGAGTGCTAGTTCAATAAAAAAAAAAGAATATTTGAAAGAAGAAAAAGAAAGAAAAAGAGAATTAGCAAATATGAAAAAAGATAAGTGTGGGGTAGTACAAGGAAAAATAGAAAAATATTGACTTCTTGGTGAAGGAGCATAAAGAAAAGTTTGGAATTAAGGCAAGGATGAGCTGAATTTGTATTGTTTAAGTTATTGGGGTGTTTGTAATCTATTTGGTCTCAAAGTGGCTATATTCATTTTGATTATCTTTTATCCATTCTTTGATAAACATACCCTTAGCCCCATTACAACCTTTGTAAGACCTATATGATTTTAAGTTTGATTTGAGTTGTTTAGCAGAGATGACCTATGGGTTCCGGTGCTAAAGGAGAGGCCTATTATGTTTCTAGAGTTTCAAGCATGAAACCGATTGTATGCTTATGCATTCATATATTCTATACTTCATTGCTTAGTTGTGTTGATATTTTGGTTTTCAAAATTGCTTAAAATGATTTGGTCTTGCACACACTCAAGGAAACTAGTTTATATTCTCTTGTTGAAGTTAATCTATTTAGAGTTTATATTGAGTGCTTTTGTTAAAATGCTAAGTTTGGTTTTGAAATTGCAAGGCTTTGTTCAAGTTTGATGGTTTTGAAGGATGGTTTGTTCTAATTTGCTTGAGGGCAAGCAAGGTTTAAGTGTGGGGTATTTGATAAGTGTGAATTATTTATAGTTTTTAATATTTTTTTAGTTTATTTATTCAGTTGTTTTGGTTTGATTTAGGTTGATTTAGAGTTAATTTGTAATATTTATGATTTTAAGGTTAATTCTGTGTTTTGGTTGATTTTCAGGATTAATTTGACATAAAAGAGCTTAAAGTGTAAAAAGGGCAAAGTTTAGGGCCAAAAGTGCAAATACGAAGAATTGATACAAGACAAGTTGACGTCCAGTCCAGAGCCCTGAGACGTGACCACATGAATTATTGAAGAGCTTCAGACGTGGCCATGTGAAGAACAAAAGAGGAAAGGACGTGGCCATGTAAAGAAAAGAGAAGAAAGAAGAAAGGAGGACCCGTGACCGGGTGAAGGAAGAATGAAGGAGATTGTGAAGACACGTGACCACGTGGATTCCCAGTGAAGGACCACACGTGGCCACGTGTGGAAGAAGAAGAACAAGGGACGTGGGCACGTGATTTGATTCTCCAATTGCGTGAAGGATTTACGAACTTCCTATTTTGAGCAGAAATTACTTCCTCTTTGGTTTTCAGAGTTTAAGAAGGAATCCATGTCTTCTTTTGCCTATAAATAGTAGTTCAAAACACAGAAGAAGGGGGGAGAATCATCATTCATCATTATCAAGCCTTAGAATTAGTTTTTAGAATTAAGCTTTCTTTGTTTTAGTTTTTTACATTCGTTGTTTTTACAATTTTTCCAAAACATTGTTTTTAGTTTTTAATTATGTCTTGTGAGTAGTTTTCTTTACTTTTGCTAAAGGATACTTGAATCCTTGACTTGTATTGACATGACTTGAGTTTGTTCTTAAATTTCAATTCAAGTTGATTATTTCTTGGTTCTTAAAATAATCTTGTCTTTTCTCAATATTAAATTGATTATTAACTTGATTAAGAATTGGTTAATTAATTGGTTTGAGTTGATTAATGATTTGCATGCTCTTAGGTTGATTTAGTTGGATTAATACATGGTTATAATCTGAATAAGCTATAATTGTGTGTTAATTTGAATAAGTTAAGATTAAGAAAAGTGTAACCAAGAATAGGTGGAAGTTAATTCTCTTGAAAAAGGTTTTAATAGACATCTAGGAAACTTGATTCAGTTCTTTATGCTAAGTTTTAAATTGTTCTGAATAAGGGAATTTAATACTTAGCATAAAGAACTGAATCAAGTTTCCTAGATGTCTATTAAAACCTTTTTCAAGAGAATTAACTTCCACCTATTCTTGGTTACACTTTTCTTAATCTTAACTTATTCAAATTAACACACAATTATAGCTTATTCAGATTATAACCATGTATTAATCCAACTAAATCAACCTAAGAGCATGCAAATCATTAATCAACTCAAACCAATTAATTAACCAATTCTTAATCAAGTTAATAATCAATTTAATATTGAGAAAAGACAAGATTATTTTAAGAACCAAGAAATAATCAACTTGAATTGAAATTTAAGAACAAACTCAAGTCATGTCAATACAAGTCAAGGATTCAAGTATCCTTTAGCAAAAGTAAAGAAAACTACTCACAAGACATAATTAAAAACTAAAAACAATGTTTTGGAAAAATTGTAAAAACAACGAATGTAAAAAACTAAAACAAAGAAAGCTTAATTCTAAAAACTAATTCTAAGGCTTGATAATGATGAATGATGATTCTCCCCCCTTCTTCTGTGTTTTGAACTACTATTTATAGGCAAAAGAAGACATGGATTCCTTCTTAAACTCTGAAAACCAAAGAGGAAGTAATTTCTGCTCAAAATAGGAAGTTCGTAAATCCTTCGCGCAATTGGAGAATCAAATCATGTGCCCACGTCCCTTGTTCTTCTTCTTCCACACGTGGCCACGTGTGGTCCTTCACTGGGAATCCACGTGGTCACGTGTCTTCACAATCTCCTTCATTCTTCCTTCACCCGGTCACGGGTCCTCCTTTCTTCTTTCTTCTCTTTTCTTTACATGGCCACATCCTCTCCTCTTTTGTTCTTCACGTGGCCACGTCTGAAGCTCTTCAATAATTCACGTGGTCACGTCTCAGGGCTCTGGACTGGACGTCAACTTGTCTTGTATCAATTCTTCGTATTTGTACTTTTGGCCCTAAACTTTACCCTTTTTACACTTTAAGCTCTTTTATGTCAAATTAATCCTGAAAATTAACCAAAACACAGAATTAACCTTAAAATCATAAATATTTCAAATTAACTCTAAATCAACCTAAATCAAACCAAAACAACTGAATAAATAAACTAAAAACATATTAAAAACTATAAATAATTCACACTTATCAACATCCATTCCTTATGCGTATAGTACAGTGTATAAGGCTTTTACAGGGATTATAAAAAAAATAAATGGTTAATATTACCCTTAGTTGACTAGTAAAAATGTCTGGTCCATGATATAATTGGCTGGCCATATGGATATTTTAACCACGTTTGGTAAGCCAACATTGGTCTACCCCATGTTATATATTACAAGTTCAAGTTATATTCATGTTTATTTATCCTTTGGGATCACCCCACATGTTGGACCTATGCATTTCCATCCCATATATCTAGTTCAGAGGTTTCTACCGATTAATACTTGGGGCAATGATAATATTAATAACAAGATAAAGGAAATAAGTAAAGTTAATATCAATGATTTTATCCGTAATAATGTGATTTGTTGAACATAATATTTAATGCAAGAATGTTTGTGCGTATATTTATTTTAGCTAAATAGGAAAAACTTTGGATGTGCATTCACCACTGGGTATAGATATGCTCAGCATATAGTTTCTCTTTGTCTACATGTAGGTTTTCTATCAAGTCAAGGAAGCAAGCATACAAAGGAGAAATTGGAACCAAGAAAAGAAGAGAACAAAGAATATATATATATATATATATATATTTGTAAAGGGGTCTAAATGACAAGTATAAGTAAAGATCGCAACGAAAGCTTCATTTTATTTTTGTACAAACATTTGTACTTATGTTATATGTCTAAAATATTGCTAATTATATGGATAAGTATTATTTCAATGTGATGAATAAATGTGGGATTTATTAGCCTATAAGTATAAGAACAGGCGGACACATTACTAGATCATTTGTTCTCTTGCAATACAAAGTTAAAATAGGAGATGTGAACTGTATATATGTACGTATGGGAAAAGTATAAGGGTATTACATATGAAGTCTAACTATCTTATCAATGTATAATTGAGCTAGTTTGGAACAATCATAAATCATCTTCATAGGCAAAAGTGAGCAGATCTAGTCAATCGATCCATAATCACCTAAATGACTCCAAACCACCTCGAGTATATGGTAACCTAACTATAAAATCCATAGCAATACTCTCCTACTTTCACTTAGGAATAGAAAGAGGTTAAAACAAACTAGATGGTAACATCTCTTGTCATCCCACTCCACCAATACAATTCTCTCAAATCTCGACACATTTTTATAGCATCAGGATGCACAATGTAAGTAGAATAATAGAACTCTTCTAATATCTCCCTTTTTAAACCTTTAAAATTTAGGACACAAAGTCTACTGCAAGAATGAAAAAGCTTATCATCTGTTATCACAAAATCTTAAACTTTACCCTGATGAATATCATCCACTAATCTTTGTAACTTAGGATCTACTTGCGGAGCTGCTTTAATTCTATCTTTAAAGATAAGCCTAACACAAATATGAGCAAAAAGAGATTATGATATTACCTCGAACTTTATACTATGATCTAACAATTCATGAATTTTTTTTAACCACGAGCCTCCTTACTATAGCTAAATGAGCTAAACTGCCTAAAGACTTTATGCTTAAAGCATCGGCCATAATATTAGCTTTTTTCAAATGATATTGTATTGTATAATCATAATCTTTGAGCAATTTCACCCATCTTTTCTATCTAAGATTAAGATCAAGCTTATCAAAAATGTATTTCAAACTCTTATAATCAATGAAGATCTCTCATCTTACCATACAAATAATGCCTATAGATTTTTAAAGTAAAAATCACTGCAACCATCTCTAAATCACTTGTAGGATAGTTTTGCTCATATTTTTTCAATTGGCGAGAAGCATATGTAGTCAACTGACCGTGTTGCATCAAAACACATCCTAAGCCAATTATGAAAGAATCACAATAAACAATATAACCTCCTGACCCAGATGAAAGTGTCAAAATAGGTGTTGTGATCAAACGGGTTTTTAATTCCTGAAAAGTCTTTTCACAAGCTTTTGACCACTAAAACTTCGCCTTCTTCTGAGTTAGCTTTGTCAAAAGAGCGGCAACATGAGAAAAATCTTACACAAACCACCAAAAATACCCAGTTGATCCCAAAATAATTATTAATTTCTAACATTGTACTTACCTTTGGCCAATGGGGCACAACTTCAATCTTCTTTTTATCAATGCTCACCCCATCTTTAAACATCACATCACCTAGAAATGTCACACTATCCAACCAAAACTCTTATTTAGAAAACATAGCATATAATCGATGATCCTTTAGGGTCTAAAAAACAATTCTCAAATGTTGTTTATGTCATTCCTCAATTTTTAAGTACACAAGAATGTCATCGACGAATATATCACAAATCTATCCAAGTATCCTATTTATCAAGTCCATAAAAGTA